>PVKB01000379.1:0-311903 GCA_004027205.1 Ctenodactylus gundi
ATATTCAGGAAAAATATTGCATACATATGCAGGAACATTTGAATCATCAATAGGATGGAATCAACTATGTTATAAAAATAATCAAAATATTATAGCCTGAAATGGCAAAAATGTTCAAATCACAAAGTTAAAGTATCAGTGAGTCCAATTTTTTGTTTTTATTATAAAAAGATATATGTGTGTACATGTATATACACACATATATATGTATTTGTATATGCAAGGAAATTTTTTGGAAAAATATCTCATTATATGGATAACAGTTTTGTTACCTCTGGGAATGGGTTTTGGGTAGATGTAGGCACATTTTTGAATTTATAACAATTATGACTTATCTTGAATAAAGATAAATAAAGTGTAACAAATTATAAGTATCACTAAAAGGATAAAATAATAAATATAATAAAGATTAATAATACATACAATAATTAGAATTTAAAATTGTCCCGTAAAATTTTATTATCTTCACAAAGTTTCAAAAAATATCTAGAGGTGCTTTTTTTCCCTTTCACATTTAAGTCATACAAGAAATTTTTTAAATACTGATCTCTCAAAATAAAAAAGTAAAGGTGTAAAATGTCACGGCTGCCATTTAGTAAAAGAACTCAATGGTAAGAAGGAAGGGCACCGAACAGGCAAAGCTCAGCGCTGGCAGGGCTTTTCAGCTGGTTGAGCTGGTGGTACAGGCCTACAGTCTTTGCACTCTGGAAAGCTGGAGCAGAAGGGTCGCAAATTTAGCACAGGCTCAGGAACTTTGTGATGTAAGGAACATGTAGCTTAGTGTTAAGACCCTGGGTTTGATTTGAAACACCAGGAAAGAAAAAAAACTAAAGCAAAAACAAAACAAACAAAAACCTTTTGGAGAACAACACATTTGCTTAGTTCTCTCATCTCTATTGAGTAGCAATAACCTAGTGATTATTATAAGTAATTTGCAGAAACTGTTAAGTATACTGTGTTGGACCAAATTATGAATGTTTATTAAGAGAGAACAACACTGTCCTAAGGAGCATTGTTTGTGAGAGAAGAGCTAAGGATGTGGCATGTGACAGGGGTAGCTCTACCCAGCAGCGTTCCCTCCGTCTTCTGACATGCAAAAAAGTCAAATTTTACAAAATAAAAATAGTAGTACATTAAATCTAGGATTCAATATTGTTGCATTTTTTAAATAATATGTAAAATTTTTATTTTAATATTTTGTGTGTGTTACGGGAGATTAAGCCAAGACATAGCTTCATCTCCACTTTTATTTTTGACTTTGAGACAGGGTCTCAGAAAATCTCTAAATTGCCCAAACTAAGCTTGAACTTGTAATGCTCCAAACTCAGCGTCTCACAGTGCTGAGTTTACAGGCCTGTGCAAGTCAATTTCTAAGTAAATTAATAACCTAAAATGCCCTTAAAATTGAAAAAGGGACTGGAGGAATACCTCAGCAGTTAAAGCACCTGCCTAGAAAGCTCAAGACCCTGGGTTCTATTTCCCAGCACCACACAAACCAGGCATGATGGCCCACACCTGTCATCCTAGCACTCAGGAGGCAGAGACAAAAAAAAAAAAAAAAGGTTGTTGTCTGAACATGTCAAGGTGTCAAGGTCAGCCTGGCTCCATAGTGAGTTCAGGACCAGACTGGACTACACAGCAAGACCCAGTCTCAAATAAATAAATTTGAAGATATAATAAAACACATACTTTTAAAAGACTTCATTCTTATCTTTGTGAGGGCTTGCTCATCTTTCATATAAACAAATTCAATCTGACTCAACTTTATGAATTTTTCATTTACAAGACAGATTTGTTTCTGCTATTTTTGCTAAAATTCACTTATGCATTTCTTGCTGACAAAAAATGCATTCTGAGAAATGTATCATTAAGGTATTTTGGTCACAAGACTGTAAGAATGAAATTGACCATCTACTGCACACTTAGGCTAGGTAATGAGGTTAGGTTAGAAACCTGCACAGCACAGGAACAAAATATGTACTGTAGACAATTGTAGCACAAAGGCAAGTATTGTGTGTATAAACAAAGAAACCGTATCTCAAAAACATGATCTAAAGGACATACATCTGTGGTACAGCTGTAGCAGAGCACATACGAGGTACGTAGCCTTCTGGCCTGGAAGTCACTCTGAGTCTGGGAGTGACCCATAAATGAACGTGAAGGGTCAGAACACCAGTGCACACTTTATAAACACTGCACATCGAAGCAATGCTAAATCTATAATTTTTAATACTTAATTAGCTTTAGCTTAACATAGCTTTTAAATATATAAGCTTTTAATTTTTAACTTTCTATTTTTATGATAATAGTTTAAAATGTAAATACATTACAGCTGTACAAAATACTTTTCATTCTTTATATACTTATTTTACAAACTTTTTCTATTTTTAAAGCATAGCTTTTAGCATTTTTTTAAACTCCTTGGTTAAAAACCAAGGCATAGGCATACCCATTAGCCCAGGTTTACCCATTAGGTTTAGCCCAGGTTACCCATTAGCCCAGGTTTGTTGACATCAGCATCACTGTAAACATGTGACATATTTTTTGCACTATGGCATTCCACTGGCTCCATCACTAGGTGATGGAAAATTATCATCTTTGTTATTATGTAACTCACTGTTGTATGTACACAAAATATTTTAAATATCCTAAAGAAATAAAATTGAGTTAGAAATATAACTTTGTATTATTTTTCATGGTAATATTACAGCTTAACCAGAGGAAGATATTAGGACACAGAGAGCCTACAAAAACAATAGTATGCCATTATCATGATTCTATATTTGTATAACAATAATAGTAATAATACCTGGATGCAAATTTTAATTTCTCTATTACCTTCATTTTTCCAGTTTTGAACAGTGCCTTAGTTGTTTCCTTGACTCTGGAACACAATACCTGATATTCACAAGTTAAGAGATGAAAGCTTTATTTTAGTTCATTTTTCAGAAGTCTAATCATGGGTGGCTGGCAATGGCTAACAGGTGTGGTGGAGTGCTTCACCTGACAAAAACAATTCATTCCATGGCAGCCAAGAAGAAGAGAGTGAGAGAGAGGCAGACCTAGTAAGGGAAATGTATCCTTCCAGGTTACATCCCAGTGCTCTACTCTTTCCAAATAGGACCCACTTTTATATATAAATTTATCAATAGATAAATTCACTGATACAATTAACCCTCATGAAATTTCGCTCTCAGTCCCTAAAAGATTCGTGTCCATCTCATTTGTAAAATGCATTTAGTCCGTAACTAAGAATTGCCAGTCTTAACAGTTCCAGGACTGCTAGAGTATCCAAGTCCAAAGTTCCCTCTGAGAGTCAAAGCAAATTCTTAATCTGCGAGTTCTTGTGAAAAATCCAAGAAAAATTAAATACTGTCAACACACAATGGTACATGGTAAACATCCCCATTCCAAAAGGTTGAAATGGGGAACAGAAAGAAAATAGACCAAAGCAAGACTGAAATTTAGCAAGGAAAACACCAAATCCTATAGTTTTGCTAAATCTTGTAGCTCTGTGTCCAGCAGATAGGACTAGCTATAGCAAGACATTCTCTCTAAAGGCCTTGGGTATCTCCACTTGCATAGCATATTCTGATGCAAATGTGGTGCCTCTTTGTTGGGATGACTCCACTCACCGCCTGTGACTTTTCTCCACACTGTTCCACATTCCTGATTTCCAATTCCTAAGGTCTCTGCTGCACTTTCAGCTTCACTCTTACAGCTCCACGCACAGCTCTCTCGGGGGCACGTTGCCTGGCCTCCAAGGCTTCTGCGATCAGTGTGAAACCCTTCATGACCTCACTACCCTGCATGCCAGTGTGATGAGCAAATGCCAAGGTCTGCCCGTGGTTCAAATAGTTATTGCAACCTCTTGGACCATGGCCACAGAGACTTCTGAGTTCTTAGATGGCTGAACTCCTTGGGGATTCCCCTTCCTAGGTGGCTCTGAAAGATACCCTGAAGATGACTTTTCAAAACAAAGTCCTTTGTCTTTACTCCCTGAGATGTTAGAGGGTGGGGTCATTAGGATTCCTGAGGTGCCCTCATGGCATCTTTTCTATTGTCTTGATGCAAATTACTTGGCTGCTTTTTAATGTTAATTCTTTCAGCAACCATGATCTCTATGGCCCTAGAATTTTCTTTCTAGCAAAGCTGGAAACTTTTTACAACATTTTTTCTCTGCCTCCTTTTTCCTAATTTACAGTGTAGTTCTGATTAAAGCCACACACAGTTCTCACGTAACATACATGGTTTCTAGGTTAATTACCAATAGACTTCTCCTTCCCATCTGAAATATCTTGAGCCTGGCCTTTCCAATCGGCACTTATACCACCATTCTGGTCTCCGAGCTTGGACCAGAGTCTCCCATCAAGTAAAGCTTAAAGCATTCTAAAGCTTCTCTAGCCAGCACCTCCAAATCTTTCCAAACTTCTACAAACCAGTTCTAAAGGCTTCCAAACCATATGGTTAGGTAAAGTCACAACAACAACCCTGCTCCTGATACCAATTTCTGTCTCAGTCTCTTTCTCATCACTGAGACACAATATCTGACATTCACAACCTGAGGGAGGAAAGTTTCTTTTAGCTCGCAATTTCAGAATGTCTCTGTCCAATCATGGGCAGCTGACAACAGCAAAAAAGAAGGGTGAAAGGCCTAGCCCAAGAAAAACTGTTCACCTCATAGTGTCCAAGAAGAAAAGACAGAGAAGGGTGGATACATTAAGAGAAATATATGCTACAAAGTCATGCCTCAAGTCATACCCCAGTGATCCATCCCTTCTGACCAGTCCCTATTTAGTAAGGTTCTGCAACAATTCTAATCCACTACAGTGGAAGTTTTTCTTTCTCTGTGGTAGTCATTTCAATTCTAACATGTAGTGTTTAGATGTTGCTCAGATTTCACTTAACTCCATCAGTTAGAATGTCTTCCTCTGTATGTGTGCAGCACAAAGAAAAAAATTATTATAATAAAGAAATTACTTGGGATTCTTAGAATCATAATCATCTTCAGTCTCTTTTGCCATGAATTAAGTTTAAATTAGTTTATCAAATTAGTTCATATTCTTCATTAACAAGAAAAAAGATCTTCATTGTAAACAGCTCTGACATTATAATAAAATTATTACAAGAAAATTTATATTATAACATCTTCTGTTGATAATTTCTACTGCATTAAATTCATTGCAAGCCATTAGAGATGCACATGATTTGGGAATGTATTTCTACTAGCGATGATGATAATTTTATATTAAAACATATCTACTTTTACTTAAAATCTCTAAGTGTACATTCTTATGTTGAAAGAATTTCAAAACCACAATCGCTTGGAGGGTCAAAATTAAGATAGAGCAGAAAAAGATAACTGTCATTTACCATGGAATTTTTATCTTCGATAAGAGAACACTTAGGTTTAGTATTCAAAAGATGCAAAAAATAACTTTTATAAACCAGTTAAGTACCTTAAACCACTGGCATTCAATTACCTAATTATTATCTTGTTTGATCATAAAAAATAAACAAATGTACATGATATCAACAATCAAATAGATATTTTGGGGTGCTCTTTCTCAAATATTGTGTGTTTCAGTGGCCTTCAAACACACCCAAACATAAATAATTTTCTGGCCTTAACTCCCAGAAGCATCAAACATTTGACTATGTATTGCGGTAAAAACAACCACTTTGAAAGTAATTCTCAAATCTTAAAGAGAAAAAAAAATCTAAAAATATGTAGAATGAAATAGCTAAATATTAAGGTGTATATGCTAGATTATATTTTAAAATGTAGTTATTATCAAACTCATGAATATAGAATGAATATAAAACATACTAATTTTGCCTGCCAAAATAGCAGTTTATATGAATCACAAACTCTAATCACATATACTTCTTTGAAGGTGGAGGCTATATTTCAATCAATTTGAGAACTTCACAGTAAGACGCCTTAAATTACAAAAGATTTTCATGAAAATATACATAATTTCCCTTCAAAAAGCTCACTTTGGGGTTCAAGGTCGAAGCCCATTCACATAGAGATACCAAATATTGGAATCTGTTGTCAATATTCTGTACACAGAGCTCAGAAAGCTTCTTTCAAATTACACAGAGGTGAATTTTTTAAAAAGTCTCGAATAAACACATTTTAATGTTTATCAGTCATTCTTTCAATTATGGTATTTTTTAAAATTCTTTGAAATAATGCAAAAGTTATTAGTACTATTGACATGGTGCTTCTAAACCTGAAGTTTGCAATGTTACTTTACTTGTTTGATGAGGGAGCTAAAGGAATGGCACAGTGGTTAAAGAGCTTGCCTTGCAAGTGCAAAGCCCTGAGTTTGATTCCCCAGCACCACATAAAGCTAGGTGTGGTAGTACACGCCTGTAATCCTAGCACTTGGGAGGTTGAGGCAGGCTGATTGTCCTGAGTCCAAGGCCAGCTTGGGCTACACCACTGAGTTCAGAACAAGCCTGGGCTACAGAGCAAGACCCCATCTGAAAAAAAAAGAAAGAAAAAGAAACTTGTTTCATGGTGCCTCTATTTTGCCATGCCAAAGATACTCAAGTCATAGAAAACAAGAAAGAATCAAACAGATTCATGATTAAAGTTGGTGAGACTTTATTAAATAACTTATAGAAACAATGGTATTTTCACAGTTGTTACAATGCCAAATGTCACATTTTTGGAAACCAAAAAGTTGTAGTAATTGTTTACATTCAGTCATGTTATAATTAATCAGTTACATTATTTAATTTAGATAAAGCCTGTTTCAAAATTATTCTCAATCAGATTTTAAAACCAATCACTAGAAGTAGCAGATGATTAGTATAACAATTATGACAACTGAATTTTTGAATTATGTTATTTAAATTATAAAAAGTAATTGGACATTTGGTACTCTGTGAAATGTCTAACAGCAGATCTGAGGCTCACATTGAGGTTGGTTTATTCGACACATACCCAGCATGCGCCCCTCTTGGAACCTGAAGGAGGAATGGGAAAAAGTATTATGAAATGAAAAAAAGACAAAGTCTCACTATTCAGTTACAACAAAAGAATCACTTGGTATTTTTCCTTTTATCATTTTTTTCTTGCCCTAAATTAAAAAAATATATAGTCAAGTGGACAAACAAAGCCATTTCCTCATTACTAGCTTAAAAGAGTGGCTCCTTCCACACAGGAAGTCACCATATCAACTCAACTTACACTTCCCCAAAGAAGTTCATACGTGTCTTTGTTTTTATGTATATAAATAATATGTCAAAAAAATCAGACCACAAAAAAGTGGTTAAACAAAGTTAAACTTGTTTCTTAAGTAAATGATGACTTGGCCTAGCTTGCAGTTATTATTAAAACATAGACACAAGCTTAGTATGTGGTTTAGCAAAAATTCAAAAAGCATGAGGAACAAGAACAATAGAAGCCTGCATAAGCCAGAGTGCTGAAGTACAGTACAGTAAACTCTGCAGGAGGTGCTCTGGGGAAAATGAGGTTATAAAATATATTTTATAATAAATGACCAAAGAAACCCCTTAAGTAGGAAGTGCATGCTTACCTTTATAGGTCCAGCCAATGTCGACCCATACTCTAGTCCCATGGGGCTCCAGGGATCTCAGCTCAGGCACTGAAACTCAAACCCTGCCTACAAATCTTTGCCACGGGCTATAAAATGACCTCTGCAAATAGGAGGGATTAGCGAGCAAAGAACAAGCAAGAGGCTGCCTGAAAACTGCCTGGACAAGAACTGCTATGATGCTATGACGAAGTAATGGAAATGTTGATCCTGAACGTAATTTGATTGGCAGCAAATGGCCAACCAAACTAACTAGCCTGTGTGATAATTTGTTGTGAAAGATGACGTAGTTGAAAATGAATAGGCCTTCACTATTACTTTTTACACTACTGGTGAATTTGGTAAACTGTTTCCCTCATGTTGTTGAGTTTCTACCATACACTTAGCTGCCTGCAAGAAAATCAGACTGATTTTGTGAAAAATTAGAAAAACAGTATCTCCGACAATGTATGATTTTTTTAAAAACAATTTGATTGTCCTGTAAATGTCATCAGAAATGTTTACACATAGTTTGGCAAATTTAGCATCTTTTGAAAAGAAAGAAGTTGTAAAAAGACACTCAAAATCTAGTCTTAAGTTATAATGTATCAACACACACAGAAACAAACACAACGAGGCAGAAAAACAAAATACAGGCCAGTTGAGGTAAGCAAAAATGGAATATAATTGTGATGGTGAAATTTAATTCACATATTGGTTGGCTCTGTTGGAGCTGCCCAGGGAATTAGTAAAGCATACTTCTGGCTCTTGGGAGCATCTGGTGGTGCTGCAGGTAGGAACTGGCACACTCAGGGAGGTCTCTCACACCCTCCTTTCCAATGCTGTCCCCTCCCTCTGCTTCTCAGCCACACGCACTAAGCATCTTTGCCCCCTCTGCCATGATGTTCCTGTCTCAGAGCCAGAAAAGCCAAATTAAATTTCTCCCTCCTTCAGTGTTGAGTGTCAAGTATTGTTTACCATCAACAGGAAAGTTGGCCAGCACAGTAACAGATAGCCAAAAACCCACCCAGGAACTGGGAAGGAAGAAAGCAAATTAATTGGAACATGGTCAAAGCCTGTGATGTTTTCATGTATTTCCATATTTAATAGATATTTATATATTATCATACTCCTTAGCTTTGATTTATATAGTGTATTAAGTATCACGCATTTAAATCATTACAACTTTGCAATGTGATGACAAAAATGAGAAATGTGAGATAAAAATTACTAAATATAATAATGCAAAATATTAGTAGCAAATGAACAAATTAACCTTTAATAACATGTAAGTATTTAACAGAATTAATGATACAGAAAATATAAATAATTACAGAATCTTGCTTTTAACCTAATTGTCACTTAAAATGTTGTTTTGTTTACTTGTTTATTTGAGACAGGATCTCGCTCTGTAGCCTAGGCTGGTCCTGAACTCACTATGGAGCCCAGACTGGCTTTGGACATAGCAATCCTTCTGTGTCAGCCTTCAAGTACTGGGATTATAGATGTGTGCCACCACGCCCAGATAATGTGGTGCTGGGAAATTGAACTCGGTAAGGTAGTGCTTGCTGGGTGGGTGCTTTAACTGGGCCATTCTTCCAGTCCCCAGGTTGTTTTCTGATTGCTGTAATCCCAATATAATTTGTTTGCTGACCTACTTGGACAAAGGGCTGGTCCCCAGCTTCTAGGCTCAAATGAGCCTCTTATCTTAGCCTCCAGAATTCTGGGAATACAGGCACACACAATAACCCAAAACTCAATAAACCCGAATTTTTTGATACACACACACGCTGCCAACATTTCTGTTAAGTATATACACTATAGCATATGCTTGCAATAAATACTGATAAGTACTCATATAAACATTTTTGTACAGATTTGCTACATAAGTGATCATTGGGGTTAAAAATACATGAAAGCCCAGTACACTCATTTTCAGTGGCTTTAACCTGTTATTAAAAAACTGGAAGCCCCCTGCAACGCCCCCCCCCCCCCCCCCCCCCCCCCCGCATAGTTCAGGAGGCCAGAAGTACAAAAAAACCAAAAAAGTCAAGCACAAAAGACAATAACACAGGAAATGAAGGACAAAATGTTATCCTGATATGTCGTCAACTAGAATAATATCTGGTACAAAGATATTACACTATTTTTTATTTGTTTGTTTTATTTATTTTTGAGACAGGGTCATGCTCTATAGTCCAGACTGTCCTAAACTTACAATGTAGCCCAGGCTGGTCCTGAACTCACAACAATCCTTCTACATCAGCCTCCTGAGTGCTAAGATTACAGGTATATACAATTTCATCCACTTGTGTGACGCTGGAGAATTGAACTCAGGGCCTTGCAGTTGCTAGGCAAGAGCTTTAACGGCTGAGCGATTCCTCCAGCCCTACACTTTTTGAATGAATGGCTCAAAGACTATCATCCTTAAATACAGTAATTCAGGGTTGAAACCAAAGTATAGTAAGTTTAAGAGTTAAAGATGAGTTTACAGTTAACTGGATTGAAGTTAATTGCTGAACAATTTGCTACTTAAAAAGTAAATTACTTTTAGGATTGAATTATTTTCAGGATTGATCAAAATTAAACTTTAAAATTCCAGATATTGGTATGCAAATGTACTTGTACTTTAAAGAGTTATAATCACTCCCCAAAGAAATAGAGACTTTGCCTAAGCATTATGAGTTAATACCAGTAGTTTAAATACCAGGAGTTAATATTTATGTGTGTCAATGGGATTACAGGGCTGAGTAACCATCACACTATTACGAGGTGTGTTTAATTGGCGTAAATATATTTTTCTAAGAGCTTCTGTCCTTTCAACTTAAGCTCTGTTGATTGTCTTTGCTGCCACATGATGAAACAAATACACTGAATATGTTGTTTTCTGTGGTACCAAATCATTCACTACATATACTCAAAGTTAGAATTCACGTGGAATAGAAAAATCTTCATTTCTTTGCACTGCAATCTATGTAAATATTGGGGATATTTTTCTATTTTTCAAATTTTTCCACAAATGGCAAAGCTCAATTTACGCAGCATAATATTCTAATGACCAAATTTTCATGAATTTGTAAAAAGAATTGTTTGCAATGTTACATGTTCTTATTTGGAAGAAAATAACAAAAGAGGATTTGGTATTTCAATATTTTACAGTGCTCCGCACAGACCTTTTATAGCATCCAAAATCTGGAAATCCACCAATAGATTAAGGAAACAAGGAGGAAATTTAAATATCAGAGGATTTCATGACAAATCAAGAGTGCCGTCTTTTAGAACTGAATGGAGAAGGTACTCACAGGCTCTCCCGGTGGTCCGTCCTGCCCTGGTGCGCCCGGGGGTCCTGCATCTCCCTTTCAGTGATTTGATAAAAAGAAAGAGAAAATTCCATCTTCAGGTCTGCTTACCAAAATAATAGAAGATCTTACAACATTACATATCGAAGCATGCCGTACACAAACAGAAAAACAAAAATTACTTTCTGAATAATTGCTTTCAACTCTTACAGATATTAAATAATCTTTTCAGAAATTCATAGTGTCTACAGTTATATTAAACATTTATACCTGCTGGCAGAAAGTGAGCTGAGTTGTAAAGTAACTGTGGTATTTCTTAGTTATTTGCAATGTAAAAGTGATCCAAACTCCAGATCAGCCCTTTTTTTTTTTTTGATTTTCGTTTTCACCTTATAGTTGATTATTCTATTACATCTAAGTTGGGCTTTCCTTGTAAGAGTTACATTTTAAAATAAAAATAAGTTTCAATCTGAATAAATGGAATTACTTATATGGCATTATTGAAATTATTTGGTTCACTAATTCCATAACTACTTATTTAAAATAAGCCTCTAAATTGTATATTTTAGGTATCTGTCAATAGTTTTTAATAATTTTCAGTTACATACCTTTCAATTGTTACGCTTAAATTATTTAAGCACTTCATTTTATGTCTGCCTTTTAGTATATTTAATTTTTTCCAATGGATCAAATCCTACTGTGAACAAAGGAGCAATCTATCTATTAAAACAATAAACATTAACTGAATACAATTCTAAATGTGTGATATTTGCAGACTAATATAGCTAATCAATGGTCTGAACAAACTTCAGAAGAGTAGAGTGCAATCTCCTGAGATACACACACATGCTCAGGCATGTAGAATTTTGGAAACCCAAGAGTAATGGAAGGCCAGGGTGTTTTCTGTCCCGCCCATTCTTACATCACAACAAGTGAAGTTTTCTGTGAGCAATTACACCACACTTGCTTTGTATCAAGTGAACATTTTATCCTAGATGAGAGTAAGAGAGCAAAACCAATGCACTCTCCTTATAAAGGTCTCAGACACCTGAATCAAAATAGGTTTAAAAACGAAAACGTCTAAGGATACGTACACTAAGGTTTCTCATAGTTTCATATCCTAACGAATTTCCCAAAACTGTAAAAAGTGAAGCATAGAAGGATCCACAAATGTCATCACGTGTAATCAGCACTTACAAAAATATTCAATCATATCACCAAGCATAAACCAGGATTCTCTCACTTTCATGAATCCTTAGATTTCACTATCAAGGCAAAACTGCAACCCAAGCCAAACATTTCACCTTTTCTATGTTCATCAACAAACACTGCATGACATTTGTACCGGAAGCAAAGAATAATATTTTCCCGTTAGTTAATCAATGCGGAGGGAAAGACCCTCCTGCTGGCCCACTGGGTGTGCAGGAAACTTTATGAAGCTGTCTGACATAACAAGAGGTATGTTAGGCCCACTGATTTTGAGAGTTACAGTTTTAAAATACCCAAAAAATCAGAGGAAAAGGATATGTTAGGACCTAAGTATTAATAATACAGTATCTATAAATAATATAGTATCTATATCTCAATTCAGTGTTTCTATCAGTGGGCAGTAGGAACCTTCCAAACTTTCAACTCTCAAATATGGATGAAAATTTCTCTTTTTACCTCTCTGTCCACTCACTTAATCTTATTCTTTAGCCGCAAGTTTTTCAAAAATAAATAGCCAGAAGAGGAGGGTAGTTCATTAGTAGAAGAGTCAGGCATGTACAAGGCCCTGGGGTCAATTCTAAGCACCACACACAGAGACACACACAGAGAGACACAACTAGCATTCAGCAGATTTTTTCCAATAACACAGTTTCAAAATTATTTGAGGATTTAATGTACTGTCGTTCTCCCACCTCTGTTTAGGAAAAAGGTAATCACACTGCAGAATTAAACAAACAGGGTATAATCCATTCTTTATCATCTATATTAGTGATTCTCAAACTTAGGCCATCAGAAACTCCTTGAGGACTTTTTAGACTGCAGCCTATGGACCCCTTCCCCAAGCTCTTACACTGCAGCCCTGCACAGGGTTCCCAGAATTTGCTTCTCTAAAAAATGCTCAGGAGATGCTGGCACTGCCTGCCTTAGGACCACAATTTGAGAATCATTAACCTAGCCCAGATTTCAGGAGAGGGGCTTGCAGGTGGCTTCCGCTCCTTTGAGCCCCTCTCCTCCATGGACTAAAATGGCAGCTTCACAGCTAGTGCCTGATTTTACCATGGGCAGGTTTTTCAATACGTTTCTTATTTTCATAAGCACCATTTTCCTAGTTTATACTTCTTTAAAGGCAGGAAACAGGAACTGTATCTTACAGGAGGTTTGTTTATTTGATTTTACATCATCTACCATACTTAGCCTTGCAGCAAACATAATGTAAGGCTCTTTGTCCCTTTCCTTCCAGCGATCAGAATATACAAAGCACGGAGCCATGGGCTATCATTCTTACATACTCACTTTCAAGGGAATAAAGGAAACGTGGAAAACACTTGTATAACGGCTATAACATATGCTATTATGCCAATGACAGCCACTATTCTTAGCCTAGGAATGTTCTCTTCAGTTTTAATAATCTATTTTTTACAATGTTTCCTTAGGAGATGAGAAGATAATTTCTAAAACCAGCCATGGGGGTGCATACCTGTAATGCCAGCTACTTAAGAAGCAGGGGCAGGAGAACCACCAGTTAGAAACTAACCTGGGCATTTTGGTGAGACTGTCACAAACTAAACTTTTTTTAAAGGCTAGAGGTATAAATTAGTGGAAACACGTTTGAAGCCTTGCATTCAGTTCCTACTACTGAAAAAATGAGAAGGAAGGAAGGAACAAATGAAGGGAAAGAGGGAGGGAAGGAAGGAAGGAAGGAAGGAAGGAAGGAAGGAAGGAAAGAAGGAAGGAAGGAAGTTTCCGCTTGGCCGTATCCACTAACTGAAAATGAAAGTTACACATAAACAGATCTTAGCTTAATCACTTGATTGCATTAATAATCTGGAAATCCCGGTGTGGGGCAGTTTGCTCAGTTTAGGAAAAGCACAGAATGTGGTAATACTAGTTTATCATTTTTCTATTCTGTTGTTGACTTCCTTCTTGATAAATACACAAAAAAATTCCTACCATGGTCAACGTTTTCCACAATCCATTTTCTATAGCTAATGTCAAAGATAATTTATTCCACAACAGACCAATTATTTAAAAACAAAATAAAACTAACCCAAAAGAGACACGTGAAAGTAGCGTATTTGTTTCCTTTCATGCTGTGGATTTGGTAGTTGCCCCCACAAATAAAGAAAGGCTGGGAAGCGATCTGGATTGTTGACATACTTATCTTCATAGTCAGGTGGACAGTGTGGTTTACCACTATGAAAGTATAACTTGAGGAAGATCTTCAGGTTGTTATTAAGGAAGCACTTTATTTTAATCTCCCTGCATAGTTCTCGGCATGCCTAGGTATTATGGTTTGGATCCGAATGTCCCCCAGAGCCTCATGCAGTTGGATGTAGTGGAGTTCGTGTGGAGCCATGAGCTGTTAAGATATGGGGCCTGGTCAGAACGGGCAGGTCACTGCAGCCTGATCTGGTAGAATACGTGCTAGCTCTGCCCTTCCTTGCTCACTTGGGTCCCTGTCTACCATTCCGTGAAGAGCTATTCCTCTCTCCAGCTGGTCCTCTGCCATATGCATCTGCCATTGCCAACTGACCATTCATTGACTGACACCTTCTGAAACTGAGCTGTGTTAAATCTTTCCCTCCTTAAGTTGTGGACGTTGGGTATTCTGTCCCAGCAATGAAAATGTAACTAAGACCCTAGAAATGTACTAAGGAGGTGGGACTGGAGAGTCATCTCCTGGCTGTCCAAATAAACTGACATGTGGAAAGGATCACGCAGGGCTCGTCACACAGACTCAGCCTGGGATTCTCCCTTTGCCATGAAATTGACTGCACACATTTGGCTAAACCCCTGCATCTCACTGAATATGAATTCAGGTTTTGATATTTTCAATACCCGGAACTTTGTAGACTTTTTAGGAAAATAAAATAAGAGCTCTTGGGGATGTGGCTCATACATCTCCAGCCATAGAGGGCGGACTGACTGCAATCAATACGTTGGAGTTTTAATCCTTTACTCATGATTTCTTCTATGTTGTGTGACTTTGAACAGCATATGTCATTTTCACTTGGGAGACTATGGTTTATCAGCATAATTTAGAAAAAAATTTTTTGAAAATAAGGTCAGTCCTTAACCTACTTAGAATAGCAGAAAAACAATAGGGTCACCATCTTTTTTATATTTGGGGAAAATTAATTAGGTATAACATGATTTTTCACCAGTTTGGTGCAAGGAATTTTCATTGGTTATTTAATGATGACTACATGATCTTGGATTCTTGGCTAACTTATTTAACTTACTTATTACTTGTTTTTCTTGTTATGAAAAAGGGAAAAAAACATTTTTGTGAGACGGGGTCTCACTCTGTAATCCAGGCTGGTTCTGAACTCACTATGGAGCCCAGGCTGGCCTTGGACTCACGGCAATTCACCATTCCTGGCTTACAAGGGGAAAACCTTTTTCACTTATACCTCATAATGATTCAAGAGATTCATAATCAAATGCATAAAAAGTATTGAGAAAAAAGCAAGGCAATGGACATATTCAATAAATTATATTTTTGTTGCTGTCTCCATTCAATTTTAAATGCAGCTTAAACACCACGTCATTACTGACACCCCTTCTAAAGTTCTGACCTTTCACCTTGCCACTGAGGCTCTGCACTCGCTTTTGCACACGCCCACGCTGACCAGGCTGAATTGAGAAGGTCCTCACATGCTTCGCTGTGTCTCAAAATGAGGAAAATCTGTATCACAACCAAACAGCTTCACCCGACTCCAGGGCAGCTGACCTTCCTTCTATCTCCTCTCTGTCACATTTTATACATCTATGAGGAGTTTCTGCTCTGTAAATATTCTCTTATGAATAATTCTTTTTCTTCCTTATCTCAACATTTTTAGAAAAACAGAAGTCAAACGTCCTGCCATCAAGCCAACATACTTCCAGTGCACGCCTCCCTCTTTCCCTCTCTTATGTTGGGATATGAGCGTCCCCCACCTCAGACAATCCTTCTGGCTCTCCTCAGCATCCCAACCCTTTTCTGACTAACAATTGACTACTCATCCTTATTTTTTAATGTGTCACAGAATTCTAAAATGAATACATCTTTGCATTCATTCGTCCATTTTTCTAACACATCAAACTCTTCCAATAAATAATTTGAAACCGCTACGTTTACTGTACGTAAAGAAGAGACAGTGTAGGACTAAAACACCTCTTAAGCCGCCCAAACTTTTAAACTCATCTATTACCGCAAATCCAAATACACAGAAGCTATTACAGATTAAAATAAGAATTGGTAGACAACAAACAAACAAAACTACTAAAAGACAAAACAGCAAACGACAATAAAAACACCAGCAAATTTTCCCCAAAGTAAACATGAAGAAAAAACTAAGAAAATTCTATAACCTATATCAACAAATATACAAGTATTTTCAGATGTTAAAAAATTTGAAGTAAATACTAAAAATTTAAAGCATGGAAAAAGTAACAAAGAATAAAAACCCAAAATAACTCAGAAAAGAAATTAAAAAAATAAAATCAGAGCAGAGATAACAAATCTAATGGTTAAATTACTAGAAAGTGTAAGAGAATAGATATATCTTAAAATTAAAAGGCATTGAGGAGGAAAGTAAACATAGCCAATAGAAGAAAATGGTTTCAGAAACTAACACCTGATGTCACAATCTAAAACCAAAGGAAGGTTTAAATTTAAATTTTCAAAGGTTTGGGGGTAATTTAGTTTCTTAATTCTAAGAAATACTTATACTATTAAACTTTAATTATAGAATTGGTTTTGTTCACCCCTCTGAGCTACCATTCAAAAAGACAAAAAAAAAATGCAAAGAAAGTTGGTTGACATCATCAATAAACATGATGATGATGGAGTAACATTTATAAGAATTTCAAGGAAAAATGATGAAAAACTGTACACAATGGTTTTAGAGTTGCCCAAGCTATCATTCAAGTAGCAAGAGAATAGAAACATATGTTAAAATAGGAGACCTGAGGAGAGACTGTGTTCAGAAGCTCCTTTCAAGGAACATACTAGAGAAGACACTTCACCAAATTCCAATGGTGACTATGGAATATTGCTAAAGGAGCTGGCAACACACACTAAGTAAAATAAGTGCAGATATGAAACAAAGACATGGAGAACAGAAATATAGTTCACAAACGTTACCTGATATATATTAAACCAGAAGGCATTTAAGCAAGTGAAAAGGCAAAGGAGAGTGTAAGGAAAATAAGTCCATTGGTATGCACATTAAAGGGTTTCATTTCAATTCAACGCAACAGACTAAGTGTTTAAGCGGGGCAAAGGGAAACAGAGTTCTGAAGTGTTTATGTACGATGACATTCAAGTGAATACAGAGAACATTACTAAAACAAGGTGAGTCTTTGTAAACATCAACGAAGCTGGAAACCAAAATGTAACACCACTGAGAAACCCATTAAGCCTATCATAATGCACTAGGAATGCACATAGGACAAAATTAAACATAAGAGTGACAACTCAGTCAGCAAACAAAAAGAATTAATCTATTAAGACATTGAGTTTTTTAAAAAAGACAGACTGTACGCTTAGTGAAAGAGAAACATAGTTATTTGCGATTTTAAGGCTAAACAGTAGAAAGATGAGCAAAATTATAGCAAACAATTAAAAAGTATCAAAAGGAGTATAATCCTGTTATAAAACAAGATAGAAGTCAAGTTAAAATTATTAAACAAAAAGATATTTATAATCCTGTAGCTATAATTTAAAATGAACTCATAGCAGTTATGAGTATGGATGCATCGAATTATATAGAAACTACATTCATCAAATAGAAGATAAAGGAAAAACAGACAAAAATGAACTAATAACAGGAAATAGCACAGGTAATGCTGCTCTCAAAGAGAGGCCAAGAAATTATAAGATCAAAGAGGTAAATCTTACAAATGTATATTGAATTTCACACTGCAAAAGGAGAAAGGTAACTCTGCACATGCACAGGAAAATAGTCCCACATATTGAATTATAGTAATATATAATCAATGAAAAACAAGTCAACGAATTCCATAACAAAGATTCTACAAAGAAACATGCTCAGATATAGAGCAGTAAGAGAGGAAATTGGAAAAAGACACATAAAGTCATCAACAACCACAATAAAAAACTTTTAAACAACATTTAGGGAAATATGTAGTAAAAACCAAAATTGCAGTGTTTCTAAGAACAAAAAATTAACAAAGACATTGCACATTAGAATTAAGGGAATACAACTGAATCAATAGTTACAAAAATGTAATTTAACCATTTATGGCAAAAACATAATAAGAACAAAACCAAAATAATGTAATTCTCAATTTTAAGTGCCAGGAAAAAGTATACGAAAGAAGAAAGAAAATAGTATAGAAAACATTAGAAAAAAAGTCCATGAACTCATAATAACAATATTATATGCTTGAATAAATATCAACATAATAGGGAAGACAGAGCTTCTACAAATTTATAGCATTTATGCTACTCATTTTCAAAAGTTATCTTAAAACTATGATAAAGACGACATGCCTTTAAGGAAAGCCAAAAGTATAGTTTAATGGAACAAAATAGAGATTTTTTAAAATGTCACACCTTTTTTCATCAATTGATGTTAGGCAATCTTCAACAAAATACCAACAATGCTCTCAAAAGAATTGGCACAAACAATTCTAAAATTTACATGAAAACACACAAGATCAAGAATACCGAAGCATCCTCAGTGCACAGAGCAACGCTGGAGGCATCACAGAACCTGATCTCAACCTGCGCTACAAAGCCACAGTGAGAAAAACACGACTGGACTGCACAGCAGCAGACAAGGAGACAAGGGAACAGAATGCAGGACGCAGAAGGCAACCCACAAAGTTGTAGCAGCCATCGGATTCGGGGGGTTGGTGGTGGGGAGAAAAAGCCTACACTGGAGAAAAGACAGGCTCTTTAACAAATGGTGATGAGAAAATTGGTTATTAATATATAGCAGACTGAAATTATTAGATCCCTGACACACACTCTGTACAAAATAAAAAAAAAATTCAAAGCATGTCAAATACCTAAGTATATGCCGTAAAATGCTAAAAGTGCTTGAAGAAAACATAGGAGAAACACTTCCAGGCTTAGACACAGGCAATGACTTCCTGAACAAGACTCAAAGAGCACAGGAAATAACAGAAGGAATTGACAAATGGGATTGCATCGGATTAAAAAGCTTCCGCACAGCAAAGGAAATAATTACCTGAGTGAACAGGCAAGGGAAAGAATTGGAGGAAATCTTTGCTATTCTTCTAATTGATAATTAAAATACCTAAAGAATTTTAAAAATCCCTTAAGGCCAAAAGTAAAGCCCAGTCAATAAATGGGCCAAAAGAAGACATACAAATAGTAAATAAGTAAAATAAAAAATGTTCGACATCATTAGCCATCAGGAAAACACAAATCAAACCGACACTGGTGTTCCATCTCGCTCTAGCTGAAATGACTAGCGTCAAGCATTTGGAAGAGTAACAAACGTGAGCAAAGATAAGGTGGGGGACTAATGGACCTTGATGCACTGTTACTGGGAATGTAAATTATTACAGCCATGAAGGACATCGGCATAGAAATTCCTCAGAAAACAAGCAAATAATACAGCTACCACTTAATCTTAAGTGTGTCACGCCTGTGTAGATCTAAAAAGTCAGCACACTGCAGTGATACATGCATATCCATGTTAATCCCTGCACAATTCACAGCAGCTAGGCTACAGAATCAGCCTGGGTGTCTGTTAGCTGATGAACAAACACAGTACACATACACAATTGAGCGTTATTCAGCCACAAGAAAGAAAAAGGTCACATTACCTGCAGGAATATGGATGGGACTAGAGACCATTGTTGTTGTGGTTAGGGTCTGGAGTGTCCCCCAAAAGTCTCATGTATTTTAATGGAACCATGTGATGTTGGTGGATTGGGGTCTGGTCTGGAGGGGTGGATTGCAGTTAAGTTAGGATTAACGGTGTGTAGTGGCCACACCTGGATGCAGGAGGGACTGGTTACTGGGCAGAGACCTGAAAGGATACATAAACTGCACCTGCCTTCCTGGAGGACAGGGACTAGTCTCAACCAGCCTCAGCTTGTCTTCCTGTTGGTCCGGGGAAGCTGCCTCCACCTCTCTCTCTGCCACAGACTTCGATTGTTGCCGACCACCCCTGAATGGACTGTGACCTTCAAGACTGTGAGCTAAAATAAACCTTTGCTTTCCTAAGTTTGTGAGTGTCGGGTACTGAGTCACAGCAATGAAACAGTAACTAAGACAATTGTGTTACAAGAAAGAAACCAGACCTAGGAAGGCAAACAGCACATCTTTCTTTTTGTGTGTGTAATGCAAAAACAAAAATAAAAAGACAGATGACTTAAAAGTTGAAGGGGACTATTGGGAAAAAAAAACCAGAACAGAAATTAAGGGAGGGAAGATAGACAGGAGAAAAAAGGAAAGGACAAATGACCAAAAAATGTATAATATACAAATAGGTGAAAGGGCACCTTATTATCTGTATAATATACATAGATTATGTAATTCACTAAGAAATAATAAGTTTCAATAAACTCTGAAACTCTACATGAGAAAAAATAAACTGACTTTTGCCTCACTTTTACCTTATTTTAAATTAGAAATTTGAAATGAATCATACATCCCAATGTCTAAATTAATATTGTAAAAGCTTAGAAAATATTCTGAAAATATAATGTTTGAAATGTCACATGTCAACAGTGAACTGACCCAAAAGTGATAAATGCAATAATACACAAATATTTTGATAGATCTTTTAGCAGCTTCATAAAAGAAATACTGATATGGGCCAAAACATGCATGAACTTTGAGAATATTATGTAATTAAAGAAGTCAGCCACAAAATTGCAGATTTTATGGTATCACTTATGTGAAATGCCCACACTAGTGAAGCCATGTAAGCACAGAAAGGAGAGTGGTCGCCTAGGCCTACCGGACGGGAGATAGCAGCTTGCAGGGATATATTGACGCTGCTTATGGTATGGGTCTTTCTTTGAGGTTATGAAAATGACCTACAATTAAACTATGATGATGGTTCCACAACTCTGTAAATATAGCATAAAATATTAAATTATAAGATAGGGACGAATGTTATAGTATGTCAATTGTGCAATAAACCTGTTAAAATCAAATTAACTGATTTGTACTTGCACTTGTGGAAATGCACACATCCTACCCAGATTATGATCAAAACAAGACCTGAGAGCTCTGTCCAAATCAAGAAATGAACGAAGAACCAATGGACCGAGAACACTTATTCTCTGCCAGGCACTGCACTGGATGTTTCATTTTACCCAATCCCCACTACATCTTACATTTACTCCATTTTGGGGTTTCTTTCTAATAAGGTGAGTTAAAAAAAATATGCCCAAAGACACACAGTTACAAAAGTCACCAAAAGTTGAAAACTGAACTTGAGTCTAACTTCTATTATCTTTTTTAAAAATTTTAATTTCATTTATTAAATTATGTGAGTTTGTTCTCACAAATTACAAAGAAAAATTAAGTTAAATCAGTGCTGAGTTTTCAGGTATACAAGAATATAATTAGGTTTTTGTCTGGTTTGGTCTCCCAAGAGCCTCAGGCTTGGGAGATGATTCAGTCAGGGATTCCATTGATTTCTTTCACTACTAAATGGTGGGGCCTGGTCAGGAGGGTGGATTATTGAGATGTGATGGAGACACGCTGGCAGATCATGTAGCCTGCGAGGACATACTCACACCAAGCTTTCCCTGAAGACCTGATTATTCCTATTGTGGCCTCCTGAGAAGCTCTTCTTGACCAGACCTTTCCAACTTCGCCAGCCAGTCTACTCATGAGTAGACTGAGACTTCCTGAAACTGTGAACTAAAAAAAAAAAAACTTTTCTTCCCTTATGTTCTGGGTTTTAAGTATTGTATATAGCAATGAAAAAGTAAGTAAGACAAGACAGATGTCCAGCACAATTAGGAGCCATGGTGGTTTTTCTCCCCTCTGTATGTCGAATACCCAGTAGTAAACAATAGAATCCTCTTAACAAGTAAGTAGAAAATGAAATCCAATGGGATATAATTAAGAAGAAAGAACCAGCCTCTCTAAAACACACGCAGTGTTTTACATTTGAGCACTACAGTCTTAGGAAGCGCTGTTTGTAATTTTTGAGAAAATCACAAGTAGCAAATTTTCACATACAAGCAAATAAATAACATTTTTTCAAAGAGAATTGGACTACAAGCTATAATTATGGGGACTGAATTTTTGGTTAGTTTGGGGCTTCAAAGTGCTGATTATTTGGAATCAGCAACTCAGATTTGCTATTTCTATTCCACTAAGAGTGTGCTCCACGCTTCCCTTTTTGCCATAAGATCTAGATAATCCTTTATCTCCTTTGAGGCCCACTTCACCCTAAATCTATCGCTTAACCAAGTGGTTCGTTCCACTCTCGTGGATTATACAAATCCTTTCAAGGATCCCTTCTTAGATCCAAATCAGCTTATAGTAGGATGATCAGTCTCAACGTTGGCACATACCAGATACATTGATGTGGATACTATGAGATCCTTGATATCATTTGTCCAAAAACTGCACTGAAAACGTCATATTTATCTGTGAAATGGTAGATAAAAGTTTTGGGTAAGAACATGATGGCAGTGACCCACCGTCATGGAATATGGGCCTTGAGCTTTTCCAGGAATGAGGAATGGCTGGCAATCTGCAGATCTCTCTCGCTCTAATACCCTCACACTCAACCATATTGCACAACAGATAAAAAAAATGTTTCAGGATTAAGGGTAGAAATTTTTCTCCCTAAAACCTTAAGCCAATCTGAATGTCTCATGGAGGATGACTGACTTTTTAGTGTTCTGTGAATTCATTTTTAAAACATGAGTTCACAATAAATTCAAAGAAATTTTAATGTCATTTTTATATTAGACTTAAAAAAACCTTTCACTTTACTTCATCTCAATACTACAGGTTAAAAAAAAACTAGTATTGGTATATTCTTCCAACATTCACTCATGAAGAAACCTTTCTCATTTTGTTTTAGCTTAGTAAGTACCTTGAAACCAGGACTGCCCATTAATCCATCTTTTCCATGTCTTCCAGGTTCTCCCTGAAAAAATAAATAAAGGTGTTTTAAAACATTTCTGCATTAAGTATTTTAAGAAGGTACTATACTTAGTATTTAAAATAAAAAGCTATTTTTATCTATTAAACTCACAGCACGTCCAGGTAGGCCAGGAAAACCAGGATTCCCCTTTTCACCTTTTGCACCCTGTATTAAAACAGAATACATTTTAAATCCTTATAGTAGAGTGTTACTTTTTTCATATTCAAATTTAAAACTCCAACTCATGCAGTAGCAGTGATCCACTGAACCGCCGATCATGTCGGCAAAATGCTATTTCACCAGCCTAGTAGACACAACATAAAACACTGAAAATGTTATTAGAAGCGAGTCAATATGAGCACATAGACACAGAAACTATACCTTGGCAAAATTAAAAATGCAATGGGTACTTTGATGAAATCTCCAAAAATAAACGCTCTCCCCAATGCAAGGAGATAGGAAGGCCCCCCGCATCAAATCTTTGTGAAGATGTTTTCAAGTAGCTATTTCCTTATAAAGAGCTATTTTTAGCTCACTATTAATTTTTTTAAGTTCACGATGATCAATCACACAATGTCTTGCAGGATGCCTTCCACAGCACTCACCAGATGTTTTACTGCCTTTGAATCACTGCTTCAAATAAATACCCTTTGAATTCTAATGTTGGGCAGTGTCGCAAATCAAATTTGCTATTTCTATTCCACTAAGGGTTCAATGTGAATACTATATTGTGTGACTCATACTTCCCTTTTTGCCATAAAATCCAGGTGATCCTTTATCGCCTTTGGGGCCCACATCACCCTAAAAGGAAAACATAAAAATATTTAAATTTAGAGAAAATCAACTATTTCCCTTATAAAGAAAAACAACATAGATTAAAAATAAAAGTTTACTATGCCAAAATCATAAAAAATTTCAAGTTAGTACACAAAAGTCCTATTTTCCAAGGCTTTCTAAGGATAAACAAGAACAATTAGTACTTACGTTTAGAAGAACTTGTAAAGCAAACTTGCTCATCAACTATTAATATTGCAAAAGTATATATTTATGACTAGAAACTTTAGAGAGAATTATTTCAAGTTTTGGTTATCAGTAGTAAAAAGAACTTAACCTAACCATTTACTTTCATATACTTTTCTTTTTATTTATGAGCATTTGTTTAGAACACACTTGTACTATGAATATAATTTTACTCTAATTAATATATGACATTGCTGAATTCAAAGGAATGGATTTTTCCCAACCTTTGATCCTGGCATCCCGTGAAGACCAGGAAAACCAGGAAGTCCACGGTCACCCTGAAAATAAAACTGAAATTAACCAAAGGAAAAACACTTGAGTCTGGTATATTCTACAACCTGCCCTTTCCAAATCTCCTGGAAACAAATCTGCAGCTGAATTCATATTTGCACTAAGCACTTTCTCTATGAAAGGTGAAATCTCATTTATCAAGATGTCATTTGTGATCAGAGAAGGAAATATTTTGGACCTAGAGGTATCTCACCAGCAATCCTGATTCAGACCTTAGGGAGTTGTCATCTAGTATGAATGCAACTTGAAAGGACCAGGATAGTGAGTTAACTAGAAATGGTTTACTGCCAACATTCTCTGGAAATGGAGTCGCCCTCTGAGGGCCCATGCAGCCCAGCACAAACAGATCCTGAACTGAAAATCTCAATGCTCTCAATGGATTTAAGAAAAAAAAAACCTTAACCTTATAAATACTCATAGTAGAGATCTGTGCAGATGTGCCTATGGAGATGAAAAGTCCCAAGTTATTCCCATAACACGAAGCACTGAGACAATCCTAATTGCTAGGCATTGAAAGATACAGGTTTGGTACACAGTTCTGTGAAAAATATTGATGTTTTTGCCTTAGCTTTGAAACCTTCTTATGAAGACATACTTGAGAGAAACAATGGCTGTCATGGCAGGATACGGGTCATGCTCACTGGTACCTAGGCACATTAAGACACTACAATACATATAATTGATTGTATTCTTAACTTGTCTGGTGGAAAAAAGAGGAAGTGACCAGTTATTTATGATTGATGCACTTTCTACAAAGGCTATATTTCATATATTTTGAAGAATGATAGAATTTTCTAAGACCCTAAAACTCTTCAATAACTCTTCAAAGGCAACACTTTTTAAAGTCCCATATTGCTAAGTTCAGAACATTAAATAATTACACTGTCAATTTCCAGCATAATCTACTGCCTTCCCACTTTTCAAACAACCAAACATCCCTTCTCCCCCACTAGTTCTAACATGCACAAATTCCTTTAATCTTGTATTTCAGCATAGTTATATCCCTAGTCACAGCTTATTCTATGAATATTCACAGTTAAGCTATAATGTACACTGACTACTTGCCTTTTCATGTTCAAATGTTTATTTTTCATAGTAAAATTGGTCTTTTTATTTTGTTGCTTATTTTTCCATAAAGATACTGCTAAACTCAACTTCAAACTCTTTTGAATTATCAAAACCAATTCTAAATGCACTTCAATACATTAAAAATTTCATCATTTTTAATAAGTCTCCCTTAAAACCGTCTCATTTTTTTTGTGGTGTAAATTCGTTGTTTTTTTTTTTTTTTTAATCTGAGCTGATTCCTTTACTTAAAGAACAACCAATGAACTCTTAAAAGGAAATTTATGAGACATAATTTTATCTTAATCTCTGAAAATGTCTTTATTTACTTACATAATTGATGTTACATAGAGAAGTACAATTTAGAAATTCTTCCCCTTCAAATTCTTGAAGGCTTTGCTCTTTGCTTGACTGAAATATCAATAAGGAGATGTTTGCAGTCCCTGATGATTGACTATCTATAGAATGCCTATTTGGAGAAGCCAGGGAAAGAGGCTGTTTCCACCCTCAAAAGGGCTATACATAAGTCTTCCTTTTTTGTGCAGTGCCTTGAAGGTTTACATTATCCATTGGCGTGCTCCTTAATCAACCATTATGCTAGGCACTCCGTAGAGGCTTTCACCAGATAGGAAACCACATCCGTATTCATCAAATGAACTTAAGACAGAAGTAAATATTTGAGAAAACAGAATGTTGGCATTACAGACTGATTGTTATTTACTATATTTGACAAGGTACATTTTTCTTTTAAAAATGAGCTTACAGAATAACTAGCCACTTTACTGATTTGTATGTAAAGAAACAGACCAAGGTAAAATTACTTAGGTTGGAGATAAAACTCTTTTCTCATTAACCGGAAAATGATGAAATGGCAAATGATGAAACTGAAAAATGGCTTTGAAAATAAAAATCTCAAATAAAATTCAGCCCTTAGGAAGAATGTGAACAAAGAATTGACTATAAACAACATTCTTAAAATCTCTGAATAAATTAAGGTGTATCCGATGAATTCTTTCAACTCACACAAAATGGCTCCAGAAAAAGAAGCAGAGTACTGGATGCCAGATACATTTAGGTCACCTATTATTATTATTATTATTATTATTATTATTAAGTATAAACAGAGAGATGGGAATGAAAGAAGTTTTGCTGATGCTAATAGTCACTGGCTGGAAACTGTCAAAGACACAAAATTGCATGCGTGTGTGTGTGTGTGTGTGTGTGTGTACTAAATTTCAATTCATACATATCACATGTGTATTGGGGCTTAAGGAGTTTTCTATCAAAGGTATCCTCACCCTTGATAAACTGCCTTTGATACTCTAAAAGTTTACCAGTATCAACATTATCTTTAATGTTTTTCTGGAGTAGCCAATTAAATTAGACAAAATACAGAAACAAGGGGAATTGTAAAAAAAGGAAAGGATACAAGTTACTTAAAATTATACATCATTTGGACAAAGTGGTGCATACCTGTAATCCAGCACTCTAAGAGTCTGGGGCAATCACAAATTTGAGACTCATCTGAGCAATTTAGTGGCTAAGCAAAACCTGAATTGGTTGGCTGGTTGGTTGGTTGGTTGATTTGATTGCTTGTTTGCTATTTGTGTGCTTCTTCATTATTTGTTTGGGTTTTTTTTGTTTGTTTTTTGAGATAAAGTCACACTCTGTAGTCTAGACTGGTCCTGAACTCACTATGTAACTTGAACTCACATCAATTCTCCTGCCTCAGTCTCCTGCATGCTGAAATTATAGGCAAGTGCCACCACACCTGGCTAAAATCCTGTCTTAACATAGACAAAATATGAGCTCAGTGCACAGTCCTGGGTTCAATTCATTGCAATGAAAAAAAAAAACATTTAATATGACATACACTTAAAATTCTAAGATAATTAGTAAAGGAAACAAGCTACCAGGTGTTTTAAAATATATAGTTACAAAATAAGTAATCTTTTTCTACATAAGCAATAACACATATAAGAATACATTTTAAAAGCTTTTCATTTATAATAGAAACAAAGGCATAAAAATTGTTCTAGGTGTAATGAACAAGAAATATTCAGGATTAATGCAAAAATTCTTTAATATTTAATCAAGTTTTCAAAAATAAAATTAAAACCAAATAAGCTATAACCTTAAATAGAAAAACAAAGCATAAAATTAAAAGGAAGATAAGCTATAATATTAAGTAGTGAAGGAAGACAGCAGCTGAGCAACAGAGCTGCACAATGTTTCCTTATGGACCTACTTAAAAAGTTGAGAGTATAGTCAAAAACAGCCTGTTCAGTGCAGTGAGAGCAGGGAGGAGTTCCCCTACCAATTGAAAGGAGGCCACGGGAAGCCAGAAACTTCAAAAACAAATCGGAAACAGAGGCAAAAAGCAGCCCAGGAAGCAGACCCAGGCTGATTGTGAACAGCTGGGAGCTGCCAGCATCCACAGACAAAGGAATGCTGGCCCAGAACTTCAGACCAAGGTAAGCATGGATCTGGAAGAAGTAGAAATTCACATCCACTGGTAGCCACAGCCTCCAAAAATGAGTCTTTGGGTAGTGCATACTACTACTAACTCAATATATTCTTTCCCTAGAAAAGGCCTCCTGGAGCCTGGATCAGAAGCAGCGCTCAGCAGCCATAAGTGATATAAGCAGGAACCGTTTTTTAAAATGAACTGTTTAGAGTAAAAGAAAGCTCAGAAGAGCACATTAGGTTTTCAGGGGTCACTCTTAAACAGTGCCTAGGAAGAAAGTGGCACAGTTGTGGAGAGGAGAGAAAGGCCACAGCAATCCTGAACAGCTCTGGCATATTGCGAACACCTTCAAGGATAGAGATCCCCACTCGTCGGAGAGGGAGGTCAAGATAGGTGACAGAGCTTTGCTGAGGGAGCTGGAGTAAACAAGATACCTCAGAAGCCATTGCACTGTTAGGTCCTCCCTCACTGCCTACCCCCAGCACACAACTCAGAGGAATTTTGGCCCCCTCTCCCAATGCCCTCATAGCTGTTCAAAGAAACCTCTCAGCTAGGCCTTTAAAGTGAAATCCCTCAACAACAGAAACATGGGAAGAAGACAAGGCAACAGGACGCCCACAGAAATGCCCAAGACCCCCAAAAATTAATGGCAGGGGCCCTGAAATAGTGGGGGACTCACAGGGAAGGAAGTCAGAAAGTGAGTGAGTCAAACAGCCGCTTCAAACAAGATATCCTCAAAGAAATGCAAGCATGTACTAGCAGGCTTAAAGAGAAACTACACAAATAGTATAGTAGTCCTCGTGGAAACGAAGCTCGCTGAGCATATAGAAGTTATAAATAAAAAGTTTGCTGGAGTAAATAAGGAAATGGAAGAAATGTAAAGGAACATTTTAATAAAGAAGTAGAAATTTTGAAAAGAAAACTAGCCGAAATTCAGGATATGAAAAATATACTTGAAAGCAGAGAAAGTTGACTCAAACATTGTGAGGACAGACTTTCAGACCTCAAGAAAAGGCTAAAGAATCAAATGCTACAATTAAGCGTGACTCCAAAGTTAGAAATGAGCAAAGTAGCTGGATACGATAGCTGATAGAGGACCCAAAGGACCAATCTCAGAATGATGAGTGCGGGAGGAAGAATGGAAGATAGCACCAAAGGCAAAAAGAATTGATTCACTGAAATACTGCAAGAAAATTTCCCAAATCTGGGAGAAGAAATTAATTTTCCGGCACAAGAAACTTACAGAACACAAAATAACTTCAACCGGCAACAAGACTTGCCATGACATATCATAATCAAAACCTCAGAAATATAACATAAAAATAATATTAAAAGCAGCAAGAGGTTTATCCCTAACCTCTGAGAAAGTGGTGGGCATAGACACTCAATGATTCCTGAAACCCCATTTCTCCAATGTGTTATAAAATTTGGAATTATTCATATATATATATATATGCAGCAAGAGAAGAACAGACATTATTCTACCAAGGCAAATCTATTTGAATTACCACACATTTCTCAATGCAAACTTTAAAGGCCACAAGAGCCTGAAGCAAAATCTTTCAAGCTTTAAAAAACAGCAAGAGTCAACACAGGCTGTTGCATCCAGCAAAATTATCCCTAAAAATTGAAGGAGAAGTAAAAATGTTTCATGACCAAGAATCCCTAAAAAATTTCTGAGCACTAGCCCAGCACTACAGAACATACTTCACAGAATCTTTGAGAGATACAGAGAGACAAGCAGCACCAATAAACATGAAAGAAAGGAAACATCTAAAGAAAACATGTAACAAAAAATAGATAGGTATTTGAATCATTTGATTGGAATCCTACTAAAACAGTTCCAGCTTCTTCATAAAATCTGCAACACTTCCCCCCTGATTAATATTTTTAATAGTATGTTAGTTTGTAAAACATAATAATTATATTCAACATGGGGAATTGGTATCAAATCTCTAAAAATATGTATGCATGAATATATGGATGGATAAGTAGATAAAAATGAACTAAATCTGGCAAAAGGTTGGTAATTAGAAATGTGAGTAAATAATTCATGAAAGTTAAAAAATTCTGAAATAACTAAGTATGCCATTATATCTATTGCTTATGTATAATTTACTCTTGTGATATAGATGTAAGTTCATGTAATGTAGCAATTCACTTATTCAGTCTTTGATGTAAGTTTATTCTAAGAAAACTGAGCAATGAAATGACAACCTGAATGTCTTTTGAATGTACAAACATTTACCATTCAGTATTCAGCTAAGAAATTGATATTTAACTGATTTTTTTCTTTCTCACACTTTCTAGCCTTATAAATTTCATTGTTATAGTTTTCTTCTTGTGTAGACTGGTGGGTGAGGCCATGTTAAAGAATCTCAACAAAGATATAGTAAGATCCAAAAAGAATGAACTTTCAGCGAATCACCCCAATAAGGGGCTCTGCTGGACTCAGAGAAGAGACATCAAGATATGGCCACTAGAGCACATTCTAGGGGTAGGAATCTGAGCTCAAGAGTGGTGACTTGAGTGGTAAAGTGTGTCAGACACGTAGATTCAATGTGCTAAATATCGCATGGTTTCTCTTATTTGGGAAACCCAGAACACAGGCATTCTATAGAAAAAATAGGTGTGATGGTGAAAGTTAGGGGGGTGGGAGGGTGTGGGAGGGCCAAAAATGACAAGGGAGTGTAATGTTTATGTGATATATATATATATATATATATATATATATATATATATATATATCAATGAAAATGTGGGTAAAAGACAATGTTAAATAGTCAAAGACATGAAATTGCATCTACATATCACATATGTATTGTACAAAGAATTCTTCTACTGAAAGAACCCTCAATTTTGACAAACTATTTGCCTTTGAGACTTTAGAGAAGATATGTTCAATCCCTTCTAAAATTAATCCATAAATTTTAAAGGAATCCTAACTAAACTGTGAATAGGAATTCTAAGAAAATGAAGGAAATATACTCAACTTTATCTGGAAAAAAATAAAGTCTCAAAGAGAGCCAGGAAATTTTTGATCAAAAGAAGAATCAGGATGAATTAGCCCTGCCAATATATTAAATCATATTATGAAGTGACAACAATTAGAGCAATTTGGCAGTGAAAAAGAGGTAGGTAGATCAATGGAATGGAATGGAATGAAAAGCCAAAAATGCCATACCCAAGTGAAACAGGAAAGATAGTTTTTCAAGTAGATGGAAAGAAATGTGATATTTCATAAATATTGTTGTGGCAACTGGTTATCCATTTAGGAAAGAAAAAGGAAAAATATGAATGCTTATCTAACTTCACTCTAAAGGGGCAAATCTTTTAGCCTTTGGTTTAAATGTTAAAATGAATAATATTCAAAAATGCAAGCATGAGTAATTATATTCATAATTATAGAATGTGGAATCTTTCAAAATAGACATAAGATATAGGGGGAAACAATACATACATTTATACAATTAAAATGTTCTGTATAACTGAAATTCTAAAAACCAATCCAAAATACATAATGTGAACCCAAAAAAACCACTTTCACACATATAAATGACTTGAAAACAACAGGCCAACTTCCTTAATGAACATCTGTCTGAGGGAAACAGAAATCTCGATAAGACACTGGCAAACAGAATACAACAAATCATTGAAATGATCATAAACCATAATCAAGTTGGCTTCATTTCAGGGATACAAAGATGTTTCAACGTGTGTAAATAACCTTAATGCATTACACAAACAGAAACATAGAAATCATATGATCGTCTCAATAGACAGAGAAAATGTCCTTGGCAAAATTCAACATCCATTTATGATTCTTAAAAAAAAGAAATCTTAGCAAAAATAAGTATAGATGATCCTTACTTCAAAATGATAAAAGCCCACTGCCAGTATCAGATTGCTTGGGAAAAACTGACTGCATTTCTCTAAGATCAGGAACAAGACTGGGTGTTCATTTTCACCACTCCTGCTCAATATAGTAATCAAAACTTTAGCCAGGGTAATCAGGCAAGAGAAAGAAATAAAGGGGATACAAACTGTTTGCAGATAACATGATCCTTTTCCATAAAAGATCCAAAAAACTTCACCAGAAGTATCTTAGAGCTAATAAACAAATTCTGCAAAGTGGCAGCGCACAAAATCCACAAAACCAGCAGCATTCCTGTCCACCAACAATGAATTCACTGGGAAAGAAATCAGGAAAACAATTCCATTCATACTAGCTTCCAAAAGAAATTACTAACGAGCCAGGCCTAGGGGCGCAACCTGTAACCCCAGTACTCTGGAAAGCTGATGAAGGAGGATCACAAGTTTCAGCCCAGCCAGGGCAACTTAGCAACTTAGTGATTTAGTAAAACCTCATCTCCAAATCAAAGAGAGAGAGAGAGAGAGAGAGAGAGAGAGAGAGATTGGGATGCAGGTCACTGTGAAGTCAGCCCTAGGCTTGATTCTCAGTATCACACAAAAAGAAAAAACAATTAGATAGCTGAACTAACCTCCGCAAGAAAATGAAAGACCTCTTAAGAAAAGCTGCAGTGCTCTAATAGAGAGAGAGAGAGAGAGAGAGAGAGAGAGAGAGAGAGAGAGAGAGAGAAGACCCTGGAAACTGGAAAGGTTTCCCTTATTCTGGATAGGCAGAAATTACACTGTCAACATTGTCATGGTACCAAAATGATATGTAGATTTAATGCAGATCTACAGCATTCTTCACAGGAATATAAAAATTCCCCAAATTTATATGGAACTGAAAGAGACCCAGAATGCCTGAAAGCTATCCTAAGCATTAAGAGCAAAGCATCACCACCCGGGACTTCATCTCATAAGTTGATATGAAGTCATAGGCTTCAAAGTGAGGTCCAGATTATTCTTTGGGGAGAAAGAAAATGGGAAGATTGCTATCTTAAAAGTGGTATTGTTTTGTAGTTTCATTTCTTTTCCAAGCTTATTTCTATTTGTGTGCATTTGCAACACGTAATAATTACCTTTGTGAAATTGATGCGTGTATGTAACATACCTTGATCATTTTTAATTCCTTTCCCCTCTTCCCACCTCTTGTCCTGTCCATTAAATCTGCTTTCCTTCTCCACAAATTTATCTCTCTGTTTCCTACCACCACTCTTTTATTTTGCTCCTTTACTCATCTATACTTTGGTTTTCTCATATTAGAGGACCCAAGCAATATTTAGCTTCCTGTGTCTGCATTTCACAAACCATAATGGTCTCGAGGTGCATGTATTTTCTGACAAATGATTCCAGTTTATCCTTCTGTACTTCATTGTGTATATCTTCCACATTTTCTTTATCATTCATCTTTTAATGTCTTTGTAAAAATTGTATATTTTCATAATGCTTTGCTAACTAGGATAGGATAGTTAATTGCATCAAATGGTGCTGAAATGTACAGTAGGCTAAAAGGTAATAGAAGACTGGCTCCTGGCTCCTGCTGATCTAAACAGGTAGCACATGGGTGGGATGAAACTTTACAGGAGTCAGAGAAAAACAAAAAGGGAAATCAGGAAGTGTAGAGAATAAATAATGGCTTTTGAGTACTGACACTCTGATGAAAAATGAGTTTTAGCTGGCTTAGGGTGGGCCATACTTTGGGTTATTGGAGAAACTTAACTAGAAAAGAAAACAACTAATGAAACAGAAGGGAAGGACAAATTGATAACACAAAAAGTAGAGAAAGGTTATTCAGTGGATAGTTGCATGGACCATTGGCCGGTTTTAGCAGGAGTGAGAGCACAAGCTAGAAACAGTCACAGGTAAGACGGCAGATGGAGCAGGGAGAAGTTCAAGGAATTCCTGTCTGATTGTTTCAGGTAGGGCACTTCAAGACTTACAGGCTAAAGGATAAACAAAGATTACCTCAGCTAATCAACAGCATGGAGGTGTAAGTCACAAACCACAACTCATCGCCATTCCTAGTTTACATGGCCTAACTTGGGCCAAGCACATGCCTGGCCTCCCCTCATCCTCAGCTAGCCTATGACATAGGTAACACCATCGCCTCCACTTGCCAGATGATGACCTGAGCTTAAAGACACTAAGAAGCACACCTTGGGATTTAAATAATTTCAGTTCTGGACAACACTTTCATGTGTAGTTGTTTTAAGTCCATCATCTCCACACAAACACACACACACACACACACACACACACACACACACACACACACACACACACACAAGCATATGCATGCCTATGTGCACTTATGCATGTGTACACACACCCACACACATGAGTACATGTGTGGAGTCCTATCAGAAAACTGCACGGGTAGATTATTCTCCTTTTCTTAGAGAAAGCAAAACAATGAGGCAGCTTAACAATGCCAGTTCTATCTCTCCCTCCTATGTCACCAGTGGTTTTATTTTAATTTTATAAACTTAACAGCCCTTTTAGTTAGGTTCGTTCGTTGTTACTGTTCTCTCAAAATGTATACTGAAGTTCCTTCTATTAGGATAGAAGTAACCTTAAGCCACTGAGTCTTTTGATGTTGGAGGCCCAGAAACAAGAGATTTGTTTAGGAAGGGAAGTCCCACCTATCCCAAGATGCTCTTCTACAGATGCTGAGAACAGTCATAAAGTCAAGTTTCAAAAGTACTCTTAAATGGAAAACTCCTTATCAAAATATAATGGGTGATTTGCTTAATAATACCTTAGATATAGTTCATACATTTTATTTCTTCAGCCCAGAAAAAGAAATGAAATTATTTAAAGTCTAAGTAGGTTAAAAATAAATTACTGAAACCTCCTGCATTTCTAATGTTAAATCTTCCACAGAAAAGTTGTGTACTTAATTTGAAAACTCTTGAATATATATAAATTAACCAACATAGCCTAATACAATTTTTTGACAAAACATATTAGATCTTCAGGCTGAGAAAAACATAAAGTATTTTTAGATTTAAAGCATGAAAGAAAATAGAATTGGTTACTAATTGAAGATAATTTGTTGAATAAGTGTTCCTCTGGACCATGTAAGGCAGAGGGAAAAAGACCTAAAAAAAATCTACGCATATTCTTTTGTTTCATTTGTGAAGAACAAATGTTCAAGTCAGGGAGAAAGTGCATTTAATACTAATTATCCCAAGTGGAAATTCCCACTGTGGGAATATTCAGAGGGAAGCCACAAAATAGAAATTATTCTGGGAAAATACCCTAATGAAGAACAGTGTCATGTGGAACAATATCCCAGTGGCCACCGGGCAATGCTTGGAAAAAATAGCTCCTACCCTGCCACAAGACAAAGCCATCTGAGAGATTTTTTTAACCTTCTCATTTCTGGAAAATCAAGGAAGAATATAATAAAAGCCTTTAACTTATCACAATATATTAATTAACTCAGAAGTCACATAGAATGTCAGGAGGGAATTTGCAAGCAACACACAGTGATTTTAGGCCTACTCTGTCACACTTAGTAGAACCTCAGCAATGAACTTTTGAAATAAGCAAGTATGAATGAAACCCCAGTAGTGGTCTAAAAAGAGGCCCCTGCATAGACAGACATCCTATTAATTTTCTCTGATAGAATATGTGGCTTTCTAAAATTTATGCAACATATTTAAAGTTAGTCTACTGACTCAAAACCATAGAGCACTGAAGATACTACTAGAAGCCAGGGATGGTGGTACATACCTATGATCTCAGCATTCTGGGAGGCTGAAGCAGAAGGCTTGCAAATCCAAGCCCTGCCTGGTCAACTTACAACTTATCAAAAACCCTCATCAAAAATTTTTTTTTCTTTAAGGGCTGGAAATAAAATCCAGTGCCAGAACTTTGGGTTTAATACTCAATTTGCAAAACAACAACAAAGATACTACCAGAAAGAATTATCATTACTCTCTTATTTTTAATAAGGCACCCATATTCCCCCCAAAATTTATTCCAATTCTTAAAAATGTGTAAATAAAAACCCACCTTTATATTTAATCTCTAAAGCTCAATTAAACGTAAAATAATTTTATGCATGTTTTCATAGGTACACTCACTGATACATGTATGATTCTCTCGCATTCTTCCCCCAAATCAGGATATTTGTGAGAACATAATGAACAGCAAAGATTTTGTTGTGACTACAGCATAGAAGAGGTACCTGACACACGAGCTTCTCCAAATAAGTATCCTAATCCTCTCCATGACTTTCCCATAACAAATGGAGTGCCCACGGTCATTCCCCCAGAGGAAGTCAAGCTGTCTCCACTGACACTCCCAGAACACATGCAAAGATATCTCCATTCCTGTGGTCTGGCCTGCTTCCTGGACTCTCCGAAGATTCATTCCTCACTGACAACTTGCGGAGATTGCTCAGTGGTTAACAGGATTCATAGATACCCAAGGCCATTCAGCAACCGGGAGGATTTTCTCCTTCGGGTATCACACTGAATACTGCTTTTGCTTTACCTTCCCTAACTCTGCGCACATTGTAAATCTGATCTTCTCTTTCCTCCTCCATAGTTTCTCTGTTTCTTTTCTAGTGACCAATCTTCCTAAGTATGGATCCTACTGTCTGCTCCAACCATGACATACCCATAATATACAGCAGCCCAAAGCATGTGTCTTAGTTATGTATTCACTGCTGAGACGAAAAAGAAAAGAAAACCCTGACATTTACAACTTCAGGGAGAGAGGTTTATTTTTGTTGATAATTTCAGAAAGACTGAGTCCACTAGTGGGTAGCTGGTCACAGTGGAAGAGGGTAAAGAGCTGCTCACAGCATGACAGACAGAAATCCAAGTGAGTGAGGAGCCAGTGAAGCCTCCAGACTCAGGCAAGGCCAGAGCCTTCCCAGGAAGAAGCTGTAACAATGCTTCTTCTTCCTTTCTTTACTTGGTTCAAGCAATCACTTGATCCCCTCACAGCCAGGGTGGGAGCCCTTTCCTCATTTCCAGGCCCACAAGTCAACAACACACACCTGAAAGCTCTGCCTTGGGTGCCCCCAATCTTAAAAGTTGTCACAATCCCTCCAGATCAAGCCCTAAACATCTACCCCTCCCAGCTAGGCCTCACCTCCCACCAACACACAGTTCCACAGATACCACACTATATCCAAATACATGAGGTTTTGGGGGGACACTCCTAATCCCAACCATAATACCTTGGTACATCCCCACTAAAACTATGATATTTGCTGAGAAAAACAGAACAAAAATGACCATTTACATAAGAAAAATTATGAACCAAGAACCACACTCAGTAGTTTCCATATCTCCTTTAATTCTCCCAATAAACCCATAAAGAAACAGATCCTTTTTTTCAATAGATTCAGAGATTTTAAGTAACTTGCCCAAGACCAAAGAGCTTGAAAATAGCTGAGCCATCAGACTCCAGAGATGTACTTTTAAAAGCCATAATTTTCTGCTACCAACATGAGTAGCTATAAAAGCAAAGTGAATAAAATACAAAATCAGTGTGTCTGAAATGTGAATGATATGCTTATTATAAGTTTTAATAGGTAAGAATTTTGCATGGATAACAGAAAATTACTATAGAGATTTATCAGCAACAAATAGCAGAATGCCTTCAAAAAAACTTATTACAATATTGTTCTCTTCTAACAAGTCAACATGGGCGCTCAAATAAATACAGATGGGCACCTTGGAAGTAGATAAGCTACTGGGGTTTGGCTGTACCCATAGCGAGCTATTAACATATTTAAAGAACATGTACTTCATAGACCACACAGAACATCACAGAGAGTCAGTAATTCAAATGTTGTCTGTACCCATCAAAACTCTACAGGAAATGTCTAGTACAGCTAAACCAACAGGCCACCTGCCAGATAAATACCTATTATGGAGATGAATCCACAGGCACTGTGCTGTCTGAAGCTAACACAGTAACACATTCCACTGATATAATTCACTCCTCTCTTAAGGAGGCGTAACCGCAGGGAAATAACACAGTCTCTACGCATTGCCAATGTCTGCATCTCCTGATGGTTTTCATCCAGCAATGACCACTTTTATCTCATGATAAAATCCTTCTATGAGCTGAACTGGCCAATGGCCACTAACAACTTTTTGAGTGTATAAATCTACTAATCTACCAAGGTGAACACTGTGGCTGAGAGTCACCACAGATCACATTCTTTGTCTTAAGTGACTAAAACAACAAACCTGTTTTCTTTGTTTACCTTTTGGCCATCTCTTCCTGGTTCTCCTTTGTACCCTGGTTGTCCTCGAACTCCCTAAATTAATCATAAATTCTGTTAATTATGCCTTCTGTTTCACTAGAAGTAATATTTCTAAGATGTAGATAAAAAATCACGCACTTGAATTCCTGGCGATCCTGGAATGCCTGGTGATCCTGAGATTCCCTGGTATCCCTAAAGAAAAATAAATAAGAAATAATTAATATTGCATCATATTTGCAAAGAACAGATCTCCTCAGGATCAACTCTTGTATCAAGTTTCTTTTGCCTAAAATTTCACTCAACAACTGTTTTAAATAAAATAGCAACACACTGGTGCTTAATAATGAATATCCTTTGTTCTTATTGAAATTCTAAAAAATGTATGAGAAAATGTCTTACGTTTTTCCTTTTTTCTTCCTCAAATATTGAAGAGCTTCTAGAAAAGTTCTTAGTTATCTCTAGATTAGTTCAAATATTCACAGATGCTTCAATTAAGCAGAAAACTTCAGACTGAAAGTGCAGGCTCAATGTTCTACAACAGCAAAGATCCTACAGGAATGTTCTTTACAACAGGAACGGATCTAACACGTCCAAGTGAAAAGCACTTAAGAATTTTGGAGGATTAAACAAATGTAATACATTTTCAAACTACTTGGCTAATGTCCATCCAAATCAATCCTTGGAGGTAAGTAAATTTTGATGAATGCTATTCTTTTTATTATGTCCATGATAATCTTTGGATTGCTAATTTTAGAAAGCTGCTGGTGTTAAACCAAAGAAAATGCATGTGACATGTTCTTTCTTACTCTCCAAAGCTGAGCTGTCTCTTAAAAGTTGGGTACATTAAATTTCACAGCTTCTAACACATCGCAACAGAACTTTGTTGAAATAGCACAACTTTTAGCCAGAAGCAAACCCCTCATTCTCTTCTCCACATGTGGCTAATAAAGTTTCCAAACAAACGTGCAGGTCCTACACCTTTATTTAGGTTTCTGGGCAGCAATATTAGATTACCTATACCTACAAGCACATTTACCACTCGCTGTTCAGATTCCACTCTCTGTGGACATTACTGATGTACTGTCCTGTGTTGGCAGGAGCAATATATAGATATCGTTAAAATACCCACTAAAATCTTCATTCTTAAGCCCGAAGTCTCATTTCCATGTGGCTACTCACGTGTGTCTACACAGCCTTCAGCTTCACCTACTCAGCAGCAGCACATTGATACAAGAATTTTACAGTTGACCTAATTTCCTAATTTTCTACTCACATTTTTAAAAATATTTCTCTTTGTAACTATAACAATAATAAAAATAGTTGTCTGTGAGAATTTCTACTTTAACATGCAATTTCACTTCTGACTTGGTAGATGCTTTCTCACCTACTTCTAGAATGATGGTGACTACAGCATTTCTGTCCCCACCATTCCCCCTTCCTGTGACCCCATTCTGTTCTGCACAAGGTGTACTATTGATAGCATGCTTTCTCCATGATTTCTTGAATTCAAATGCTTCTCCTGAGTTCTTTTGACAAGTCCTCAAAGATTTCACTTCACTAGGCAACAATCAGCTTCATAATTTACTTCTTCACACTTCCTGTAAAGCAACCTGCAAATCTCAAACCCGCCATCTGCTCTCTGAACTAACAATGCCACTATATCAGTAGATTACATGTCCCCTGGAGACAGGGCCCAGGTATAACTCATCTCTGCATTTATAACATTGTATATATTACTTAGAAGATTTATGTATGTTGTTTACGGGAAGAATTCACCTTTAACACACTCACACTGTATGTAAATTCATTGTTCTATGAACGCCATATATTTTGCAGCATGCAGTAAAAATTTTAAAGTTTTAATAGTAAATGTAATTCATCTCCTCAAGGGCAGTCAAAAAAGACAATACGGTCTACATAATTGGCCTTCTCAGATCTATCTCTCTACCACTCTGGTTTTCTCTGGATTTCCTTCCTTCGACTGCTTTGGAATAAGACAGGCCTGAAGTTGAGTCCCACTGTCACCCTTATCAGTAAGCACAGATACATTACTTATATTTAAATGTCATCACTTAGAATGTTCTTTAGATTTAAGAAAAACCCTCTATGCATTTTCTGGGTAATTCAATATGATTTACAGCAGGCTGTTGTAGTTGGGAAAAATAATAATAGTAACAATTTACATGTATTTAACATGTCCTACACTAAGTGCCTAACATCTACTAATCATTTAATTCTCACAATCACTTTTTACTGTAGTTTCTAAATTATCCTTATTTCCTGATGAGAAAACTAAGACCCCGAAAATTTAATAATCTGCCTAAAGTTACAGAGCTAGTGAATTGAGTGAGTGAGTGAGTGAGAACACCCTGTATGAGAAAGCTCTTCGTGGTAGACCAGATCTGATCAGAATGACTCATCAGATTCCAAGAAGTCAATTTTTTCCAGACTATTTTTAAATTGTTTAGAATTCTCCGTGCTCAAAGAAGAGGAATGTTCATAAAATTCCTCAAAAGAGGGTTACCATGGAGATTGGCTATTGGTCAAAAAGGTCAGTCATCTGCAAAGTTCACGCTTAATGAACTATTTTTCCTTCGTATTTTTTCAAAAGTTACATTAAATGTCATATATTCCTTAGTACTTTTGGGGGGAAAACATAAGTCAAAAGCTTCTATGTTTTCTTTGATTTTTGAAGAAGATGACAGAATGGGCTTCTTGTAGAAGACACATTGTATTTTAGTGTATTAAAACAGCAGAGAAATGCACTAACCCATGTTCCCAACTTACCTCTGACTCATACTGTGGTCTCAGGCAGAGTCACCAAATCCCTAAATCCTGGGAGGCAGCAGGGAAGTGGAAAGGCAATGAATTTTGAAATTGGAAAAGACCTTGAGCTGAATTTTCGCTCCTCCCTTCCATTGCTACAGGATTTGGCTAAGTCACTTTGCCACTTGCAAAGGCTCAGTTTCGAACCACAAGATGGGATACTAAAATACACTTTTAAATTTTTTTTTTAAATGAAATCCCAATGATTTTGGCATATGTTAGAAACTCCCTCGATGGAGTTTCTTTCATTTCTTAGATCCAATGACAACTGAAATACCGTAAGAACATTTACACGGCATGCTAATGTGCAGGTGTAGCGGTCAGCGCTAGCACGCTGCTGATGACCCACACACCTAATGCAGAATGTTGTATATGGCCTTGGTGGATTCTGTAATGGCAGCTTGTTTTGTTTATGGAAGAACTACAATGTAAAAATAATAGTGCTTCCTACAAGATAATTTTGTGGTATTTCTGTCCTTTTAAAACTTATAGTGAAATACATTCTTGAAATCTTAGTTGGAGAAAAAAAATCAAAAGATTACTTTAAAAGCCAGAGGAAACGTGCTTAGTAACAAAATAAAGAAAACCATAACCACATCCAAGCAAGGGGATCCCAGGGCAAAACACCAACAGAAACTGGATCAAATTCAGGAAAAAAAAAATGTTGGATGGAAAAATCAGGAAAATAAAGATTAATGGGGACGAGTACTAAAATACAACAATTTCCAAGAAAAGGAAAACATAAAATGTTGGTTGACTCATAGTAGGGGCACTAAAATGAGAAAAGTGTCCTAAGGCAAAGCAAGTGATAACCTTTGCACACTGTCTACTGAGTTTCCATTTTCCTGGAAACATGAGTTTTCATGTCCCAGTGTAGAACTGCATCTTCCCTATAAACCTTAACTCTTTAGCATTGTTCAACATGAATTGTGCCATGTTGTAATTGTTAGTGCTCCAATGTCCTCTTATCCCCATGTGTGAAATTTCTTATATTTCTAAAGTCTTTTCTATGTTCACAGAAAGTACCTTTGGAAATGAGTCATTTTTTAGGAACAAAATATTCTCACTGCCAAATTGAATAATACAGAACCAATTTAATTTTCTTCCATGATTCATAGTTACAATGCTCCAGAAAAGATATATGCCATTGAATTGGACATTAAGGAAAGAAAACACTCAAGTGTGCGTGGGTCACCATTTCTTCTGAGCCTTGTATACCATAAAATATTTTGCCAAATTAAACATACATAAATGTTCATTTCTTCAAAGTAATAGAAAGGTAAATTTGCTTCATTTAATATTTTTAAATTAGAAATAAAAATAAAATCCAAAGACATCACTTTGGATGCTACTCCTTTTTCCAAAAATGAAAGAATGTGATATAAATTTTATTTTATGACATTATTTTCTTCAAGTATTTCCAAAATTACAACAGATACTCTTCGGTTCAGAGCCGTAGTAACCAGAAAACCAAAGTCAAGTGTGTCTTTTTAATGCCCACTGTGATTCTTCTGTCACTGGCAGATTTTATAGCTCTGTGCAATTATACTCCAGGAAAATTCATGACTTTTTTTCCATTATATAAATAATAGAGAAATTAGTTTCTCTGCTACCTAACTCGTCTATTAGGTCAAGTGATTTATATGATTTAATGATTCACATTAACATATGTGACGTTACACTTGAGCTAGCTCACAGACAAGCTGTGATGCAATGAAGGTCCGGAGCAGGTACACAGGGAGGTTTTCGTGGGAATAAGAAGCAAAGCATGGCACATAAGAGCAGCTGGGCTGGTGGCACAGGCCCGTAAACCCAGCACTTTGAAAGGCAAACTTGAGCCTAGTCTGGGCGAGTTGGCAAACTTAGCCAAGTCTCTAAAGCAAAACTTAAAATGTGGGCCGGAGATGGATCTCAGTGTAAAGGCCGTAGGCACAAAATCCTCAGACACACAAACACATACACACTCACGAAGATGATGCCCTTCCGTGTGCCATACAGCAAGTAGGCTTCCTCTCATCCATAGCCCCTGAAAGGCAAAGGAGCCAAGAAGTGTGGAAAGGTAGGTTGGAGGTCACATGCACAGTTTGCAGGGTTTATGAAATGTCATTTAAACCAGAGGGATCACACAACAGGACCTGAGCTTTGGAAAGACCATTTGCTGCTTCGAGGTGGAGGACAGGCAAGAGGAGGGAGCGTGGGAAAGCATGGAGACCAGAAGGGGAGGCCTTGCAGTGGGGAGAGAACGGTGGGTGCCAGGTAAGTGCACTCCGTGTGTTAGGACCAACCTGGTGGCAAGCTGAGAGGCGAGGGACGGGAGCTATGGCATGGTGCCCACGTTCCCGGCTTGTGCAGTGGGATGGTTCCTGACATCACTGACCAAGGGAGGAACTATCACGGAAAATACAGTGTAATAGGAGGCGAAATATCAGGTGGCACAAGAGTAAAAGTGCTTTTTGAACTAATGCAAAAATTGTGTTTCATAATGAGAGGAGGATACACACTGCCGCAGAGCAAGCAGCGTTTCTACCTTAAGATAAAGCAAACATTCACAACCAAGGAAATGCTGTCGGGGTCCAATCCCACCTCCCCAAGGAAAGGCAGATGCGGATTAATGCTACACCACGGGTTTCCTGTGACAGCCTGCCGTGGTCGAAGCACAAGCGGAGGAAGCCTGCCCACTTGTGACAGCCAGTCTCCAGACGCAGCTAGAGCTCGTGCTGGGAGTTTGATCACGGGTAGCTGTCTCACTCCTGTGTAAGGTCACCCTCCAAGTTACAGCAAGTTTATTAAATGGAAAGCATACAACTTTTTAATGTAACTGATACCATTATTAAGTACACTTACTTTACATCCTACATCTTAAATAATGATGTTTTCATATTTGAAAGAAGCATCAGGAACTAACATAATCCACTTTTTTGCTGCCTTTCCTGTTTTTTGTTTTTTATAGTACTCAGTACCAAATAATACTATGTTGGTTGTACCTATTATCTGTCCCTCTCCAGTAATGTGAACTTCAAAATGTCAAAGGGGTGCTGAAGGAATCGCACGGAGGTTAGTCTTGCCTGGTGAGGGTAAAGCCCTGAGTGTAATGCCCCAGCACTACGAAAGCCAGGAGGGGTGGCACACACCTGTAATCCCAGCCCTCAGGAGGCTGAAGCAGAGGATTTCTGTGAGTTTGAGATCAGCTTGAGCTACACAGCGAGTTCAGGACCAGCCTGGACCTCAGAGCAAGACCTCCTCTCAAAAAATAAAATAAAATAAAGTCCAACAGCTTGGAGGCTTTTGCAGGCAAATGGAAGAAACTTGAGAACATCATGCTTAGTGAAGTGAGTCAGAAGCAGAAGGTGAAACATCGAATGATCTCTCTGATATGAGAGACCCAGATCACAACTATATCATGGAACTTAAAACGAAAAACAAAGTGAAACATAGGGGTAGGGTGGGGAGGGAGGGAGGGACGGGTAGGGGGAGGGACAAAAGGAGAGCAGGAAAGTCCTTGTCACCTAGACAAGATACGTATGTGCACAAAATGCTCAACTTCATTGTAAACCTTAAATTTTGCACTTATACATATCAATAAAATGGGAAAAAATAAAATAAAATAACAATAAACAAAATGCCATGGGTTTTGTTTGTTTTGCTGATCTCTCTATGGCCTTGGTGTAAAAGAGTGCCAGGAAACGGCAAACACTCCACATCTGTCAGGTATATGAATGAGCAAATAAAAGAACAGATAAGCAAATAAACAAATGAGCATTGCTGACTGAACCGCTGCTAACAATGCTAATGGTAAAATTAGTCTTACATTCCTATGGGCTATAATCAAAAGAAGGCACAATATAAATTTGAACTTATCTTTTAAAATTACAAATGTTAGATTTGTCCCTAAACTTTAAAATAATATTTTATTATGGAAAAGGAACACAAGTGCCCGTGGCGGGATGAGTCAAGGCAAGTCATCCATCTTTCAGTTTGCCATCCAAGAGACTTTCGTAGACGGAAGGAGAGGGAGGGAAGGAGAGGGAAGGGAAAGAGAACAGAGAGAGGAAAGGGAGAGAGAGAAGAAAGGGAGTGCTGGAGAGGAAAAACAGAAGGAAGGAAGAGGAAAGGAGAGAAAGAGAAAGGAAAGGAGAAGGAGAGAGGGACAGAAGCAGGGAAAGGAGGAGGCATAGGGGAGGGGAGGCAATGGAGGAATAATTCTTTTTCTTAAGAACCCAGACTAAGTGAAGTAAGAATTCAGGTGGGCACTGTCTCCTAGAAGGATGTATCAGACATTTCGTGCAGATTGTAATTCTCCTCTCCAAGCTAAATAATGGCCATTCTCTTGGCCTTTACCCTAATGTCCCTATTTTCCTGTTATTTAATCTTCATGGCACTTGGCTCCAAATTCCCTACAGCTCTTAAACTATTGAGTCTACAACTGGCACCATATTCAGATACAGGTCCAAAAGGAGAAAAGCATAAAAACCTGTCTCGTGGGTCCGGCGTGTTCTACTGTTAATTGCTGAACCCAAGCATGATTATTCTGTAAGTCTCAGTGCTGGTGTCTCTCTGCTTCCCTATTTTTGACCGTCACTCTTGGCTATTTAAACCCCTTTCTGGGGTTCCAGCTGGAGGTCAGCTACTCCTCCCACTGAGGGTGTCTTCACTTCCTTTCTCCCAGTTCCTGTCTTCTGAAGGACTTCGCATGTCCTGAAGGTCTAGAGTCCTAAAGCAGCCCCAGCACTGCAGAGGCAGAGCTGTCATCTTACTGAGGAGAGATGTTTAGAGTTCACTGACTGTGCCAGAAATTGCATCAGCCTGTTGGGCCTCCTCATCACATACACTGACCCTCTTCACACCAAGGTCCAACAGCACCTTAAGGACAAGTCAAAGCCACATATGTATTCTGGATAAATTTCTCTGTGGCGGAAAAGCCTGCTTGACGAATTCCCTAAAATCTTTTTGGACATTCATGTCACCCCAAATACTAAAATAAATTCTAATAAAACTAAGAATTAAAAATCATAATAAAATAACTGAACATCTAGTACCAAGTATCTGATGCTGGAAAAAGAAAAACTAGAAGAAATAAAACAGAGAATATATGAGATTCTGAGAAGAATTTTGAATTTCAAAAAGTTAAAAAACAATAGTACTGCTATGCACCCCCCCTCCCCAAATCCTCATGTATTTGGATGTAGTGGGATAGCTGCGGAACCGCATGTTATTGGGAGGTGGGGCCTGGCTAGAAGGGGCGAATATTTGGGACTTGGCCTGCAGGGAGTATGTCAATTTGTTGTGATGGGAGTTGGGGCAAGAGGGAGGCGGATTGCCCAGGGCAGACCTTTCAGGAGTGTGTTGTTGACTTGTGGACCAAAAAGTGAGGGAGGGGCACTGATCCCAGGTGTGGGGAACCCAACTGGCAGCTTGAACTAAGTAAAGGAAGGGGAAAAACAAAACAAAACAAAACAAAAACGTTGTTATAGTTCTTCCTGAGAAGGCAGTGACCTTGCGTGAGTCTCCAGACATGCCCTTGCTCCCGCCCTCTCTTGACTTCTGTCTGCCATGCTATGAACAGCTCTCCAGCCTCTGCCATGTGCCTTCACCAGTGCCAGCTGCCCCATAAGCGGATTGTGTGTATGAGAGACTTTCTCCCTCCCTTAATTGTGGATGCTGGGCATTTTGTCACAGCAACGAATAAGTAACTAAGACAACCATGAAATGCCAAACTAGTAGTCAGAAGAAATGTTTGCAATATCCACAGCAAATGATTAATTCTCTTAAAGCATAGACGCTCTTACTGATTGATACAAAAACGAGCACCTCTAGAGAAAGAGGAAAAGAACACAAAAGGAGGTTCACCCTGAATGTCAGACTTTCTGCAGCTGCACACTCAAAACTTCTACTCAAACTTTGGTCATGCCAAGAGCATACCCACAAGCCACACACGTGATTCCCTCACACAGGTTTCTCTCCCCCATTCTTCCACATACAGGTAGTGTTTCCCCTGACTTCTCTCTTTCTCTCCAACACATATTCAGCATATATGAGCAAATCTGTCAGCTCTAATTTCAAATTATCCCAGGACAGGAAGTAGCTCTGCACACCTCACCCCACTGCCCTGAGCACAGCTGCCAACGTCAGGCTCCTGCAGTCAAGAGCCCCCAGGTGTCTCCCTTGGTTTTGCCCTCATAACCCTAAAATCAGAAGCCAGAGTAGCTACTACTTCGCCATGTCCAGTTCAATCACATAGCCTGCCTGTAGGAAGGGGCCCCTTCGCTGTCCCACCTACCCAGGTGCGTTTCCTGTTCACAGTCCCCCTTCCTCCCTTTATATTTTGACAAACCATAGAGTTTCCTGCATCTAATGATCACCACCTCTTAAAGCTCTCCGGAAGCTGGCCTCTTTCATGTACCCCCACATGCCACAGCTGGAAGGAGAGGGCAAGGCAGGGGACCGGGTCACTGAGCATCACGCACTCCTCTGTGCATTGGCAGCAGTGTCTGTTAACCTTCCAACTCACTCCTTAAGACCACTGATATGGAAAATCACCTTCAGAACGCTACAGCTCAGTCCGCTTCATTGTTTTGTCTTAGAAATATGATGGCCTTTGTGAAATCTTAAAAAACAAGACTGGGAAAGAAGGGGACTTTGTCCAGCACCAGATTCTCACTTTCCAAAGGAAGAAACTGAAGGCCATAGAGCAAAGCAGAGAGCAGCACAACCCCAGATCTCTCCAAAGGCTGCCTAGGGCTTTTGTTTCAATAAGCACTCTCATTTATGAAGACTAACGAAGACAGAAAACAGAAGTCAACGCTTTAAAAGGAGACACCCTTTCCAAAATCTTAAACTAGCCCTATTTTTGTTCCCACATATGGCCTTCTTCAACAAATAAGTGTCACATCATTAAAATGACTTTAGTTGTACTACTCTCAATTTCCGAACAGATTAAACACATCTTTTCATCTTTCTCTCTCTTGTAACGATAGGAGAGCAAGCTAGTAATGTGCTCAGATACTGTACTGAGGCGAGGAAGAAATGAAAAAGTTCCAAAACTGCTCCTTCGTTTTGGTTGAAGGCATTTTCCTTATGAAGATTAGTATTTCTCCAGAGTGGAATAATTTGCTATTTAAAGCTTTAGTTGAACTGGCCCAGTTATGGTGTGTAAAAAAGATTCAAATTGCTTGTGAGGGGGTTGCACAGAACGAAATCCAAACAAAGCAGAGTTCCCTGCGAACTGCTCCCTCCAAGTTCCCTGGTCCAGATGGCTCTAATAGCAGGCCAGAGGCCCCACCCACACCTTCCCACCCCCGCTGGGCTGGCCCCAGAGGCGCACTAATGGCCCTCAGCTGTTCTGGCTCCCAGGCTCACTTGATGTTCCTGCTTGGCCACCCAACCCCGTATTTCCTGCAGAGGAACAGAAATGGGGTTGCACAGGGTGGACACTTAAGAAAAAGTCATACTTTTGGGAAAAGGTGGTCTGGGTTGTTGGTGTATCGGTTTCTTATCACCACTATAACAAATTAGGCCAAATAGAGTGGCTGAAAATAACACAAATTTATTATCTTGTAGTTCTGGTGGTCAGAAGCCTAAAACAGGTTCTGAGGGAGCTGAAAGCTAGGTATCAATAGCGTGGTATTCCTTGGGGGGGCTCTCAGGGAGCCTGTGTTTCTTCCCTCCTCATACTCTTGGAGGCTGCTTCACTTCCATTGGCTTTTAGCTACTTGCCTCTGGTCTCTCTTTCCAGCATCGCCATCAAATCGGGTTGTGATTCTAACATTCTTGCCTTCCTCTAATAAAGACCCCTGTGATGACACGGGGCCATTGAGATAGCCCAAAATAATTCCTCATCCCAAGACCCTTAAATTAACCATATCTATAAAGTCCCTTTTGAAATGTTACCTAATATATACATGGGATTTAAAGATCAGAATGTGGACATATTTGGGGAGTCTATGATTTTTCTGCTATATGGAGGCAGTGCAGAACCTTTTTTGACATTACTGTTGACACTATGCAGCTATATCTAACATAAAAGTATATACACACAAAGATACGGATATAGACATAGCAATGTCTGTTACAATTCAAATTATAGCCATAGGGTAATATCTATGATTAATATATTAGGCAAATTATTACTAATCTCTAATTTTTTTCTGGGAAAGAATTTTTAATTAAGTAAAAGCAGATTAAGGCCTGATAGTTCGTGAAAGACCTGTTCAGCACATGCCCCCAAATACTGGCCAGTCTTCCCCATACAGGACAAAACAAAAGGCTAAATACATTAGCAGTGCTCCCAGTGGTGCCATAATCATCATGGGTGTCAGCCGGTGTCACAGCTGCCCTGGCGGCGGCTTGCAGATGGTGCCCCCACTTCAGCTGTTAGTCTCAAAAAGAGCAGGGCCCAAGAAAGGATTCGGCAGGCAGGAGGACAAAACATTTATAAACATCATCTCACTCAACGTGGCGAGGGCAGAACTCATACACGATCTCACGGAAATTTCCTAGTGGGAACAGGACTTTCAGAGAGGAGATGTCACAAAATCAGAGGAGAGCTCAGGTTAAAGCAATGCACGGTTTAGAGGAAAAACTGCAAGGCAAATCTTGCCATGTAATAGAAGTCAAAGACAAACACAAAGCAGAAAATGTTAGATTTGGAGTCTGCTCATGGATTTCAATTTAAAAACCAAGTGGTCTAAGATAATCTACTCAGCCTTTCCAGGTTCACCCCCATCTATTTCTCTGGTAGGTTGGTCCTCTGTCGTATATAAAGGGTTAGCTGCTCACAGTCTCATCATGATTACAGCCAGTGCGCTCCCATCGCTCCAAGGATCTTCCTCCAACAAATACCTGCTACCTTCCAATCTCCCCTTTTCCCTTACCTCACTGTTGTCATCATACAAGCATACTACAGTCCTTCCCATCTTCAGAAGCCCTGCTTTCTTTAGCACACTGCCCCCATTACACAGCTCCACCCCGTCCCTTCTTTTGTATTATTAGACACATCTGCACTCGCCAGCACCATTTTATCACCCACGCTCCCCTAAGCCTCTGACCGTCCACCTTTTTTCTTCTTAACACAGTACTAGGGATTAAGCCTACGACCTTTGCATGCCAGGCACTTTATTTTAGTTTGAAGCAAGATCTCTCTCAGTCACTACCCGGCCCAAGCTGGGTTCCAATTTGTGAGCCTCCTGCCTCAGGCTCCCAGAGTCTTCATTCACTAGTTTTGTACCCACCCTCTCTGAAATCCCATTGCCAAGGTCCTCCATTGCCTTTGTATAACAATTTCAACGGTGCGGTTGTAAGGCTCACTGTTCTCAACCTCAACAAAGATGGCACAACTGGCTACCTCCTTCTTAAAAAGTTTTTCTCACTTGGAATGCCACACTCTCTTGGTCTTCCTCCCCTCTCACAGAGTCGGCCTTCCTAATGTCTTTGATTGGATCATCCTTCTCCCCAAGTCCCTACTAAGAGGGCCCTAATCTCAGTCTACTGTCCCTTTCTGTTCTCTACCTGTCTGTACTCCCGCCCTAAATGTCCCACCCACTCACCATGGCTTTAGATACCTCTACCAGGTTAATCCCAACTGGATGCTGCAACCTGCCCAGATACGCTTTTTCAATTTTCCCCCAAAGGATTACATCTAAATGGTACCGTGACTCATCTACTCGAGTTAAAGTCTTTTGAGTCTTCTTGGCACCTGTCTTTTCCTCATACCCCACAGGTAAATCTGTTGGAAATTGTGTCCACTTTCTTTTAGAAATAATACAGAATCTGCCTACCTCTCCCCTCTTTTCTACTATGTCACCCTTGCCCAAGCCACTCTTAGCTTTCCCATGAAATCTTGAAATTCCTGTATAATCTCACTTGCTTCTCTAGATAATATTCATATTTATCCTTTGAAAGTATAAAACGACTCAAGTCACTTATCTTTGTTTTTAAAAATCGTTAATTGGATTACCACCACTTGGTAGCTCAGTGGAGCCTTATGGTCCCACAGCACAGCAGCTGCTTGGCTCTCTGCAATTGCTTCAGGTCATCCTTTGTTCCTTCTTCCACCTCTCCTCTTCATAAGTTCTGTCAAAAGTCGTTCCCATGCTTATATAACCCCTTGCCATACAGAAATGGGATAAAAGGCCTCAGTATACCACAAAAGCTAATGTGTTTGGGTTTGGGTTTTTATATTAAATTCATTAGTAGATCTTTCAAGGACTTAAGCGATTCTTCTGACCTTGATGTTTGGGGTATTTCAGATTTAACATTAGACGTGTGGTTCTTTTGTGCCTTGAACATTTTTAATATATAGGACACATATTCCCTCTCCCTCATGATAATATCTCCTGATTTTTTAAGTCTCAGAGTAGATAATTTTTAGATGATTATATTTAACATTTCAAAAATAACTCAATGTTCTGTTACTCATATAAACATGTAGATAATAATTTACCTGTAATATTTGCCTAAAGTGCTTTAAAGATGATTTATGTTCCTTTTAATGCTCCCAAAGCTCACTTGAATCTTAAAGGATATTACTTTTTTAGTTAGGTTATAGATGTATACATTATCTATAGTCTTAGAAAAATAAACATTATCTTTTAAAAGATTTTTTAATTGAAAATTTCCATATACCACTATAAGAAGACTTTTAAAATCCAGATATCCATGGTACTAAAACTCACTGGTCAATTTTTTAAATTGTAGCAAAGATATATGCAAATTAGAAGGTAACTACATGTGTTTAAGACTGATTCTATTAAAGCTTATTCTATTGACCACTCTGACCTTCCACCATTCCCCTCAGCTGGACTAAGCTCAGGGAGGCATCCTCCCGATTCTGTGCCTGGACTTCTTTTCTTAAAGCATTTACTTCAGAAAAACTGTAATTGTAAGTCATTTATCTCTTTGAGATGTAGCCTCTTGCCAGTCTTATAATCAAAAAATATCTTTCCCAAAGAGCTGATAGTGATCCCTTGGAAATGTAATTAATGAAAGTAAACAATATTCCCATTATCCAGTTTCTGCAGGAGACAGAAGTCTAACTTTAATGGAGATCAGTGAGCAAACACCAAGACTGTAATGGAGGAAAGCTCCTGCAAATGGAGGAATAACTAGTGTGCCCCATCCCACTAGTCAACCCCGCATTACACCACATAGTACTTCTTCTTTGCTCCATCCAGACTGAGGCGAGCCTATCCCCCATAGGACGGTAGTTCTGAGTAGTCACCTTGGTTTATTTTACCTTGCCCAATACAATTTTTACTTAGACACCATAATCCCAGTACTGGAGATGGCCAAGCTTTCAGTACTCACAGGCTTACCATCTTGACCAGGTTGTCCAGGGTAGCCGGGGTTCCCAGGCAGTCCAGGGTCACCCTGGAAAGAGAGGAAAAAAGAAAGAGATTCTCAATTTTAAAAAGTCAACCACTTTGGTGCCATTGTAGCCCATCCATGTTCAAAGCCGATCCTCATTATTTGAGACTTTTTACATATTTTTTAAAAATCAAAAGCAGAGATCCAAACTTAGGAATATTGTACTACGTTGCAAATGCCTACCTAACAAATATGGTTCTTATAGATACTGACAAGATAGCATTTTTCCAGGTAATGTTTCACGCCCTCCCCTGATAACTAACTCTACCCTATCCAGCAACTAAAAACAGAGAAGAAGGAAATCTAGGCATTAGCAAGAGAGAGGAAAAAGTGTTTCTTTTCAAATTTAGAACTTTGCTGACCCCTCCAAGCTAGCTTCAGTGATGCCTTCCTGTGTGACGTGGGACAATGAAACCTTCCTGATGGCCTCCCTCCCTTCAAGGGCATGATCTAAACCTGGGATAGAGAGGTAACAAAGGAATCCCAGGCACAAAGACATACAAACATCGGCCACTAAGAGAATTCACCAGCCAGTGACAAAGAGTAAAATTACCCAGTAATAGATCTCAAAGTTCCCAGGTAACAAAACACGCTAATATTCTGCAAACTGACATCTGTGTTTTTCCTTCCTCTCTGGCCCGTGCCTCTATAAAAGTGTCTGGAATGCTGATGCAACGTGGCGAGATGGGCTATTCTGCAGAATTATTTTCACCTTCTCTCCCAAAGCTGGAGTTGAAGAAATTCTTTTCTTATTTACCACAAGAAATGGCCGCCTTTGATTTGTTCAGTGCAGACATAATATGAGCCTGGGCTTTCCAGCCTTTCAGCAGCTGGTAATATTATCATATAAAAATTAATGACTTATTTCTATGAACATACCAGCTATGACATTTCACTGGTACAAAAGGTCAATATTTATAGCAGGATACATTTTTGGAATGTTGAACAAATTGTCAGGTGTTAAAGAAAATATGGATTCCACGCTATCAATATTTGATTCATGAGCCTAGTGACTTAATTCTGTCCTAACTTCTGTATCCTACACATCAGTGCCTTATATGTAATGATGCAAACCAGAAAATACTTACTCATTTAAAAAACAGCCCATAGTTTACAAATATGTGAGATTCAAATTTAGAGCTGCAGGACAGTTATTTTTTCAGTCCTGCCAATATGCCACTCTGCCTATATCAAATTTAGCATAGCATTGAAATTCCAAAATTTGAATATGTTTGTGAGAATAGGATCCTGGCCAAACAACTCTCCTTCAATTCCCATAGTATTTGAGTACATACAGCATCTAATAGATTAAAAAGTCGCTTTTGCTTTCACAAACCTGAGACCTCCACAGAACAGTGTGCCACTCAACACTCAGCATGACACTAAGCTCAGGTGTATTCTGCAGAACTCTGATATGCCATCTGATGCCCAACACTGTCTGCTCAAACGGTCACCACCCACGAAAGAAAACAATCAAGCAACTTTCATTGTAAGGTGAAGGTGTTTTATAATTGAATTCTAGAAAACACTTCAAGAATAATTTCATATTCATCTCTACCTGCATCCATGAAGGCCACATGAAGCCTGTTGATGGAAAACGTAATATCACTACCATCAATAGTACTCATGTACTTCTACAGACAGGCAGCTGATGTTCATTCAATAATCCTTCCCTTTTTCATTTATCAAAAAACCCTACTTTGGACTCCAGGCTAGAAAGATGTGTTCCTGAAACGTAATTTTAAAAATGGAAAGAACTATGTGAACTCTGTTCAGGAAGGAAGGGATGAGCCACTCACTTACCAGTGTCCTCAGTGGTTTAGCGAGAGGAAAGACTGAGAAGGAAAATGGCATTTTTTAAAGACACAAAGAAAGAAGATCTGCTGTAAATCCAGAGGAAAAATAATTTGTAATTCTAATCCAAGGACTGGCAGTACTGGCTGGGTGTTAGGGAGCAAACATTCTGAGAAAAGAAGATTAGAATTCTCTCTTAGTTTGAAAGGGTCACCGCTAGTCTCCGGCCCCAAGCCATTCATCCTTATTCAAGTTCAGACTAGATTTGATACGTTTCAACCAATTTCATTTCTCCCTTTCCTTTCTTTTCCACTTTCTCCCATTCGAACATGAGAAGATTCTCTATCACCAAGTCCTTTTTATCACTCTATTTTCTCTCGGTGTCTTCTCCTGCTGAATTGTTAGGGACGTTTTCTCAAAGTTGTCCCTTAGTAAATTTTATTCATCATCTAGATTGAAGCTACTTGAAAACAAGGTCTATATTTATCTCTCTTTCTTTGCTTTCTCTTCTTCTCTTGCCTCTAATTTCTAATGATAGGTGCCAAGTAGAGAATCAATAACTATTTATGTGCTGATTTAAAGTTAAATCTGTCAATGACCCAAATACTTGCAGAATATTATCAGAAAAACACAAGACATTAAAAAGATCTAAGAGGGTTTAATCTTCTCTCTTGTGAGACTGAAATGAACATTTGGCACAGGAAAAAAAGGCACTCATGTGTTTTTATTTTGTATAAAAGTACAAAACCTACTTAAAACTAATGTTTTAAATTAATAAAAACTAAACTCTCAAGGCAAAAAAAAAAAAACCTGACATGATAAATCCTGTGTAACTTCATTTAAAAAAAAAAGTCAATAGCTCTGAGACCGGAAAATAATCTCTTGTGGAGGTTCTACTATTGCTGTTAGATTTTTATGGGGTATTTTCACTCTTGCCCCAACTGAATCATTTACAAAAACTCACATAAGTTTAGGTTGTTCTCATAAAATTGAAAGAAAGTCCAAATTACTTTAGTTGATTGGTAAGAAGATTGATTGGTATAAAAATTCAATTTTATAAGCACTAATCCAACACCTAATCATTGCTGACTATGTGTTAGATACTACACAGAGTTCTACACATTTACAATTGTAAACTATATACTCTTCATCATAATTCTGTGCCAAGGTACTTTTCTTAGTCTCACTTTCTATATAGGAAAACCGATGCTCCAGGAGATTAGATAACTTGCCCAAGATCACAGACCAGTGGAGGAATAGGGATTGGAACCCAGCCATGTCAGTCCTGGAGTCCACAGTCCTAAAACTCTACCATTTCTGCCATGTTAAGTTCATATGCTCATCAGAACCAGATTTAAGGAGAAAAAAAAAACCCTAAAATGAAAAACATTTCAAGTATACCAAATGGGACAGATGAGTTTTTATTTTAAAACTGTGACTAAATTCCCAAGCCCATTTTTTTCTACTTTCTTTGAAATATTTGCACATTTTGAGTTTTAGAAAGTACTTACTCAGCTGAAAAGGGGTATTTATTTATGTTAAATTGAATTTGTTCTACGGGATTTTTAAATTGTTGACAGGGGTGGAGAGGTCATGGACTGAATTGAAACATCTCAGAACATGGCCTCGCAAGAAATATAAACGTGTCTAATTAAAGTAAGAAACAGTTGTGCTTGTAAAAGTAAGCTGATTTTTTGACGTTCCATCTAAAGCAAAGGTCTTGAGAACATATCACTGAAGCCCAAAAATCATGTTTTCATGCTTTTTTTCTCAAAAATTGCCCCATCTTCCTGCTCCTGTCTTCCCTCTATCACCACCTAGACAAGGACTAGCTCACCTAAGACTAGCTTGGAATTCAAGAGTAACTCTGAATTCGAGTGTTTCCCTCCCTCAGCAGCCCAAAACACATCTAACTCAGTCGGCGAATGTCGATGTCCAGTGGCGCCTGAAACTTTTTCAAAGGATTCTGTATTTCTGACAGAAGATATTTTAATAGTTGAAACCAACCTTTAATCAATGAAATTATTAGAATGAAACAAAGGGCATAGACAAGGACATGGCTGTAGAAGGTGGTGGGCCAGAAAACGAGGCCACTAGGAAATTCTTTCTTCTTTGAAAATATTTTTCTGCTGTGGAACTAATAGATGTAAAATTTAAATGTGGATCAAATGTAGGGAGAATGTCCTCACAAATGTCTGTGGCCATGAACCTGGATGAAGAGGCCGTCCTTTGCATGCAGGTAGTTGCTTGCAACTTAGGGATTGCCTCATCTTTCATATAAAATGAGACATTCAATTTAGGTTAATTCATGGGTGGATTTTATTGTTTTCAATGAGCTCCTAATTCATTCTATTGGCAATACTATTAAGCACAGTGATAAATCCTGGAAATCAGAAGAAGAAGAAGGAGAAGAAGAAGAAGAAATGGAATTTCACCAGCCTTTGTTGTGTACAAAAGAAGTGCTTTCATTTGTCCTAAAAATCCTCTGTATTTGGAATTCAGGCAAAAGGCATGAATAAGCTATTCTTCAGGCGACCCTGCATCCAATGGCAGATGTATTTTTTGATGGTCTGGCTTTTCAACAGGGTTTTCATATTCTTCAGAAATTTACAGAGTGTTAAACAGATGTCTTTCTTTATCTTGCATAAGCAATTGCTCCCATACCCACCCAGGAAGTCCTGCTCTGTTTTGATCTTTGATACAACACTCAGCTCCCAAACCCATCTCTGGCTGAGAGAGGCACCACATCTGCTCTCCACCAGGTGACCAACAAAACATTCCAAAGGGCACCTAACAAAAATGATCGACAAGTCTCAGTGAGACATAAACTAAACACATGGCATTTATGTTGCTTTGGGTAGTGTAGAACTAATAAAACCCTACCACTTGTAAAAAGCCAGAAGTTTTCTAAAAGAAGTATACCTCACAACTTTGATAAGGATCCTGCTTTTCTCATACAAGCCCTGACCTGGGTGAGGACCACCCCCAGGGGAAAGAAAAGGCCAGGAGGGATGGAAGAGCGCGTGTGTGTTCCTCTCCTCCTGCCAGATTTCCTGAAGAAGATGGAGAGCAGATCAAGAAGGCATGCCAACTGGCAGGCTGGGGGGACTGCAATTTCGCTTAGAGTAGTAGGTGGCAGTGGCGCTAGGTCGTGACTAAGAGAGGGAATAAAAATGAGAAACACATGAAACTTGGAAACTAGAGGTTTCACCAGATGGAACAGTGGGTGCTCTAAAACTCTGATGTAGACACATATGTGGATAAACATAGGTGACACTACAGGACGCCTGTGGGTCAGAAATGAAGGATCAGAAAACATCAGAATCCTCAGCTGCCTCCTGTGAACAACAGCCTCTTGGAGTTCATAATGGATGGCCTGAACCTCCCAAGAGTCAGAAGAGCACCCTGAACCCTGGGGGTCCCTAAACTGCTCAAGAGGCGACTCAGCATGGGTGTCTCATATCCACACTACACCTCTGACAGATCAAATTGAGTCTATGTACGATAGGGAGTTCAAGTTGAATCTTCTGGTAGGACACATCAATCCCACAAAGTATTCTGAAGAAGTGTCTTGTAGGTATTCTTCCTGTATATATCAAAGCAGTCTAAATAGTGTGGTTACTTTAACTAAAGAATACTTGGATTAACTTTCCTAAATGTAATCTAAAACTAGTTTACAGTAATAGATTGATTACAATGTTACCCCAGTGACTTGGCAAGTGGAACAGAGTTCCTTGGAATAAAATATGGAATGTAACAGTTAAGCTTGATTGTTGATCGTGTCAACTTGTTAAGTTTGGGAGTTTTTAGGGAAGTAGTAAAGCGCACTTCTGAGTGTGTCTGGATAGGTCATGGAGGGGTGACCTGGAGAACACGGTCTGGTCCCTCACTCTTCCTCTGATACTATTCTCCTGTGGTACTTCCAGGCCACCACAAACCAAGTATATTTGCTCTACAGTGCCCTTCTTCCAGGAAGTTCCTATCTTGCAGCCAACCAACCATTACCTGAATCTTCTGAGGCTGAGCCTAATTACACCTCTTCTCCTTTAAGTTGTGGGTATTGGGTACTGTACCTCAGTACACAAAACCTGACTTCTATGCCAATTGTATCCTTGTGGGTGAGCAGGGTTGGAGACAGAATTCATGCTAGGCAAGTGCTCTACCAGTGAACTCTATCTCCAGCCCTTTCTTCATTTTAGACCAGGTCTTGCTACATTGCCAAGGTTGACCTTGAACTCACTGGCCATCTTCCTTCTTCAGCCTGTCAAGTAGCTGGGATAAGAGGTGTGTAGCACCACAGCTGATAACTTTTATTTCTCGATTACATTTCTTTCTTGAGATCAACAGACAAACATTAGAAAGAATTTCAAAAGTAGTTCAAAAACTAAGACTTTTCCAATCACCATGACTGAAAAACTGATCAGAAAATTCAGCCTAAATTAATCTTCTAATTCTTTTTTATGAAGATTAAAGTCACTTCACATAAAAGGAGATCAATAAATTTGAACACTATCTTTTTGGATAGGGAATTATACTTGGTTCCAAGTGTTTATAGAGATGATATTTTAAAATTACATTAACTGAACAAGATTTACCTATAGTAGACTAGTTAGCTTCTCAGTATTCTAGGCTATGTATAAGTGATGCTACTTTAAGTATCAATTTATTTAGTAACTTACTCATACTTAGTAGCACAGGAATATATTCAGAATGTCATTATGTAAAAAGTATCTAGTTACAATCATGCATAGGATGGCTGCAACCATATAAAATATGCATTTTCATTGGTATACAAATAAATATATAAATGCTGATGCACATACATAGGACCCTCCAAAAACAATTACATGATTGAGTTAAATAAATATGTATGATTACTACTGGAACTAGATATTAAACTGATAATAGCAAAGTCAGGTTAAATTGTTTTACTTCATTTCTCCATATGGAAATCATTGAACACATTCACCATTTAAGAATTTAGAACACATCTTAACAAATATCTTTCTTCATTTTTTTAATCAGAATGCAATAAATATCACTCTTGGGATCTAAGAGTAATGTGTGATTAAAAAAAAAAACAAAATCAGTAATACTGACTCACTTCAGTGTGGGTTAGTGATATCAGTTGTAGTTTCAAAAGACAATGCCATCAATCGAAAAAATATAATTTTTCCCCAAAATCACTAAAAGTCAGCTTTTAAACTTTTATAAGGAATTAGGGGCGGATTTCACTACAGGGTCAAAGGCGATCACAAATTTCTTGCATTTGAACAGCACATGTTTGAGTGTTTTCTCAAACATGGTACATTAGATAGTACTCACTTTGGGACCTTGTAGTCCTGGTTTTCCGGGAGGACAGATACAGGGAGCTGGAGTTGAACCTACATCACTGGGACCATTGAGGCACTACAAAGACAAAAATGGTAAAAACAACAAATACGGAAATGTCTGCATACACATGAATAAATGATGTGTTGATCCATTCTGTACATTGGTAAAGCTATCTAGAGTCACTTTACAATTTCACTTGTCCCAATCTGATAAGTCATGTTAAATCACAAAAATATAGATAAAAATGGGTTCTGCTTGTCTAATGTACTTACAGCTGATGACCAGAAGCTATGCGGTCCCACAGTGCAAACATTACCTTAAAGGACTAATAATATCCAAGCCTACCTCTCCGTTCTGAAAGAAAAACAACATAGGTGTTTGAGAAAGTGTTTTCATTAAATTTCTAAATTACCTTTCTAAGTCATAGGTAGCTCACTGTCCAGTGAGCAGACACATGGAGTGCTGCACCTCTCCAGTGCAAGTTTATGAAGAACTAAAATACTTGCTTGCATCTATCCTAAAAATAGTATCAATTTACACATACAGCCACTACATTTGTAAAAGATAAAGTAGCTGACAATGATGACAAGTGAGAGGCAAAGCTACCCGATGTATCAGCCAAGAACAAAAATACTTCAAAGGAAGATTAACATGCTCTGTTGAACTGTTTGAAAATTACATTAAGAGTCACAGAAAAGAGATCAAGACACATTTGAGCAAATCTCAAATGGTGTGCATTAAAATTGTGTACATTTTACTTCAGGATAGTAATAGTGAAAAAATCTCTGCATTTCATACAGAATAACATAATTTTAAATAGGTACTCATAATCTTTCCAAACAAAGCCCAATTCGATCAGAAAACAGGTGGGTAAGAAAAGTGAAAAGGTGCAAAAGCCACACAAAGTCAAGTTGAGGGTAAGGAAGGAGGCGGAGAAACTTTTAAAAGTTGATTGAGAATTCAAAATCTCAAATTTAAATTGGGCTCCTGTGGTAGGAGAGGATAAGTAATGATCATATGTCAGTGAAAAGGTACTAACAAATAACTGGACTCTCAAATACAGTGACTTTTAATACTTTAGAAGCCACTTAAGTTTTAAGTAACTAAACAAAACTATAGTTTTAAACAATCACCTCTCTAGAAAACTCCAAAGGAATAATTTCTAGAAAGTGTCATGTTTGATTTTACTGTGCATTCTTTAAATGTACTGCTCTGTGTCTTCAAAAATTCTAAACATATGCATTCATAAGTTATTCATTTTTATGGAAAAGAAAATAATTACAACATGACTGAATAGCTGAAACAATGACACTGGGAATCCACATTGCCAAAGGTTTTCCAACATTCTACCTTATTTCCATTTTTTAAAAAAGATCACCATTTTTTGCCCAGAAGAAAGGAGATCGGTTGCACACATATATGCACAACCAGGCACTACAACTTTTTAGCTTATAATTACTTTTCTCTTAATACATTAATGAAATTAACTAAATAAAAACTTTCATATATTTTAGAACTTTAAGAAAACCTTAGGTAAAAACAACAAAAAGAAACTGTGTATTTGTAACCATTTGAGAAAAAGTGAACAGGCAAATTATTTCCTACTCTTCTGACTATGCAGTTTGTACATTTAATTAAGTATAAAAAATGTGTTTCTTTCTCTTTTTTGGGGGCATAGTTTTACTTTGTGGTCCAGACCAATTCTGAGTTTATTCTGTAGCATAGGCTGGCCTTGAACTCAAGGCAATCCTCCTGCCTGACTCCCAAGTGAATTGAACCCAGGGCCTTGAGCTTGCTAAGCAGTGCTTTAAACCACTGAGCTATTCTTCCAGCCCCAAAAATGCATATCTAAATATACATAAAATGCGGGTTTTCTCTGCTATAAAGATATATTTGGATCATTTGTAGGAAAACAAGTGTCTGTTGAGAACATTATGCTTAGCAAAATGAATCAGGCACAGAAGGTTAAATAGTGCTTGGCTCCTCTAACATGAGAGACACACAGTGTAAGTAAATAGAAGATTAAAGGCGGGAAACGGAGACCAGGTGCACTGTGCAGAGAGCGAAAGGAGATGTGGGGAGAGAAGGTAGGAAAGCGTGGAAGGAGACGGGACCAAGATGCGCTATGTGTATATACCTGTTCCCCAAGTTGAGCGTAACTGCTACATATCACCAATATACACCAATAAAACGAATCAATGGGGGAAATTACACTTCATACACATATTCACATAAAACACCTCCTGTCCTTCTGGAGAGGGTCCCGCCGTGCTTTCCGTGAGCACCGGAACAACGACAACCAGAAATGACGTGGGAAATGAGATTTACTTGAACCTTCACTCTGATTTCCACAGCTGGTATAGAACAACTTTATTTAGATTGATAAACCTCAAAATATTTTTCTGCAGAAGTTTATGTCCATTGACATCAAAAATGACTACCTATTGAATAAGTCTTGAGTGTTCTCTGTTTTTTTATTTAGGGCTTTGAAAGCGTGAAAGCAACAGTTGGAGGAAGAAGAGATTCATTCTACTTACAAATCCGGGGATCTCACACGCTGACTCCCGGTTGTTCTGCTCTGGGTCACAGTAGATCCGCAGCTTTTGGACATCAAACTAGGAACAAACATAGAGTAAAACATGCAGCACACGCTGACTCTTTTATAAGAGCGATCGGATGTGCAGAAATAGCTACCACAGCCAGTAACTGCATAAGATTTGGATCTCGCATGCCCAACCCCCAGGTTGTGCTGAAAACCTACGGATCACTGGTTAGATCACGGCATTTCACTATGGAAGATTACAAATTTGAATAATTATAATGTAAAGAGGGGGCACCACGTAACTACTAAGGAGAATGTTCCTAGCACCAAGAAGTAATCTCCGGTTTTCTTCAGGATCCCCCGAAGCATTTTTAGTATTTTTGTATTAAAGGTCAAGTCTGGAGAGCATTTCCCAGGGTGCTTCAAAGCCCGACCGAGTTCCCTTTGTTTATCCTAAATCCCCACAATCCTCCTGACCACATAAGGGGGGTTCAGGAAGCTCTCTTTGGATGGAATGCAGTGTGATGGGTAGACTCAGTCCTGTTGACATTAATACATTTACTACAATTTGTCATATGGCATCAATACGTAGGACCACATGCATAATCACACTATTGAATGTGACCGATGGATTCTCCCCTTCAAAGAAACAGAGCGGGAGGGACATACCTTTTCCGGAAAGGTTGTTCTAAAGATGGCTTTTACATATATGCTATTCAACTCAAACACAAATACCTCTAACTTAAATACATGTCAGAAAACTCAAAACAAAACTTTTAAATGTATGAGTTGAATATACCACAATTGTTTCAAATAACAGTTTTCCTTGTGAAGAATCTTGACGTGTATCCCCATAGCTCATTTCTCTTTTCCAAATTCATTTTAAAACTGTTTTTCTTGGGAAATGTGAGATTAATATTTCCTAGAATCTTACCCTCTAACCAGAGGAACATTTTTTTCTAAGTTTTCTTATAAAGTCTATGAAGTCTAATTTTGTATTTTCATAACACACAGTTTTACCCATGAATGGACTATATTTTGATTAAGCATCTTGAAAAATTAATAATTAAATACAGTTAGGGTAGTCAATACTATTACAAAGAACAGTCAAAGTTTCATTCTATACAAAGTAAAAGTCAAAATATTATTTACCTACCTGGACAGTTTCTTCCTTCCCAGAATATTTCCCAATCTGGGTTTGCCCACTGATGAAGATCCCTAAAACTGGATGTAAGGATTTGCTGTCAATCTGTCTATCATCAATAAACAGTGTAACATCTTGCTCCGTTACTAAGAGGCGAATTTGATGCCAGCCTTCATCAAATAATGTCTATAAAAAGCAAATATGAAAGATTCATAAATAGAACTTGTAATAATCTTTTAATTTCTTTTTTCCTGTTCCCTTGCTCCCAACCATTGGACCATGGATTTCCTGTAATACATATTAATTCACCTTGATGTAAGTTGAGCCTCAGATGCCACACATCAACTTTTTTATTAAACTCTACTGAACTCTTTTATTAAATCCTGTATTCCTATTTATATTCCAAAGTGGTTGCATCAAACAATTTGCTGGGGCATCTCCCCCAGACTCACAAGAGAAATCCGTATTGCTGAATCCAAATGGCTTTTCTCATTTTCCTTCCTATTTACTTCACTGCAACCTTGAACCCCGTATCACCCCACCTTTCTTGGTATTCTCAACCAACCTGCATGATTCCAATCATCTAGATCCTTTCATTCTCTTCACTTACTTATTTTCTGTCCCTTTAAGGAATCCCCTCCTTCAGCCTGCTTCACCGGAGGGCTCCCCTAAGAGGTCCCTCCTTGACCTTATCAGTCTGCCTTTGAGGACTTCATTCACTCCTACAAGCCACTTACTAACTCCATGTGATATCTCCTCATCTACGTCAACTGTCCGCACCTCTCACCTACCTATGAACCCTGTTATTCTAACACTGAGCAGAATAATTTTGCAAGAATTTCTCACAATCAGCTTTATGTATTATATAACAACACAAACTTGAAGTTTACCCCAAATTTTCTTTCTCTTCATGTTCCCCTTGAATAACAACATCTTCTTTTGCTTAAATTGAAGTTTCTCTCCTTGATTGTAATTACTAATGAGATGTAAAATCTAGTCAAATATTCTTTAAACATAACTCAAATACCTTCCTTCATGTCCACACTTAACTGTCAGAATTTAGGCTTGTGCATATCTGGCTTTATTTTCAAACTCATTTCCATCTCCGAGCGTTCTCTCTTGAGCTGTCCTTCACATCTCTACTAGAATTAATCTCTCTCACTAGAATTTCACCAGAGGAAATGTTCCGACCTATTCATTTCTGTATCTCTAATAATTGTTGGATAAAGTTTAAAGGACAGTTTATGAAAGTAATGAGGAAGAAAAAAAGAAGAGAGGATTTCTTTGACTGCGACACACTTACGGTTAAAATTTTTGATGGGACCCTGTCACCTACTGAGTGAAGCCCTGACCAACCTACAGGGCTTTCCAGGCCATTCACTCACTGGGCTCGTACAGTGTTCGCCTTACCACTCATTCATCATATCCTCCGAACACGAGGGACACCACTTTCCTTCCTCTAAATACAAGCCCTGAATTTTACTACACACATGACTGTTCAACACCGAACGACTGACTTAACACACTCTTGTGTCTCTCTTGACCAAAATCATATGCATCCTTCCAAGTCCAGTCCAAGAGGCACCTCGTTTGTCAAGATTCCCCTATGTTTTGTGCCAGAGCCACGTCCGCTCCACATTCCACTAATGCTTTATAGCTCTATTTAGTGCTGGTTGTTTTCATACCCCAGCATAAACAAGCTCCTTAAAGGTGAGGGACTTGTTGATGACAACATTGTTTTCCTTTTAAAATCTAGCACATAGATTTTCACAAAGATAGCAGACCACAGTTTTTTAAATTTATTTATTGAGGAAAGAAATTATACTACACAAATGTATCATTTTACACACATTCCTGCACGTTTCTTAAATTGTCTGGTATACTTGTAGGCAAAACAATTATGATAATTCCAAGCATTTAATTGTTTTTACGATTGCATCTGTACTAGAACCATATGATCCTTCTTCAAGTTTAGTTTATTATGCATATATTCCCTTTTTGGGAAATAAATTGTATTAATTAAGAAATATTCTCTATCTTTCACCTCCTTGGTATTAATATTTAATATTCAACAGACATGTCTTTACAGCTGTAACAGTATAAAAGAGACCAACATGGACTTTGAAATCAAGCAAACTTTAAATTCCATTCCTGATGCCATCATTTATGGGCTGTGTCGAGTTGAGAAGGCATTAACCTTAAACTTTAACTTCTTTGTGCCCACAACAGAAGCAACAGCTACTTTGTTGAATGGTTTAGTCATTACATGTGCTTGGCACCTAGTAGTAAGCACTGAAAAGATATTAACTCACATTGTCCTTGGCAATCATACCATTTAAAAAGTAATTTTCCTTCCTCTCTAGTTTTTTTTCTCCAATAGGCAACATTGTAATATGAAATTATTATTTTTACTCATATTAAAGGTTTTGGGGGGATATTTTGTTTGTTTGGTTTTTGTTTTTGAGACAGGGTCTCACCCTGTAGTACAGTCATGTTAAAGTTACAACTCTCTCACCCAACAAGCACAAAGCCAATGGTGTTTTTTCATTATCATGAACGATATATTCATACCCAGGCATCTTACCTTAACGTGAGGGTCAGAAAATACCACCACTTGGGAGCCATTAATTACACTGGTTGTTGTAAATGATAATGTTTTGTCCACTCCATTTATGGTAACTGCGATCTGTGGCCGTCTATCAATGGTTAAGATTCTCCATAAATCCCACACTTTCTTGACCTTAAATCGCTGAGTAGAAACAAATACATACGATGGTGGAAGACCTTCCGGGAATACATTGCTAGAAAGAGAAAATGTGTAAGCTTAGCAAATGCTCAGCACCCTGTGGACATACATATTTTTTAAGTTGTATGAATACATAAAGTTTACCTTGTAACTTCAGACAAGTCAACTTTTGATGTAACCTCATATCCTTTTATCTTTGTTGGTGAAAGTTGGATTCTTTTCTTAACCTTTTTCTTTACACCCAAGCCTAAAAGTATATCAAATCCCTTCTCATCGCGAGCTGCCACAGGAATTCGAGTAGGACACACTGATTCTATAAAGCAAAAGCAGCAAAAGTTGGTCAGTCACCGACTCTTTCAACAAGCAAAATCAAAGGAGGGACACTACAGAAGGCAAGAATTACAACATCTATGTATGCATACAAATGTATATGAATGTAAATAAGCACATTTTCTGAGAAAATGTGGAAGTACTTTAAGCAATTGAGTGAAGTCTCAGTTATCCTTATTTTTTCCTTAAACCAGGATTTGAACAGACCTAAAGCAAAAATGTAAGAACAACTTTTTTAAAAACAACACTCCGCTGAAGTTTGCAATACAAAGCAATAGAATAGGCTTGAGGAATAGCACAGCAGTTAAAGTGCTTTTCTAGCAAATACAAAGTCCTGGGTTCAATTCCCCAGCGCCACATAAGCTAGGCGTGGTGGCACATGTCTGTAATCTCAGCATTTAGGAGGCTGAGGCAGGAAAATTGCTGTAATTCTAAGCCAGCCTAGACTCCACAGTGAATGTGAGACCAGGGCAAACTACAAAGTGAGACCTTGTCTCAAAACAAACAAACAAACAAAAAAGTAGAGTGTTTTGTTAAGAATTATCGATATAAATTATTAGCTATATGAATTATAAATACTTGAAATATTTTACAGTTCTCTAGCAAAGAAATATCTCAAATGGCACAGAAAATCTTTCATGGCTGAAATCCTATTAGGTGTTATATCTTAGAAGCGCTGCAGTGTTTTCACTCTCCAAAGGCTGAACATACAGATTGAACATAACTCTTTACGCTTTATAAAACAGCTAGCAGAGTGAAACAGGCAATCCACTAAACACTCTCTCTTAGTTACTTAGTTGTTGCTATGACGAAGTACCCAACACCCACAATTTAAGGGAGGAAAGATTTCTTTAACCCACAGCTCACTAGGAAAAGTATATTTAAATAATTATATCACCTTGCAGAGCTGTTTCCCCACAAGATGCTCACCTACAAGCCAAGTAGTGATACTACTGCACATGAGAACTGAAAAGAAAATATATAAAGTGCTCAAATGTAATATGTATGTTTACAAATATTTCATTATCAGAAATAGTTAAGAATGTTTCTAAAGTTTAATTTTGATTATCAACTAACAACTTCTGCACAAACTTTAGGAGAAAGAGATAAATAATCTTTATGTATCAGAGAAATCAAATACAAGGACAGACTTGGTCAGGAACTTCGATAACAACTAACACAGGTAAATAGAACAACCTCACAAAGCAGTTGCAGTCAGAAGAAAGGTTAAAAAACCGAACACCTAAATTTACAAACGAAATGCTAACAGACTCACATTATAATTTCATTTTGTTCTAGTATGCTTATAGACCTCTCAGCAAATGGAAATTTGGGGTATGTGCAGAGATAATTACACTTATTCTAAATCCTGAGGTTTAGCAATACTTGTTTTTCTGTTAAATTTCAAGGACAAGAGTATAGGTAATTTAGGCTAACTGGAATCACAAAAAAAAAAAAATGTGTTTTATTCAAAATTTTGCCATGCACTGAAAAACAAACATTGTGTCTCCGACGTCGAGACAGAGCCATCAGATAGACCCAGCTACATGTATCTTTTCTCATTACAGATGGAATGACCTTATTCCATTTTACTAGAAAATAGCTCTACTGCCCCCAGTCTAGGATGACTTGGAGTGAAGGGCTCTCCAGATGAGGGAGATGTCTGCCAGGTGCTGGACTGACCAACAGAACACGGAGGTTAGGAAGCACAGACATTTTCAGAGTATTCCGTGTTAAGTCAATGTAAACGATATCCTCCAGCTAGCTGTTAGTACAACTTGCACACAAATCATAAACATCTAAAACTTTTGTATCACTAAGTAGCTTCTCTGATAATAGATTATATCCTTTTCTTTGGCCTTAATAAAAAAAAATGTTAAGAAATAGAAACCCATTTGGGGCTTAGAAAAGGGTTAAAGAGAACATGAATTTAAAAGCTTAGCTTATGTAAGAGTAAAAAATAATTTATCCAGTTTGGTCAATTCGGATATCATCTTTTTAAATTTTTTTTATGTGACAGTTTCTTTCAGCCATTTTTTTGAGAAGATAAGCACCTTTCAGCTGTTACCACCATAACTGCCTCTACTTCTGAGCAATTGGCCATGTTCTAGTTTTGTTAGCCTCTCTCCTAAATTACGATTACAGAGCAAAACAAAGACGTTTTCTCTGTTTATTTTGCCTTTATTATGAAGAATTTGTTCTGATATTAAGGAGATAAAGATTAATGAGGCTTGTTCCCAGTAGTGCTATGCCTACTCACATTTTCTGCTATTAAAATTTGGCAATTTCAACCTGGGCCAGGTGACACAGGCCTATAACTTCAGAACTCTGGAAAACTGAGGGAGGAGGGTCACAAGTTTGACCCCAGTCTACGCAATTTAAAATCAAATCTGAAAAAAATGGGCTGAGGTTGTAGCTTTGTGTAAAGGCCTTGGGTTGGATATTCAGGACTACATTAAAAACAATTTGCAACAACTTTTTAATTTTAAAAGAAATACATGATGAACTCCTCTCTACTGCTGCTGGGAATGCAATCTGGTACAACCATTATGGACAGCAGTCTGGAGTTTCCTTAGAAAGCTGAGAATGGAAATTCCATTTGATCCAGCTACTGCCCTACTGGGCATGTTTCCAAAAGATATAAAGTCAATATACCAAAAAGGCACATACATATCCATGTTTATAGTAGGACAATTCATAATAGCCAAATCCTGGAAACAACCTACCTGCTCATCCATAGAGGAATGGTTAAAGAACATGTGGCACCTATACACAATGGAATACTATGTAGTCATAAAGAAAGACAGATATGAAGAGTTTGAATGAAAATGGGGACACCTAGAGTCAATAAGCATCCAGGAAAAGGACCAAGCACAAAGGACTGACTGTCAGTGAGTATCCCTCATATGAAACGCACAAAAATAATAACATAAAAAGGCCCAAATGTGAATGGCAGAGTAGAAAGAGAAGCAAAGGTGAGAAAGGAAAGGAGTGAACCCCTGAAAAAGGGTGGACATACGCACTCACTGATTATCCAAACCCCAAGGTTCTCATGTGCTACAGAATTTTAAATTCATGTGTTTACAAAAAAAGAGTTAATTTTTAAAAAAAAACAAGATAAATAAAAAAGAATTACATGATGACATTTCATAAAGTTACTCTTTCCTCTATTTGAATACTGTAGAGGTTATTTACATATATCCAGAAAATATTATTGATAGCCTCATTCCTTACTCCTTTTCCTTATTATCAACTTGAATTAAGAGAACTTTGATTAGGTGCCTATACATGATTCCAACACACAAGCTCTAGATCTTGAAGTATAGTTTAAAGAAATAAGATATAAATATAATATAATTTAGTTTTAACCAAACAGCCTCCTTGACTAACACACCCTGGAGCTACCATAACACATTGAGCTCAATATTCCTAAAATGGGTCCACGTCACCAAGGTTACAGTAAGTAACTGGGACCAAGTTACCATCACAAAAAAAGTGATGTTGATAAAGTCCAAAATCAAATCCAGATTTGAGCTTGACTCCAGAGTCTATACTAGAACATAATGTAAACACAAGGCTCAGGTTCAAGGAAAAACCAAATCAGGAGATTTGATTTATTTAATTCAATAAAATGTCTGTGAAATCATTCTTTTCTTATTTATCAGTAATTTGCTCTTCAACGTTGCTGTGCAGTGTTCTTTTATATGAATTATATTATGATATTTTCATCCATTTTCCTCTGCACAGTCATGTTTTGGCTATTATGAGTAATACTTGTATAAAAATTTTTATGCATGTCTTTTGCTAGAAACCCAAACTTGTTTTTCATAGATAAACACCTACAAATAGAATTGTTGCTTCATTGGTCCACATGTGTCCTAGCAAATAGGCCCCAAAGCTTCTCAAAGTGGTTGTATCAATTTTCAATCTCACTAACATGCCTATTTAAAAAGGTTAAATTTAAAAAGTTATTATAAGTGAAAGCTATTATGCATAATATTTCAGTGACAAGAAAGAAAGAGCAGAAAGGCCATTCTTAGAGCTTGAAATGTTATCAAAACATTCTCCTATTGATTTCTTCCCTAGCAACAATTAACTAGCTAATAGATTGACCAAATCTTCATGCCTTCACAAACACGGCAAGGTCTGTATCTCCAATTTGTGTATCGTCTGGATCACAAAATCTATGGTCAATCTGCTTTTCCTGTGACTACCCAAATATTAATTTGCACGCATAATACAAACATAAAGTCTCTTTATTTGAACTCCCAGTTCTGTGAAGAAGATAGAACTCATACTTTGGGTGTGCTAATACATCCCTCGCAATGTAAATTGCCCTCAAGTCAGATTATAATCAGATTATTTAATCTAAAAATAAAATACAGAGTAATTCCCTGAGTAACTGATTAAATTATATATGGTTATATTAAATTATATGAATATTTTCCTATTTCTATTCTATCCACCACATCCCACCCCTACATCAGTGGCTGGGAATTTATGACTATGTATGCTAGCCCTGAAGTGGCAGAGATGGAAAGAATTAGTGTCATGTGAGGGTAGAGAAACTCATCGTCTATGTGTTATGGAATCATGAAAGCCAAAATACTGGCCACAAATACTTCAGTCGTGTTCTTGTTGTTTGCTCCCCTGCCTTTGGAGTTCTACCAAAATACAAGTTACGCTTAATGATGTACCAGGTCCTTTTAGCAAGCATTACAAAGCTTGAGTTAGATTGATTGAGCAATCTTCAAGCAAATAATAGTGCAAAGTGCAAGCAAGTTGTGACTGGAGAAATGAAATATAGAAGACCTGACCATTGTTCCAATTAAAACTACACCACGGCAAATATCACGGAACGAAGAAAATCACCAGAGTGAAAACCCCCAAAGGTCCACTCACTGGTGGCGTCCACCTCTCTGCTCTTCAAGTTGTGACGTGCAGCTGGATCAGACCAAAGCCATATTGTGGTAGCTATTTCCATACCTGTAGCACTGCAGGTGACCTACGCACTGTACCTGTAACACTACACGTAGCTTACACACCTGCCAAGATGAAACACCTGGGGTAGGCCCAGTTGCTGACAACTAGCATCATATACTATGTCACTTTTGTTCTTTGCTTCTGCAATCAGCTTTCTGATGCCAAAATCTCACCCAACTGTGTCTACCAGGATGTAGTTTTCAGTCTTAACATGACTCTCTGGAGACAGGTGCAGAAGCTGCACTCGTTAGCCTTGTTCCCCTATGTGTTCAGCCAATAAAGACTTTCCTTTCTGCCTTCAAGTGTCCTGAGTGGTAGTCTCTGGGACCTTACATTAAAACAAAGTGTTCCCTCTCTGCCTCCCTCTCTGTCTCTCAATCCTTCTCAGTCACCGTGAGAGAGTAGGAGGGAAGTTTCATTCTTGCAAAAATCAGACTATTTAAAACACATGTGGCTTCAATTCAGGAAAAATATAAACAATCAAGAACATGCTAAATACATGAAACAGATGAACTTTCCTGGAGTTCTAAAAACCAAGGTTATCAGATACACTAAAAATGTAAAAAATATTTGGATAGAGTTTTAATACTTATGATAAAAAAAATACCTATCTAGTTCAACCTTCTAGCTTGACACAATGGGAAAATGAGCCTCCTTCAAAGAAGCTAAGGCAAACAGAACTTGCTAATCAAGCCAGAACCAGGCATGACTTCTGTCTCTGGCCTTCCCAAGCAAAGGAACATGATACACTTTTTTTTTTAATGCATGTACTTTCTGCATCATCCCAAAGTCAGAATAGTACAATAAAACAGAAAGAACACACAAGCAGCCTTCCAGTCCCAGCTCTTTGACCTGCTTCTGTGAACATGCAAGTCCAACATATTGAGCCAAATTTGGGTTCTTAAACTCAGCACTTCCAGCCACAGCTAGCTGGAAAATTTGACAACGCAGAAGGAAGGTGTCTGTCTCTCAGGGCAAGAGCGAGCAAAAGCATATCCCTCCTCGTTCTGTTCCAGCAAGCTGCTGCTTCTAATAGAATCAAACGAAGAGTAGTGACATTAGCAAGATGGTCTAATAGGAAGCTCCAGCCCATGATAACTTACAGAAGCACCAATTTAATGATTATATTTAGATCAAAATAACTCTATGAGAATTTCACAATCCAGGTGGGATATTAGAGCACCTTGGAAGAACTCAAAGCCAAGAAAAGCCACGTTGAACTGAGAAAGGAAAATATCACTTTCATCATATCCAGCCATCTTTCTAGCTTGCACAGATTAGCACCAGGAGATTTTAAGACCTTCCTTAAGAAAAGGTAAATGTGCACTTGAGAGTGGCCTGAACTACCTTGCCAAGCTAAGAATGATGGAAAGCCAGAAAACTCTGGATAACTGGCTAAGAACAATGTGACATGATGTGACTTATGGCTATAGACTGAGAGAATTTGCAGTGCCACAGATAGATACTAAATGGACCAACATAAAAGTTTTTGAAAGAGAAGACTGTAAATTAGAAACTGCATGTACACACTGTGTGTGATGACACATGCCTGCAATCCCAGCTAATCAAGGGGCTACGGTAGAAGGATCTCATGAGTCCAAGATTTTAGACCAGCCTACACAAAAACAATTGTATTCACAGATCCATAAAAGTCACATCCAACCAAAAAAGAATCATTGAAAGCACCATCAGAAACTCTAGTTTATAAAAACCAGACAGTTAATTTCTTTGTCCAAATGTTTGGATCCCCCCAAAAAAACCATTCAGAAGCAGAAAAAAAATTATGCCAAGATTAAAGAAGCAAGGTGAATCTTATACCAACCTGATAATTACCTGATTATTTAAAAATCAAAATAATCATCATAAACATACTGAATAGGGACTAAACAGAGCATTGAAGTTGAAGAATACAACAAAACTGAAAGAAAAAAAATCACTGAAAAGGTTCAGCAATACCATTAATCCGAAAGAAGAAAAGGAATCCACAATTTCAAGGACAAGTCACTCAAAATTACTCAGTCGGATGTTTTTTTTAAAAAAGAATGACAAAAGCTAAAGACATCTTAAAGGGTTTTTTGGGAAACTTTAAGCCAACTGATAAAGCATTGCAGATTTAAAAATATAAGGATGAGAAAGATCAGAAAGTTTAGTTTGAAAATAATGGCTAGAAACTTCCCAAATATAAGTAAGAAAATGGTTTTAAGACTCAAAAAGGAAATTGAGCTCTGTCTACAATGAATTCAGAAAAGTCTATACTAATACGCATTATAATTAAATTAACAATTTATAAATTGTTAAAGACAATTTAGAAAGCTGCGAAATAATGACGTGCTATGTAGAAGAGAGCTTCCATGAGACTATCGCTGGATTTCTTAACATATATATCCTTCAAACATTATAGTACTAAGAATATAAAGAAAACATTGGCTAATGAAAATGAAAACAGAGACAGCAAAATAATAGTAGCAAATTTCAATATCCCACTGTCAATAATGACTTTTAGAACTTCAAAACAAATTAGCAATAAAAACAAAACCACTTGGACATTGCATGCCAAAGGGACCTAACAGATATTTACAGAATATTCTGTTTGTCGATAACATGAAACATATTTTCCCGAATGCACATGGGACATTTCCCAGGATGCACCACAGGTTAGATTAGGAAAAATTTCTCAAATTTAATAAACATAAAAACATATCTATACATTTTCCAACCACATGGAATGATAGCATAAATAGCAGAAGGAATTTTCTAAAAGTTAGTAGATGTGAAAATTAAACAACATACTCTTGAGTAACACTTGGGCCAAAGAAAGAAATCAGAGAAAATTGGAAAATGTTTAGACAAATGAAAACAAATACAACATACCAAAACATGTGAAATGCACAAAAAACAGTACTGAGAGGAACAGCAGAGTAATATATGCCTACGTTTTCAAAAGAAAGTCTCAAGAAACCTAATTTTATACCTCAAGGGTCCAGAAAAATAATAATAAACTAATGCGAAAGCTAGCCAAAGCAAGGTCAAAATTTAGAGAAGGAATAAAGGAAATAGACTATAGAAAAAAATCAACAAAACTAAAAGTTGAGTGTTTAAAAAAAATCAACAAAATCGGCAAATCTTTTACCTAAGTTTACTGACAAAAAGAGAGCCAATGCAAATAAACATCATATAAAAGTGAATAAATTATAACTAATGCAGCAGAGATGGGGTTATAAGAGACTACTATGAACAATTATGTGGCAAAAATTCAATAGCCTAGTTCAATCTTTCTCAAATTCTTCCCAAAAATTGTAAAGGAGGAACTACGTCAAACTTTTTGTGAGGTTATGTTATTCTTGTATCACAGTCAGAAAAAAATACAGAAAAAAGGCCAATGTCACAAATAAATACAGATGGGAAAACACTTAAGAAAATACCAACAAAAATAATTTCATTTTATATTACTACTACTCCTTAACTACATGACACATTAAATGCCTATAATTAAGAACAAAAGACATGTATAAATTATTCTCCCCTAAACAATCTAAAGATAAGCATGTCTATGCTCTAACAGGATTAAATTTTTCCAATAATTGAAACTTTTTCATATTGTATAGTTATAAAAAACATGAAGTCGAATTTTATGGACTGCTATAAACATTAAGTCACTTGAAGTATTTTGAAATGTTCTTTAAAGAAGACTATAAGTACTTCTTAAGTGCAATGTTCTAATATTTCACTAGCTCTCTTACAGTGACAGTAATTTGATTCTACCTGGAAAAATGAGGTATCCATTCAGAATGATGCACAAGAATATCTTATTATTATTATTAATATTAACAAAATTTAGAATCTGCTAAATTCATAATGTAAAATTATAAAATAAATTACAATAGAAAATTGTTGCCATCTTAATATAACAAGAAAATCAAGTAAATAATAGAGTGCGTAATATTTTTAAGTATGAAATTACGTATACAATAGTATCTTCATTAGGCAGATAGAAAAATCCTAAGATGCATTGAGGAAAAAAAACACTGGAATGAAAAACGAAAGTCTAACTAGCAAGAATTACATCAATGGATGTGATTTACATTTTTATTTTTGTGTCTTTACTTTGTAGCATTATAATCAGGTAACTGAAAGAAAAATGTAACAAAATATATTTTCAAAATGTATATTTTATAAGAAATCATTGTTTCTGAAAATAATATTTATGTAGAGTATAACACAAAAGGGTGTGTGCACCTTAATTTTAACATTATAAATAACTCAATATTGAATATATAATGATGTAGTTATACTAGTGGTAGTGAACAAAATACAAAAATTTGAAATTATTGTTTCTGATTTATGTGTGTGTGTGTGTGTGTGTGTGTAAAAATAGACAGATAGAAAGATAGATGGATAGATACAGATTTTTCGAGACAAGATCTCACTTTGTAGTAATCCTGAACTCATTGTGTAGCCCAGGGTGGTCTCAAACTCGTAGCGATCCTCCTGCCTGAGCCTTTCTGGTGTTGGGATTACAGGTGTGCACCCCATGTCCTCTTGCTTCTGATTTCTACGGAGACTCACCTTCACAAAGCTTCTGCTTCATCACCTCCCTGATTTTGGAGATTGCAATGTAGTCTTCCACATAAAACACGTATGTGGACGAAGGCTTGTTGGCAATAGCCCTGAGTTCCGCATCTTCTGTCTCTGAGCCAACACCGATGGCAAACAACGTTATTCTACTGTCTCGTGCGGCTTCTGCAGCGTCCTTAACTTCATCTTGCGACTTGCCGTCGGTAAGCACCACTGCTATCTTCGTTAGGAATCGCGAGGACTTGGCAAAGAGGTAATCGAGGGCAAACTGGATGGCCTTTCCGGTCCTCGTATTCCCCCCGAGGTAGTGTATGGATTCCACGGCAGCTATCAGGTTCTCCGCCGAGTCGTAGCTGCCCAGGGGAATTTCCAGCACAGGGTAGTCGCTGTACTGGACCACTCCGACTTGAATGAACTTTGGCCCTATGTCAAAGTTTTGTGTGATATTCACAAGCCACTTTTTCACAATTTCAAAGTTTTCAGGACCCACGCTGTAGGAGCCGTCTAAAATGAAGACTAAATCTGTCGGAGCGGTTCGGCAGCCTAAGAGAGAAGGAAAATCCTGAGGGTACACTGTCACATGAAAACCAAAAAGGGAGAGGTTTTCAAAACACAGATTTTCAGTTACACACTAACATCTTGTCTAGTTTACGTAATCAATGAAAAAGGATACGGTTAACACCAAACTGAAGCACTTACAATAATATAAATCAACAAGTAAGAAAGAAAAAAAAATTGAAAACAAAATTTCCACCAACTTCAAGGCCCAACTAGCCAATAGAATTTTGTACTGATATAATTTATAAAAGCTAAATGAAACAAGACCACAAAGACAGTCAACTCATCTACTGCCTCCTAGATTATTTTCTGAAGATCTGATCCCACATATTTGGTCAATAATGTAACAAAACTTCCCCTAATGTTAAATGAATCTATGTTCAACGTGATCTTACCACCATAGTTCAATATTACATAGTCATGTGTTTCTCTGTAATAATTTCCTGATTTGACATAACCAGAAAAAGCATATAGTCAGTGCATCGTGGTATATCTGGACAAGTTAGAAGCAGATATAGAAAGAAAAAGAAAAAAATCTTAACTCTTTCTATAGTTTTAGCCCTATTTTATTCATGTGTATATTTATGTTGAAGGCCTAATCTGATATCATGTTGCACACAGGGTTCAAATATATATAAGATTTCTCAAAATCTCACAATCGAGCGTGACAGACAAGTCCTGGTTAAACAAACCACAAAGTGTATGAGGGGAACACTGACGAGAGGGCAGCAACCTAATTATGGAAGATCAGAAAATACTTTATGAGAAGGTTTACAGGCAAGCTGAAACTCAACTATTTTAACCAGGGGAAGAAAAGGCTATTCTCATCAAAGGGGTCAGCTGGTGCAAAGGCCCAAAAATGACACAAGCACATGGAAAGACAAGCTGGTTTGGCCACTAGTTGGGAACGGCCAACGAACTGCAGAGCAGGAATGCCAGCATTCGCCTTCCTGTTTCCTAACCTCTCCGCTCAGCAGAGCAAGAACAGCTGGGGCATATGGCCTGTGCAATCGGTGATGTTATATTCATTTTTGCTTACATTCGGCATGGGGAAAGCGACATATTCTACAAATGGTAAGTTGGAAAGGATGAGATGGGTCAAAGTGCTGTTAACAAAGTTTCTCTGTCTTCTAATGTTACTCATATTCATGGACTACTTTAAGCAGTAACCAGATTTGAAGTTAAAATAAGGATGATTCATTTTGTGTGAATATTTGCAAATAACATGATAACTGTAAAGTAAATACTGAAGTAAAACCAGAGCAGTGGACAAGAATACCCCTACTATTCTGCCCGTCTTTACAAATAAAATTCCCCTTCCCCAATCCCGTCTTCTCTTTTTCTTGTCTCCTTCCCTTGCCTTTCCTTATCTCTATTTACATACCTGAGATGTTGACAAATTTCCAATGAAAATTTCTCAATTTTTTAGCTATCTTAACTCACTCCAGTCATTAGAGAAATAAACACGACTGTTAGGTAAACATAGGTAACAGCCAAGAAGTTACAAAAATTGCTGGTAAAACATGGAATTGTCAGAAAAATTTATCATGATCACAACACTGCTAATGACTGAGAAACTATACTACAGGTGGTGGTGCCCTCAGAGTGCTGTTGAGACACCATTCCAACAGCATCTGCCACTGCCACCTCGGCCAGGGTTCAGGGCAGGGACAGCGGGAACGGAACTGTGCCTGCAGGCCAAGCTGCAAACCCGAAGAAACGTCATTCTCCTGTTGGTTTTGGAAGCCGTACTAGGATTAAAAGGTTATGCCTCGGGGCTTTAGGGGGACACAAAAGCACAGGGCAGCTGTGTTTGCAGACCGCTCCAATGTCAGCCCTTCCTAAACTCTGAGATTCCTGTTGTCCAAACCTGCCAGTGTCTGTGTGCCACCTGATTCTGCGGCAAGGGTTCTTACAGGGCTGTCCTTGGCCCTCTCTGCCTTGCTCCTGTCACAGAGCCATGGACCGTGTATTTTGTAATTGGGATGTTAGCCAAAAGCACGAGCACACAAGCAAGTACTGCCATTTATAAACTCCAGACAAAACACAAGAGAGTGCCTCCTTGGAGGGAAAGAATGGCGTCACAGGAAAGGAACAGGGTGGAAGGTCAAAAGCTTAGTTCAAATATTAGTTACCACTCGAAGTGAGTGGTACGAAGTAACTGCAAATTCTGCAGGTGTTTTTTTTTCACACATAGAATTAGAGACATGAGTATCATTTTGTTTTTTTGTTTTTTGTTTTTTTCAGGGCAGGTATAAGAACTCAGGGCCTTCACGCAATGCTATACCTTCAGTATTTTTTTTTTTTAATTTTAAAACAGGATCTCTCCAAGTTGCTAAGTTGCCTAGACTGGACTCAAATTTGTAGTCTTCCTGCCTCAGCTTCCCGGAGTGCTAGGATTATAGGACTTTTCCATAAGGGCTGGCCAAAGATATCTATCTTGTAGGGTACTCAGGTAGATTAAACTATCAGAGTTACACAAACATAAAATATTGTTATTCCAATAAATTCTGAATTATTAAATCATATAACTGTTACAGAAACATCAGTGCTTATTTTATGTTTAAAAGCACACACAAACTTCTGAAAACAAATACGTTATCTGTAAGTGATGACCTGGTAAAAGAATCACAACTACTCTAGCTCTCCATGTCTAATGTGAGGTTTCTTACAGGCAATCAGAAAAAAAAAAAAAAAAAACACCATCTACTGAATGGTACTAACTATCCTTCAGTCCTGATAGCCAACACATGAGGCAGATATTTTAATCCACATTGCTTAGCTTAGAAGTGGCAGACCATGAACTCAATATGAGACCCTGTAATTAACACTTTTTCAGACAGAGTTATCTCAAAATTATCTCTCAAACAACCGTTTCCCTCCATTACTACAAAACATAATGATTCATTTATTTGGGGGAATGAGAGCCTTAGAACCCTCATTTTCAATTCCACAATTTTATTTTCAGAATCAACCTGTTGACAACAGAGACAACACTGCTGGCTCTTACTTGATCTAATGTCCCCATCTCCGGCTAATGCAGACTCCTGGAGTGTCAGGGCCAGCACTGTCCCCAGAAAGGTCATATAGTGACCCATGTTGACTTTCAATCTAATGTCTGGTTTCAGGATTCCTAAAAGAAGCAGAAAAGTAAATATATTAGGTAAACAAAGACAAATGCTCAGCCATTATATAATTAATTTCAATTAAACATAGATCAAGACTTAGAATGCAGATGTTTCCAAAACAGCCAAATTGTAGATACATTTGTGCCAGAAGATAATGAATGCAGGCTGAGGAAGACTATTATACATCTTTTAATTCATGATTATCTTGGGAAAGTGCCTGTTCTCTAAAACACCAAGTTCTACTCAGAATATTTTCTAGAACTTCTACTTCCAGTAAAGTTCATGGACCATCTTCACATTCCTTTTTATATCTCAACGGAGCAAATATTCTTCTTTTAAATATAGTTTTGAATTTTAAAAAAACCTGGTCATAGAATTTCATTTAGGAAATGAGATGTAAGTATAAACATTAATGGCTATGTCGTTTGTTTCATAAACAGTCATACGACTTAATAGAACTCTGGACATCAGTCCAGGGTCATCATCTCTGGCTTGCACATGGAAAGTTGCCAAACATCGTTGCAACAAAAACATGTCAGATAAAGTGTAAACCCATGGTGCTTTTAAACCTGGGAGAGAGGAGAACTTTTAACAACTAAAGTCCAGAGGTCTTAACCCTTTACAAGATAGCTGCTTTTATCCCTGACACATGGAGAATCCTCCTAAAGAGGGCAATTTGCCAAAGCGTGAGAAAAAAATTCTCCAAACTGGTGTTTCAAGATTAGAATTCAAATTAGAATCCTGAGATGCCCCAGCCACAGAGATAAATATTCTCTGGCATAATTTCTTCCCTGCAAGCTTATAATAAAGGCAGAGTGGAACAGTAGCACATAGAATGTGTGGTACCCCACACAACAGCACAAAAAGGGCCTGTCCAGATGGCCGATAATTCCTCAAACACAAAGCACCTGCTTGCTGAAAGTGGCAGCAGTAAAAAATACCTGAGACAAGTCCCTCCCAAGACTCTCCAGTGCGAACAGTGTGAACACTAGTGTGAACAGAGATCTCAAAAGCAAAAAGCAAAAGGATTAGGGATTACATCCAAGGCCCCAAAAAGCTAAAAGACATTCTGAGAAGTTGAACTAAGTCTCCTAAGTTTCTTCCAAAATAAGAGAACAAAAAAAGTATGGCTTCTCCTCAAAAGAAAATCTTGAGGATAAGCAAATCTAGAGATTAGATCAAACAGGGCTCTAAGCACGGCTTTGACACATATGTTAGAGGACTTAGTGAACAAGATGGACAGCATTTACGGAAAGACGGAAGGTTTCAGAAAAAGAGATGACTCTTATTTTTAAAAATCCAAACAAATGCTTGCAATGAAAAATGTATCAGAAAAGAATTCACGCAATGGGCTTATCTGCAGACATCAGAGAAAAATACCAATCAACTTGAAGGAAAGTCAACAGGAATTATCCAAAAATGAAATTCCAGAAAGAAAACAAAGAGTGGTACAAAGAAGCAAAGCATCTACAATCCATGCGACCTCATAAAGTGGTCTTGATTTAGCGCATAGTAATTAGATTTTCCTGACAGAAAGGAAAATATGAAGAAATGTTTGAAAAGACATGGCCAAGAATTTTCTAAATTGATAAAAGCCACCAACCGTCAGATCTAAAAAGTTCAGCAAACCACAAGCCAGATACAAAAAGCAATCACATCTAGGTATATCGTTTTCAATTGGATGAAAATCCAAACAAAATTCCTCCAACTTGCCAAATGAACGAAAAATGCCACACGGAACACAGCAAGAAAACTTTAAAATCAAAATTTCACAGTATTAAAATGGGCAACCAGTCAGGTAAAAACACTGCACAGATACATAATGTTAAAATTTTGAATATATAAAATAAAAAATAAAAAACTAATAAAAATATATAAATATATTTGAAGATAAAGTCCCATTTAAAAATATACATGTAAAAGATATGGTATCCAGGAAACAGCAAACTCAAGCCAGAAAAGTAGCTAAAGAATGTTCCAGGTGTGAGGATGCCAGAGAACAGCTTATCTGAAACAACTGGCCAGAGATGGCCTAAGAGGACCAGATCCAAGCAGGAAGTGAAAATGGACTGGGGGAAGAACATGAGAGAGTATGTGATACAATCAAGTATTGGGGGCAACATGAAGAATTTGGGGTGGCAGAAAAGGCATGAGACAAAAGACAGGTGTACATTTCCTAAAATCAATGGCACACAGCTATTCAAGAAGGAATATATTTATGGTATATTAGTCAGCCACGTGTTGAAAAGATGTTTATGTAATCACAATGACGTGACTGGTTATTGATTGAAATGGCGCTTTGGGTGAGAACGGTTGAAGAAATAGACACAGTGCAAGGAAAAGCCTTACTAATTATGTCAAAAATTAGTGGACCTCTCGCAACACTGGTAAATCAGATAATAAGTATAAACATGTTCATTTCAAACAAAAGAATAGTTATCAGACAAAAGAAAAACAGTTAAGAGAAATTGAAAGGCTGTGATTGTGCAGAAGGAAGGGACAGTACAGGGAATTTCTAGCAATTTTATTATAAAGCTTTAAGAACTAACTTTGCTATTTGCACATACCATATTTTTCTTGTTTGTTTTAAATAGGAATGTCAATATTTGTTCTATATGGCTTGAGACAGAAGCAAGGTAAATCACGAAAAACATTTTTAAAAGGGGGCCTGACAAGTAATGAGCTCTCAATACATTGAAGCTGCTATGACTATAGAGAAAAGATACGTCTAAATTTCATTGACAACAAATTGAGATGAGAATTAGATAACCAATCTGCTATTTCACCTGTTCCATTCTTAAGTTTATTTTTTAAATTGCTGAGAATATATTTATGTTTAAATTTGTTTTTTAAAAATTTTACTCCTCCCTATTACTGAATATTCTTCGGTATAATCTGAACACCATTCTTGAAACAGGAAAATACTTCAATTATTCCCAATAGACAAAGTTAAGGGTAAAATAGGAAATTTCCTAAAATGTAAATTACTAGCTGTGACCAAGGATAAAATGTAAACGAAGGACTGGATTATCTTTCAATTCAGATTAGAAAAAAAAAGCGAATTATCTTTCTGCTCGCTCCCAAGAAAACTGGAGAGCAACAGAAAGAAAGCATCTTTCTGAAATGACATTAATAGTACTGGTTTCTAGTCACCTGTTAAAGCTAAAACTAATGGAAGATGCAAACATCCAAACAGATACAGGGAAACACACACCTCTTCCTCATCATTTAATGGATAATTTGCACAGAGAAAAGGGATTCTGTCATTCTTTTACTTTCTTTTATATTTGAATTCATGAACAAACTATACATTCAATAACATTAACTCCATACGACTTGGAGAATCTGTATCCTCGTGCCCCACATTCAACCCCGTTTCCCTCCCCCTCCTCCTCTCCCTCCCTCCTCCCACTCTGCCTCTTCCCCCTCCTGGCTGTCCATCACCCCTCTCCCTACCCTCTATCTTATGCTAAGATCTTTTTATGCATATATTTATGGCCATCTCCTATGAGAGGTACCAAACGGCAGTTAAGCATGACTTTGTTCTTCTTTTTCCTCCCTGTCTGTTTATGGTCTCAAACATGATCTGGTACATGACTGACCCTCAATGAATACCGCCTGAAACCCTATTATTTCTACTTCCAGTATCTTTTACATCACTCCCCTTAGTTTCATCCCCGTGGATTATATCTTCCTTTTCTCACACATCCTTATGCACAATGAGGTTTCTTCACCAAAGCACGAGTTTCATAGTTTGCTTTCACATTGCAGGGCACGAATGCTGCCTCGATTGTTTATAGAACACATACGCACAGAACCACATTGAAGAGAGCAAATTTGGTCTTCTGGACTCTGGAGAAGTGGTTTAAAATCCAATCCGACCACAGCAACTTCTAAATAGTCAAGCAACAAATGAATATACAAGTCTGTATAACCACTTAAAATGAAACCAGTAAGAGAGAGCCAAGGAACATGGAGTACAGTGTATTTTATTTCCCTGTGCCAGCAAGCTCACTAAAAATAAGCCATGGGACTCTGTGGGTAGTTTAAAACCATTCTTGTAACATAGTCATAATTTCTACTCCTATGTTACTCTTATGCTGACATACATTAATTTTTATGGAAATTAGTTAAATTTTAAGTATCTAACTTAGGACAAAATCTTTATCTATTTAAGAGCCTATTACATTCGTGATGCACCAAAAAATTCGGAATAGAAGGCCAAGAGATATGAGTTGTTGGATTTGCCTTGCTTATTTGGTTACAATAAAACTCCTTTTTTGGGGGGGGGACTGAAGATTTAATGCAGAACCTTTGAACTGAGTGAACTGAGCTACATCCTCATCCCCTTATCCCACCCCTTTTTCTGTAATGTGATCTGGCTAAGTCACTGTGCTGTCTCATGCTGGCTCAAACTTATGATTATCTTTTGTCAGCCTCCTGGGATGCTGAAATTATAGGCATGTGCCAACATGCCTGGCTCCCACTTAGAGAATATAATAAAAGTTAAATAACAATGCAAGATGATAAGCCTAAAATAACAGTTAGAAAAAAGTAAGCAAGAAGGACATAGCTACAAATCAGAAATTTATGTTCATCATGTCCTAGTGCTCACATGCATATAATCATCATTACACAACCCCAGCATCCCAGTTGTGGCTTCTGAGTACCACTTCCCATTAAAAGAAGCCATGGCTTCTTGAGAAAAGAGCAAATTCCAGAGCTGGATGCATGTGAGAGAAATTTTGTCATTCCAAAACCAAAAAAAAAAAAAGAAAATTATGGAAAGCTCTGGGAATAAATCAAAGGGACCCAACAGCCACATTAGTTAAAGATGAAATTTGATCACTAAAAGTGTTGCAATGGACTGAAATTTAGAAATTAATTAAATCTATGAGTCTATGATGATATATAATGATAAATGACATGGGCTATTTTTGGAGGTTGTGGGGATGCAAATACAGAGAATCAGGCTTTTATCCTACTTTTCTTGTATGAATATTTCAAAATTATAAAACGGTTGATGAGACAGTCATTAATAAAGGCCAGAACAACCAAAAAACAAAGAGTTGTCTCTTTGAAAAGATAAAAAAGTAAAATTGACAAATCTTCAACCAAATTACCAAAAGAGAGAAAAAAACAAACAAAATTAGTGTTAAAAAAGAAACATTGCAACTTCTACTACAGAAATTCATAACATCATTTGGTAATTTTTAAACATGCTGATAAACTGGAAAATCTAGGAAAATGGACAAAGACACATATAACCCAACAGAATTGAACAAAAGAATTTGAAAAATATTAACTAAAACAATTACAAATGAAGTGTTTTTAAAAGTAATGTATGTCTCCCAACAACAACAACAACAACAAAAGTCTGGGGCCTCATGGTTGAATTTTACCAAACTTTTAAAGAAGAGCTAGCCCAAATGCTCCTCAAGTAGTTATGTTTGAAAAAAAATTAAGATGGAAAAGAACCTTCTCAAACTCAATCTACAAAGTCAGCTTTCCCCTGCTACCAAAGCCTGACAAGACTGCAACAAAAATAAAAATGAAATCTACAAACCAATATCCCTGAGGAGCACAGACACAATAATCCTCAACACAATACTTGCACATCTAATTCAACCTTACATTTTAAAAAATTACCAACTATGATCAAACTGGGTTTATTCCATGGATACAAGGATGGTTCAACATACACAAGTCAATAAGTGAAATACAGAAAATGATTAGAAGCAAGAATAAAAATCACATGGTCATCTCATTAGACACAGAAAAAAAGCTTCGGATAAAAGTTGGCACACTTCCAAAATAAAAACCCAGAAGAAATTGAATGCAGAAGAATCATGCCTCAACATAATAAATCGTGGAGTCAACATCACGCTGAGTCAGGAAAAACTGAAAGCATTTTCCCCAAAATCAGAAATAAGACACAAGCGTGCATCCACTCACACCACTTTTACTCAATATAGAGCTAGAATTTTTAACCAGAGCAATTAGACAAGAAGAAGTAAAAGGCATATGTAGGAAAGGAGGAGTTCAAACTATCTCTCTTCAAAGACAATGTGATTCTGTACATAATGTGGTAGCACAAATGTGTATTCCCAGCGCTCTGGGAATCTGGCAGGAAGCTCACAAGTTCAAGCTGATCTGGGGCAATTTAATGACTTATGAGAACACGGTCATAAATAAATAAATAAATAAAACATGCATATGGGGGCAGAAAGAAAGGATAGAAATAATTAACAAATAGTAGGATACAAAATCAACACACAAAATCAGTTTTTCTAGGCAGCACTAAAAACTCACTGAGAAAAAAAAATCAGGAAAACAATCCCATTCACAATACTCTCAAAAATAAAACTAACTAAATAATAAGTAAATACATAGCATTAAATCTAAGTGAGGATACTGAAAGACTTCTACAATACAAATGAGTAAAAAAAAAAAAATTGAGGAAAGATGTCACCAAAAGATGGAAAGTCCTCCCATGTGCTTGGATTGGAAGAATCAATTGTTAAAATGGCCATGCAACTGAAGTGATCCATAGATTCAATGTAATCCCTCCTGAAAATGTCACCGACTTTCTTCAGAAATACAGGAAAAACAAGAATCCTCAAATTCAGGAGGAACTATCTAAGACACCGAGGGACCACCACAATCCTAAGCAAAAGGGACAGCGCCAGAAGCTCCATCACACCTGAATTAAAATTCTACTATACAGTCACAGTAACAAAAGTAGCGTGGTACTGGCATTTAAACAGACATCTAGAATAATGGAACAGAATAGAGAACCCAGATAAATTTTTATATATTCAGCCAACTGGTTATCACCAAAGGTACCAAAAGGATAGTCTTCTCAGTAAATGCTGCTGGAATCAATAGATATAAATATAGAAACTAGATGCCTATCTCACTGTGTACAAAACTCAACTCAAAATGGATCAGAGATCTTAGCCTAAGACCTGCAACTCTGAAACTACCAGAGAGAAACATAGAATAAACACTTCAAGATATTGGCACAGGCACTGATTTCCTGGACAGGAGACATAGCGCAGGAAAGGAGCACAAGTTAAACAGTTTCTGCACAGCAACGGAAACCAACAACAGGCTTGCTGATTGGGTGAGATAGAATTTCATTGAGGTTTTTATTCATACATTTGATTCATATTTTCCTCATGATTAAAAATACTGATCATTTTAATATATTTTGTAGATTTATTTATAGATTTATTGAATAATCTAAGTTCTTCTTTTGAGAAGTATTCACTTAAATCATTTGGCCACTTTCTGATTGAATTACTTTGGGAGGGTTGTTAAATTTTTTTGAACTCAATTGTGTACATTTGGGAACCTTGACCCAAACCACCAATTGTAAATAGATATTTTTAAGGCAACAAAAAACATGAACTGGATAAATGGTGATTTTCATCATTTTAAAAAGTCATTGTGTGTGAGTCTAGAATGATGCCTGTGTTTCACTTTAGGTTCTTAATATCCTTAAAATATTAAAAATGATTATAAAAATAAAAGACCACATAGCGGAAAAATATTTGTAATATTAATAATTAATAAGGATTTATATCCATAAGACAAACTTTTATCTTTTTTTCTAAACTTAATAGTTAACCTACTTAGTTTTGTGTACCAACTAATTTATTTTGTAATCAAGTTTGTTTATTTCCTACTTTCAATGTTGTTTAATAGTTAGGGTTACTAAAAATTATGTCTAAAACAAAATTCATGGGTACAGATAAAGGCAGCAATATTCCCAGAAAGCATGCAAGACAAGTAGTGAGTGCAACCACGACAGTGAAGAAAGCTCTATATTAAGTTATATACCTCAATTCAAAACAAAACAAAACATAGTCTCGTCTGGTTTGCAGTGGTGCTACACCAATTAGCCAAATTGGAAGGTAGGGTGTCGGAAAATTTATCACTTGCATATGTAATATATACATTATTTGTCACCCAAAAATACAAAAATATACAATTTTAAAATGCTACTTCACTGAGTCATTTTTAAAATTTCAAAATACCTTTTTCCATTAATTTGCCTCTTCTCTTGATCTCCAGTTTCAAGTTGAACTCATTTTAAAGTACTTAATTAATAAAATACCTCAAGATATACCACTTTTATCAAAATCCAATGAATGCGCCTGCATCAGCAATCCTAATTGTGATGTCTATGTGGGTATTTATTTTTGTGATTTTTCCAAGTTTGATAAGTTTCAAAGACTGCAAAATTATAAAATGTGCACCTGAGGAAAAAAAAATTTTGCAGGAATGCAAAATTCCTGGAAAGGTTAAGACACTCGGTCGAACCTAAGTCATTTACTCCTAAATCATTCTTAACTCTAAAAGGGCAAGTAAAATTAGTGCTACTTCACCTTTTTTTTCAATATTCACACTTACGGTACACAGGAGGGTTTCCTGGCAATGTTTTATGGCACTTGGGGGTTTCATAAAACTGCGTTCACTATGTCTTTGGATTCATTTTTCAAAGCCTAGGTTGTTGTTTTTCTCTTTATGGTTATGCAATTATTGTTGTGAGATAACCACTAATTTCACATAATATATAATGTGAATTATTGGTCAAGAATGGAGTTCCCCAGAATACTGCTGTTCTACTGTGGTTGTGTTTTATAGGATAGTTGTCCTACAAATACAATATTTACTTCTACCTTGAGGTGTTCTAAGGTTACAGAAGAAATTCTAGTCTTAGACTAAATGGCATCTGGATAAAGACTCAGCACTGAAATAGGACAACTGTTTCCCTGGACTTAAACCTTTTCCCTTTCAAGAAAAGCTACTGCGTAACCTTTACATGGAACACTAACAAGGCCTAGAGAAAAATCTAAAACTTCACATCAGTGACAGATTACTACCAAGTGAAAGACGTAAAAAATAAGCGATGGGTAGCCCAAGTAGCTGAGATTACCGACAAGCACCACCACACGTGGCTAATTCTGGTTTCCCTAGCTGAATAATCAGCAAGTCACAGCAGTACTTCTTGGACTCTTGTAAAGGTTAAAAGAAATAATAATTCACTGGAAGGTCCAATCGTAATTGGAATCAAAAAAATTCCATTTTTTACTGTCTTTCAGTCCCAACTTTCCAGACAGAAAAAGTGTTTGACATACATTTTTGTATCATCAAGCAGCCCATAACAGTCCATATGTAAATATTGGTTACATCATTTATATATTCGATCCACATTAAGCGCCTAGTATATCAGGCTTCAGGGAAAACGGAGCAGAAAATTAAAATGAAGAGAAATGTCATAGCTTTTTTTATTTCCAAATCAGCTAAAACTAAGCTATAGAGAGATATTGGAACTACACATTTCAATATAACTTAAAATAATTGTGATTGAAGGGTAAACCCCAAGTATATATAAAACAAAATAATAATTCATAGTGGTACCTAGCTAGAAAATATTTGAGACTATGGTCATTGTTCATCTCCTTAAGCAAGAATGTCCCTTGGAATTAGACTGAAACGAGTTATATGTGAATATTTGTCTCACTGAAAAACCTGGTTTATTTTTCTTGGAGCTGGAATCATAAGATAAAATCTTTGCAGTGTTTCAAGTTCTATGATAAAGGAGAATAAAAATGGGGTTTTTTTAACATGGGATGAAATCACGTTTCTATGGGAACCCTAAACTGGTTTTGGCAGTCCAGCATAAGTTGGCAACTTGGGCTAACTTCAACAATAAAAATAAATCTGGCAATTTACAAAATTTACCTATCTTGTCACAAAGGCAACTTTTAAAGGATAGCTAAAGACACAGGAAGTGTCTTCCCAATTAAGACAAGCCTTACAATTTGCTTGATAATTACCAACTCCACCTGGCAAAATGAAATCATTTAAATAGAAAAAAATCCAATAAACTAAACTGTGCCAGGATAAACAGAATCCAGGATATAGCTGTCCTCTGGTTCCAGCATTGGAGCAAGAACAGGGACAAGGACTTCCTCTCTTACAGACTCAGCGTCCGCGGGTTAACACCTTGGACTGAATCATGATAGCCAAAATAGACTCAACATCCTATGCAAACAGTCAAAGCTACTTTTTTTTTTTATTTTGATGTTTTTTCCAAACTAGATCATGAATATGGTTGTTTAGCAAAACAAAAAGAGACAACAAACAGCTTAGTACTTATATTGACGATTTCTTAAGTAATCTTGCTTCATATTTTGCATTTTTAAAGGTTTTCCTCTTTCATAAGCGTTGTTACAGAAGGTTGGCTACAGCCTTCGAACTTGTTTCATGTGAATTTCATGTGTATGACTCACATACACAAGAAGAAGGCAGCAACTCTACACCTGAGACATGAACTAAGTTCGGACTGTTCAGTCTAAAATCTGGATCAGCTCTTCACCAGGTTCAAGAACTTTCTTTCAACTCAGCAGACAATCCTCCATCTGAGAAACCTATCGTTATATTATAAATCATTCTTATTCCCTGGCTCTTTTCCTGGCGTGTTCCTCCCACCCTTTCCCTTATTTGGTTCCTCCGATTTCCTCACAGCCCACCAAGCCTCCACTAGACTCCCGGCGGTTTCTGACAGTCTGGGTAGCTGCCATCCTCTTATACTCTTGTCTATCGCAGACATCTGATTTTCAAAGACTGCAGGTGATACAGGATCTTCTACTGTCGCTACAACCTCTTTAGGCCGGTCGCCTACTCCTGACTCACACCCTCTACTTGCAGAAACGTCCACCACCTCACCTACCAAAATGATCACCTACAGAAGATGGAAATGTTTTCAGGTATTTGCCCAACAATTCTCTGTGCTTTCCTACATACCCTGCTAGAAAACATGCATAGTCGACAAAGTGTTGATTTTCATTGAAAATTGCATAAATTATCAATCCACAACTCAATGAATGAATTAAAACAAATCTTTTAATTTTCTCTAGATCTTACTTCCTCTTCTCCAAATTACGAATTCTCTATATCACGCATTGCTTCTTCACATGCCATAGTCAATCATTTAGATACTGTATGACTCACAAGTTGTATTTAGTTTCTTTTTTTTAACAGTGATAGATTTATGTCACGGTAATAGATTTATCTGCACCTCCTCAGGCACTTTCTCCTGGGGCTACACATCCACGGAATGACTGGGACACTGCATACAGAACGTGGCTGTGGAATGCTGTGTGATCCACGGGGACTGGGGCTCTGCTGCTCCATTAGTGGCAATGATCCAAAGTAACAACCAAACAAGCCAACCCAGAGACCATTCACTCCCACACAGAAGGCCAAACTTATTGTTTCTGAAGAGTTGACTTTGAGACAAGCTTAGTCTAGCTCTAAAGTTGCAAACGGAGTAAACCCAAAAGGTGATACAAACAAATATAGAGAAAAGACACCCCTCTGTTGCTCACACGTGCACATAACTTTCCTTTTTGGCAAAGAAAAGCCCAGATGATAGTAGGATAATTTAAAGAGATTCTAAGAATCCTGTTCTCTCTTTTACTTTGTTCTCTGTTATCCAAATAATTCCCGGTAGAACCATCAGCAGAGACTCTTGATTAGGGTCAACTTCGTACAGATGTGGGATCCACGAGATGTTCACAGTCAGTGCTAGGTCAGCGTTCTTCACAGCCTTGGACCAAAAGAAGATTCCAATCCAATTCCCTTCTCTAACCACCTGTAGCATCTTGAAGCTGTGTTTTTTTTTTTTTTAACACATGTCTTTTGCCCAGGCCAAAATTTCTGAACATGAGAACTCAGCTGGGTTTTTTTTCAACACCTGCCAGCACTTTTAAACAATGAAAATCTTTATGAGATCTCTTTGATATCTTTTTAAATTTTTTAAAATAACAAGATTATTACACAATGATTTCTTTCTTAAAATTAAATATATGAGAAATAAAGTACATAAAAAAATAAATTTTACATTTAGAAAATGATTCCTGATTACCTGTTGCAAGCAATTCATGAGTGTTCCTGAATTAAGCAATCCTCATATTAAGTGGTACTCATATTCTTCAAATGTGTGAGTACCACTTAGTATGAGGATTGCTTAATTCAGGAACACTCATGAATTGCTTGCAACAGGTAATCAGGAGCAAACACTGAAGCAAACTCTGTACCCAGTACTAATGATACTGCAATGGTACAGACAGTATCCAATCACAGCCCACCAGTCCCAAAACTATGTTCCCTTCAACCTACCAAACTACTTCCCTTAAGACAGAAAAATATTTCATACTATTGCTATAGAAACAGCCTATATATATCAGAGGTTGGCTTACCACATACAATATTCCAGGAACGTCAAGAAAACCCCATGTACTCCACAACACTAACCAGAACCTCTCCAACTCATCCTTAAGTGGCAAAGCCCTGGATATGGGGTCACTGAGCCTCTCTGTGACCTGGAGGCTGCATATATGCACATAGAAGGAGACAAAAAGCCAACTCTTATCCATCTCACTGTCATAGGGCCAGTAATGACAGTGAAAGCTTACCAATTTCTCATTCTGTCACACACTCTACCAAGAGTCCAAAACTATGACCCTAAATGAGAAGATACTGATTTCTTGACCCATCCTACAAACTATGTGAATATAACTCCATATCTCTATATCCTTTAAAAAAAAAGAGGTGTGCATTTAATATGTTCGTAATACATTAGCTTGGTAGGACATACACTGAGGAAATTTGTTTGCAAAATATAGAAAAATACAAAAAATTCAACCACTCATTTGAAACTGTTCTCTACAGTATTTCCAGGCACAAAAATAATTGGTTCTATTTTTAAATAGAAACTATAAGAAAATCATCAGAATCGGTTCATGAAATTATTAACCTGCAACTGCCTTGCTCTTCATGTATTTTCTAACACTGCTTGAAATCGAAAGCTTCTACTTAAAAGTATGATGAGGATCACCATATGAGTTGCTATTGCCACAGGCATAAAAACAGCAGCTTCTTCTTCGATGGAAATAAAACACACTCCTTACTTATTTCAGCCACAGTAAAACTACCCATACATAATACTCACTATGATCGCATCAGAACAAATTACTCTTCAATACACAGTAAAAATAGCGTTTTGTCAATCAGGCAACGTATGCATCAATGAATATTTTGCCCATCTTTCCACAGAATGGCACCTTACTCATTTGGGGGACAAACACTTATTAAGTGCCTGAATTATTTAACTCCTGATAGTTATTGAACACTTGGTTATCACTAAGGTGATGTGAGGATGTAATAATCATAATTCTTTCAAGCAAAGTACTTAACTGTATATGGAAATTCTATTATAAATATATTGTCTTTTGGCCAAAGCTTCTGGAGGTCAACTAAAGGTGTATTTTAGACTTTTTAGATTTCTAATAATAGTGAGACATGACTGCACAGTGTATAGTAGAAGTTAAATCAATATTATTTTATTGTTACCACCACTGCCTATTTATTCATTCAGTAAATATTGTTGCTTGCCTATGAAATGACACAAGGGGAATACACACACAACTTATTGCATAGTGCTGGCAATACAGAGTGTGTTTAACAAATATGCTCGATAGAGACAGTGGCCAGCCATAACATGTGTACACCATGGGCGCACAAGGATTCAAGTGCTGCAGAAGTACCGAGAATAGCCCAGAAAAAAACCCAAGGACCAAACAAACAGTGCTTGTCAGAGAGAACCGAGGGGCAAGTATGCAGCGAGGTTACGGTCCGGGGCACAGCGACAACACGCAAAGCAAGCTTAATGTTACTGGACATCATCGACGCTGTCTACGCTCGCTTGACATGAACTTCTCCTAAAATTACTAAACCTTTGGCTAAGGTCAGTCAGTGCATATTTTGTTTAGGAACAGTTTGTAAAATTGAGAAGGATGGGGTGCCACGTAGCCTCTAGGCAGAAAAAATCCAAGATGTTTCCCTCATCCAAAAGAAGGCAACTTGGCCCCCCTCCAATAAATCATTCAGTTGTTAGCTCAACTTGGCACCAGGTTCTTCCTGACGGGTCTGTGAATAATAGCTAATTGTCTTGAGATCTTACATAGAGCAGGTAACTGACGAAGCAATTACAGGCATTCTTTTATTTTTATGAGCCCTTGAGGTTAGAGCCACCCTAATCTCCGCTCCACAGAAGGACAGTGAGGCTTACAGAGATTTATGGCAGCGGGTCACACAGACGCAAAGCCAGAAGTTTAAGTGAAGAGACTTCAGGCCTGAAGGATCTTGGCTTCCCACTACCCAATTCAACTCAGTTCTTGAGGCCAAATCTGCCTCTTGGTATCTGATATTTCAGTTATTCTTCATGCATTAAATACATTGCTATTTCCCATCTCTTGACGTTTGAGATTAGATGACTCTTTTTTGTGGGCTCTGTCCTTCGAGGCATTTTAAGATGTTTGCAGTACCTCAGTCTCTACCCACTAAATGCTAGCAGCCCTTCCTCCATTTTGGTTTTGAAAACCAAAAATATTCCCACACATGACCAAATGCCCATGGAGCATAAAATCTCTCACTGAATATTGGTGATTTAGACCACAGAGGTTTGTCTTGGAATTATAAATTAGACCTCCATTAATGAAACTAAATTTGAAATCTGTGAGTCTTAGATTTCCTATAGGAAAAAATTCTTAATCCTTTGGCCCTAGAATATCGCATTAAGGTCTGAAGCATGCATAACTTTTAAATGTTGAAAAGACTTAAATTTGTTGATTAGTTCTCTTTCTTTCAGGCTTGGCTACGTTCTATTCTGACAGTAACATCAATATTTCAGGGTTATTGTTTATATGTCAAAATAAAGAATGTTTTTGGAACAGTAGATCCAATTTCCCACTCCCCCAAAAAATAAAAGCAAATTGATAAGTCTATACCACACAGTTTCATGGCTTAATTTAACATTTATTCTTTTGACCATGAATAATAGACTATTTCTTCTACTTTTAGTTTCACAGGTGACTAATTGTGAAAGTGGAGGTTAATAGGGTTGCCTTTACTATATTTCACTCACGCACATGATGATAGTCATTATACTTATTTATTTTTCTCAAGTTATACATTTAACAAGTCCTGGGCTGGCATGCCTATAATAAATTTGTTATGTAATCTGAGTCTTAAATATATTCAAAAAAGAGGCATTTCTTCTCTAGGGAATAATTAAATCTAAGACAAGCAATCCATCTCTGTGATGAAATACAGATTTCCTATTAGAAGACAATTCATTTATATCGGTTAAGTATGATATAGTAAAAGAGAATTCATCTGGTTGCATTTAAGACTCAGGAAAAAAATACAATGTACAAAAAAGATCATTTGGCTTTCTGCCTAGATTTTCGTACAATTGTCAATTGGTTAAAGTTTCATGTAGTTTAAGCTCCTAGTATTCAAAAAGATAGACTCCCAGGAAGTATCTGGGAAATTTTCAAAGTAGATTGCATACATCAAAACTCCAAGATTCCCATAAATGAGCCTTCCTGGTAACCTAGGAGTGAGTGAGTGGGGTGACCCCATGCCCTTCACTTCCACTATCCTTTACATTTCCGTTATCATGCCAGTGAGATTGTCATATAAGCCACTTAGATATGTAATTTTTATCAAGTGCTGATAAGGTAAGATATCAAGGTAAGAGGAACATTTGGTCTATTCAGAATAAAACACCTTTCAGAAGACCTGTCTTTTACCTATTGTGATTATTGAACCATTCACTTCTGAGATAAACAGCAGCCTTATCGATACTGTTTTGCATAGTAATGTTACATGTCAGTTGTGTTCCAGCTAGTAGCGACCAACAGTAACATTATTAAATAGAAAACAGTCAACATTTTCTTTCTATATTCTTGACCTCTTTCATGTTTTGGATTTTACTTTCTCTTTTTCACCAAAGAACAAAATTTTTCTCCATTATGAAGGGAAAGGCCTATATTTTCTTAAATCATATCTTACTAATGCCATAGCAGTATTCCTATTTGATAATATAACTCATTGAAATATCTATGATTATATGTCTTCAAAGAATTCATTCATTTTTAAAGATAAAAAAATTAAACTTTAAGAGTTTAAGTACTTGGTTTGTACAATGTTATCTAGATATTAGCAAAGTTCATACTTTCTGATGATAATTAGTGCTGCTGTGCTGGTTTTTCACAAAAGAAAACTTATGATTTCAGAAAATGAAAATCTTAACATAAAACTACATTTGCAACTGCATTCATTATAAGTTCCATTTACATTAAAGATGCCCACCAATAGGACAGCATTATCAATTTAGAGTCATAAAGTGTGGTTTGATAATTATCAAAAAAATTTTGCCTTCTGAAACTAAATTAAATGACATGCAACATTCATTAAATCTTCCCATAGAGCTGGTTTCTCAGCTGCAAGCTGTTGAAAGGCAATTCTGCGTGGTGTTTCTGTACGTCTTGCATCAGCTTGTGCCCCACACTATCTTCCCAGCAATGTCGAAAGACATCCCAGGGAGCCTTGGGATGCGCAGTGTCTCCCTCCTGGGAGCAGATTTGTTTCCTAACATGGGTAATAAAGATGATTTCTTCCTTCAGTACAAATGCTGGAGAGATTATAAAATTCAAGATTTCTTAAGATCAGAGCTCCTCGGCTGTGACACAAGCATAATAGTGCAGAGCATCCCCCTGGGTCTCTCTGTAATACCCCCAGGGACTCGGCAGGGAGAGCAGCCAAGGTGAATATGAAGCTTAGCCTGTCTGCTGGGCTGTGAGTAATAAAGTCCTTTGTCTCTGATCCAAGAGTCTCTTGCCTGCCAGTCACAAAACTGTGGCCAATTAACTTCTTAGTTTGCAAGTAGGATAAAATCTCAGACTCTTCATAATTCTTGATATAAATCAGTGAATCAGTTTATGAACAACAATTGCTTGTTAAGTTAAAGGCACAAATCACTACGTAAAACTAAATTCCACCCCTTAGTAGGGAAGTTGCAGGGTTTTTTGAGGAAAGGTGTAGGGGATCGCCTATACTTTGTGTTACATATAAATATAACAAAATAAGCTGATTAAATACTTCCTATTCTGATATCTATAATTGATTGCTATTTTCTAAGTCTCTTCTCAGAATAGAGACAAATTAATTTTTAAGATCACATTTACTACTTTAAAAAGATTGTATTTCTAAAAATTAGCAGAGTTGGCTTGATCAAAACATTAAAAACAGTAACAATTTAATGTTTTTAATGTTTCTAATATTACCCTATTTTAACAGAATCTGTCTGGGTAAAGACTATAATACGAAACAATTGATGAAAATAATGATAAATGAAGTTTCATTTGGACAACTACACTAAAATATTATAATTGTAAAGTACTCCGCTTAATTAAATTCTATTATGTAACAACAAGTGTTGCTTGGCCAGTAAGAACAAGGGAACCGAATCCCACCAACAGCTTTTCCTATTTTTCCACACTGATGGCAGTGAAGATGAGCAGCGCTCTTGAAGATACCACACCATGTGAATTGTAACAGAAACAAAAACAAACATACCCAGAAAGCAAAGCAAAACTCTGGCTCTTCATAGGGGAAAAAAGTTAAAAAAAAAAATCTCTTTTATCAAAAAAAAAAATTTTTTTAATCACTTTAACCACTCAATTAGTTTCAACAGCACGGACTTTTCGGAAGCCATAACCATAACTTTAACTTTTTCCCACAAAATCCTTTAAACTACTATATCTTTCTTTAACACTGTGAAATGTCTGATAAACCTTCCTTAAAGCAAACAGCTTCTATATGAAATGATCATTTGAGTCATGTTGAGACTCTCTGCTATCAAGACACCATCTGATCACCATGTCAACTAATGTTCAATGATTTTCAACACTGGCTGTGGAGTGATGCAAAAACTCAAAATCTCTGAGCATCTTCAAATCTGCACTTTTCGTGGCTGCTACTAGTACTTCTGTAAGAAACTTGAAAGCAAAGCCTTAAGTTTTCTTTGCTCAAGTACAAAGGGGACCCACAGCAACTGGTGGAATGATGGTCACAGAACCCCACTGTGATGGTAGAAACCTGGCTCTAGACTAAGGAAGACCACTCAGTGAATTCTGGCCACCCCTAGTGGGTGTGCATTTGCAGGCACTCAATGAAAAGAAAATAACCAGCAGTGGAGAAGGATCTGGTGGGGACTTTGACATGAAGGCATCTTTCTAAAGGAAAAAATGACACTTCAAGTGGAAAAGATGTGTCTTTAATATGAAATGCAGGAAAACTTTGAAAATAATCAGTCTTTAATTTTTAAATATATTAATCACTCAACAGAGGCTCTAGTCGTTAGGTCAGCGTATAATGAAAGTCGGAATCAATATTATTGTAATGAAAGTCAGAATCAGTATTAATCAGTAATATGTATTTCAAATATATTCCCCAAGAATCAACAGACTTCAAATAATAAGCTTAATTGTTAAAGAAATCAAATGTGCTCAATTTTACTTTTTAAGCCTAACCTTAGAAATGCTATCAACATTTAGTTAATATAGTAGTGAAGAGAAAAATAAAGGCATGGTCCAAATCCTTAACAAGGTAGTTTTTATGGTCAAGGTCATGTCAAGATAACGTCCTTTGCCTTCTTCACCTGGAAACAGAGGACAATGATACAATTCCCATCTAGGAAATAAAGTGAGGTAACATTGTACAAAATGTTCTCTATCATTTAATGCATGTAGATATGTCTATCAATAATTCTGCTTTTCAAGAGACGTTGTCCTTCTTCGTGATCCCAAAAAAGAGAAGTACCATGAAATCTATTTCTTATGAAAGCCTTATGAAAGAAATCGTTATAAAATAAACTAGTTCCTCAATTATATCAATGTTATCTAGCTTTTCGGGACAGAATCCTTTGGCTATTTTGAGAATAAAAACAGTATGCCAGAATGTTTCATTTGAGGCCACTGCCAACTAGCAGGTCTGCTTGGCGTCAGAAAGGATTCAGAAAACCCCACTTTCCTAACCTAATTTATCTTGAGTTATTTGTGTGATGGTGGTGTTCAGTTTGCTTTGATGGTATCTTCAGAATCGAGAGTTATATGAAAACCTTCACTTTAATGAAGGATAGACCAAACGACAAAACTAAAGTAGGCAGAAATTGATATAACAATGAAACTAATTAATTAAACTGTGGCCCTTGAAAACGAGTTCCAACGTGGTAATAATGATCTCCTAGAGATTGTTTTAAAAGATAAATAGGATGTATGATGGCATCTGTGAAGAGAGGTTACAAAGGATATGATAGACTTGGAATCGCCCAGGCCCTTCTCCAAATCTACAATGGTGACATGGAAAGTCTTCAAAGGAATTGGGGAAGGAACTTTCTCGGTAACTAAAACCAGAAGACAGTTCCAGATCACCAAAACTGCAATGCTGGTTTGGTGTCCTGGACTTGGACTTACTGGGATGTACCAGGAAACCACATTCTTGGCAGCTGTGTGGACTACAAGCAAATGTTTACCAGATGAGAAACTCATATGATCCATGCTGCGTAATAGAAACAAAGCTGAACGCGCTGTGTGATATGACATGCTAGTTCATTCTGCAGGCCAGAAGCACAGAGTTAGCCTTATATTTAGACAGAGCCCACAGGGCGTTAATTCGGGGCAAAGGGAAAATTTCTTAAGCCCAACCCTCAATCCCAATTAAAACTGATCCCATATGCTCATTAAGCCCGAAATTCTACCAAGACAGATTTGTTTCTTTAGATCAAGAGTTTTATCCCTGCTAAAAGGAAAGCCCCTTGGGAGACATAAACTGTTATCAGTTACAACACTTCAGAATAAATGAATCTCAGAGCCTATCTTGACAGCTGGCTTTCATAAGTGGAGCACATAAAGCTTAGCTGTTTGGATTATAAGAGAGATAAAAAGTATTCAAGAAACAAAAGTCAGTATGTGAACAACTTCTATGCAACTACTGTCTTTGTTACTTTTTTGGGGGGAATACAATACCCAACACTCCCAACTTAAAGGAGAAAAGTATATTTTTAACTCCAGTTATGGGGTTGGGGGGGATCTCAATCCACTTGTGAAGCGCCAGCGATGATGGATGAGCTTGGCGAAAAGCCTATCAGTGAGGAACTATTCACAGCATGGCAAGACGGGAAGCAAATGAATGAGAAAGGGTAGAGCCAGCACATGTCCTTCTGGGTCATGTCCCAGTGATCCACCCCTTTCCCTCAGGCCCTGCCTTTCAACAGCACAGAAAATCAACGAAGTAACTTCTTCCAAATGTGAGGCTTTGATGGGGAGAGGGCATTCCAGATCCAAACCCCACTATTGTGTGTCTATTCTATTATTCAATAATATTTATGTTTATCCATTATTTTCCAGACTATGTGTTAAGTACTGCAGATGCAAAGCTAAAAAGGCCTAAAAAATGGCTTCAACAAAGGTAGGACTTTTAGTATGACAGTGAATGTGCAACTTTAATACATTATTGGATCTACCAGTGAAGGTATGAGCAGGTACAAAGGGAGAGCCAAGAAATGAAGACCTAGTTTTTGTCTGGCAGACAGGAAGCCAGGAAGCCCCTTCTCTATTGCACACTTTCCTGACTTTCCTTCTTGTTCCTTCCCTACACGGATACGTTACTCATGACATGCTACTTCTCTGAGCTCATCTTGCTTTTTAAAAGTGTCAAGTATTGCCATGTTCTGTCTTTCTGTCCTCCTATTACTAAGCAAGTCACTGATTCTTCTTGAAGTCACATTTCAAGATGTCTCCTCTTAGAATTGTAGATTCTGGTTCACTTTTCAGAAAACAGATGAAAAAAGAAGGGTGTGCAGGAAGGCAGAAAGGCCCTGGTTGCAACCCAGGTGAGATAGTGAAGGCCCAATGAAGCCCAGAGAGCAGAAGTGGATTGGAGTTACTCAGGAGTCAAAAGAGACGGTAGCTGATGGCTGATTGGCATGATATGAAAGGGGAAAATGAGTAGCTTGGCCTTTGGCCAAGCCTTGTCTTTGCCTGGACATGTAGTGATATCTTTCCCTGAGAGAAAGACCCAAGGAGGAAACCAAATTTGTTGGGTGGAAAGTGAGCACAAAATGCAAATAAGCTTATTGCAATCTGAAAAATTATTCCTAGGGTTTATACAAAGTATATATGTATGGAAAGTGTATCCTCAGAAGCTGAATATAAGAACTCAGGTGCCAGGATGGGAGGAAAAGGGGACAGACAAGTGAGGTCAAAACAGTGAGTGGATGTAGATCCTGCTGGGACTGATTATTTGCCTATGAGACTGAGATTCTGGTGCAATCAAAACTCTCTATATTGAACAAAACATAAATATCTAATGGTTTAAGAATAAGCAATTGCTGGCTCATCCCTATGATGGAATTCTATAGACACATAAAACACATGTGCTCTAAGAATACTAAGGACATTTTTATGTGCCAGTAAGGGGGAAAAAACTAGAAAATTATATAGTAAGCTAAAGATTAGGTTTTTCAAGAATATTTTAAAAATAGTTACCTCTAGATAATAGCATTATAGATATGTAATTTATTATGTTTTTTCAATATTTCTGAATGTTTTTAAAAAGTGATTATTTTAAAGTCAGAAACAAATGCTTCTAAAATTGTATATGGCTTAGGCAAAGTTAATATTTCAAAACAACACTCCAAAACCAGCGTAACTCACAATTCAGTTTTCCAATACCAATCATGAGAGATTCAGTTGTGCTGAATAGCAAATGTATCCAAAAATTAAGTTGCCTTATAAAAACAAAAGGTTGATTTTTAGCTTCACTGTGCACTGGCTGGTGGCAATGCTGCACATCTCTCATTTTAGGACACTGTCTGAGAAGCATGGCCTCCTGCCATGGCAAAAGTAAAGAGCTCTGGAAAGTCTACACTGAAAATTAAAATATTTCATCTAGAAATACATCGTAGGCCAAAATATGTGATTGTACCATACAACACAAGTATATTTCAAACAACTAATAAGAATCACACATAGTTGTAAATTCATTCCATCCCCAACAACAATCAAAAACAAAAGTAAAAGTGAGAGATTTTTATAGCACTGCTTTTGAAAATGAGAGTCATGATCTTCTGGTAATTGTGAAATCAGCTCAGTGGGCAAGGCCAAATGTAGCATAACAGAATGGGAAAGGAACTGGCCAAATATACTGCATGTGTGTAAATGTGCATCATGAATTGGTATTATTTCAGCAAATAAATATGTGTGGCTATGTAAAATTTGCTTCTTTCTGTGGATCTTATAGAAATAATTTGAAAGTCGTTGTTCTGTGGGAGTAACCATAATTTCAATGCTGGGATCTTATAGTCCAACGTCCTATGACCACCATGAAAGATAGGGAAAATTTGGTTACCCACCATGGTATCAGTCCCATAGAGCTGTGCCAAAGCTCTACTGCTTTCTTTAATAGAATAAACATTCACTAAGTAGTTGAGAAATATAATGAAGCAATTTGATTCTAGCCTCTTCCAGTTACTAAGAGTACTCTTACTTTTAATTCTCTGAAGCTTCCAAATAGGTTTTCTTTAATGCTGCAGGTCCTCACCATATTGGTTTGCTGAAATCAGTATGAGTCTTACATTGATTTAAATAGAATTCTTGGACAGAATTAATAACCGTTAAAATGCTTTTGTTTTGTATTGCGATTGGGTATTTCTATTATGTTCAGGAAAGTGATTATTTCCATCAGGTTCACTTATGTTTTCATAGTTAAGGAAGATGCCACCATATTCAATAGCAAATTGAATATTCAAAATCATTTTCAGTGGCAAAATATCTATTGCATCTAATCTCTTGTCACAGATTTAACTATGACATGCTGTGCAGTATCTTCAAAGTTTGAAACATATTGCCTCTACATGTTTGTTTATGGAGAAAATACAACCTTTAATAAATTTAGTTTCATGTATCTCAAATTTAAAACTGAATTTATCTTTATTATTCTTGAGAGCAGTCTATAATTGCTTACCTAAATACAAGAGTTTCAATGCTTTTCCCACCCCATCTTTGTGGAACTGGCAGTACAAAAGCCTGCCCTTGTTCTTACAGGGAAAAGGCTCAGTATGGGCTGGGCTGTAGCTCAGTGAAGAGTGTGTGCTTAGCATGAATGCATGTTCAACTCTCAATACTTTCCCAAAAAAGGAAAAACCAAAACTTGCTAAACAGCCAAGTAAATAACAAGTCTCCTGCATAGAATACCCTCCCAGATGGCTACACTGCCATTTACTAGGAAAGCCAGATGAGATTTCCTGAGGAAAAAACGAGTCAATGTGAGCTAATCTAATCTACCATCCTGACATTCAAAAGAACCAAATAAAACATGACTAACTGTGTTTAAGAGAATGGAAAATGAAAAGACCATCTTCAAAAAAATAAAATAGGGTGCAATCTTTTACCATATAAAAGGAAACTCTGGTATGGAAAATGATGAACATCCTGCAGTTCTCAATTAGGGAAGGATTCTATTCAGTTTGGTAACAGCAACTTGTTTCAAAGCGATGAGTCATGATGCCCACTTCCTTCCTGTTGTTTTTCAGCTAGGTGAGTGAAGACAAGAAGTGAGTCTACCTACAGGGCTAGGCCATCCTCCAGACTGAGCAAAGACCCGGTAAGGAATATGAGCAAGAAAACAAGCTCGGTCACAACGTCTTTTATGCAAAACCTGGAGGCAAAGAGACAAGAGGGTTTGAGTATCATTCTCACCTCCACCTGCCTAGACTTCCATTTCCCTAATGCTTTACTAATTATGTCATTAAATACTAAATCAATGACTTTCTTTTTAAGTTATTCTTATCATTTCCAAATGGTTAGTCTACATTTAGCATACTGTGAATTGTCAATAAACTTTTCTCATCAAGATTATAAGACCTGTAACCTTTCTATTTCACTCAAAGAGCACGAAGGACTTACATAGTAATATCAATTCATTCTCTTCTCTTACTCTCTATCAAGACAAAACCTAAGCCCTCTTCTTTTAAACACAACACAAATCCAATGGACTGCTTGCAGAACGGTTTTGAATTCTGAAATCTTTAAACTATTTCACTTTTTAAAAGTTAGCAAACCAATAGCACAGTCGCATTTTGGCTGACTATGGAGAGGGATGCCGGGAGAGAGCTAGCGCGAGGTCGCTAAGTGTTGCGAGCAAAGGACACACACGGCAGGGCATGGGAATGCGTTGTGTCCTTATAGCTCAGAAAAAAAAGAAAAAGACTGTGCCTGGTGTTCTAAAACGTGATGGTATTGTACTTCAGACTGACTTAACAATGAAAATATCTCAGGAAAAATGAATTCCAAAGATCTAGAAAATGTCCTATTGACAATTCATAAATATTTTGGTTCACACCTTGCAAAATGATAATCATGTGCAAAGTGTAAAAAGGATTATTTTCAAAACTCCACTCTGTTAGACTAGTATACTGAAGAGGCTGAATTAGAGGCATTAGTAGTGTCATTAAGTATTTGTAAAAGTTCTTGAAAAAAGGAACTCTAAATCATGATATGTAAATTCAGAATAATAATATTATCACCAAATTTGCCTTCTACAAAGCGAGACACTCGTGAGGTAGAAAACGGGAAACTCTCCTGCTTCACTGCTTGTTCAAGATAACTGGTGATGTTATTATATAGACTTTCAGACTCAATCATTTAAAACAGAAACAGCTGCCCTGGACTTGATTCACACTGGAAAACTGACATTACTCGATCAAGTGCCAAGGGTAGTTTCCAAATTACAATATGCTCCACTTTATCCAAAAGGAGATGCCCTTATTTTACTACATCACCCACAGGCTTCTCGGGAGAAATTGCAAACATCTCCAGTGATCCAAGGGAACAATTATAACTGGCCACATATTGTTTGGTCCAAAACACTTACTCCATAGAAGAAGGAATAAAGCAGACACAAAAATGACCTTTGTTCCTTTCCCCAATGCAGGTGCATTCAAATATTATCACATAATCAGTTAATGTGATACTTTCACAATTTTATGACCTGTATTGATGGGAAAGTCCAAAGAACAATATTACTCACATATGGAAGAGGGAAAAAGGTTCAGAGCAGGAGGGAGAAGCCTCTAAGAAAAATATGCTCGATACAGAGGAGGAAGAAAAGTAGCCTACTCAACTTTATGCAATTCCATTTCTGACCATTGGAATCCACAAATTTGCATACTTAGAAGAGACCAGCAAAGCAAGCTTCAGGTAGGATCTCCATGAGCACAATGTAAGAATAAGAATAGCTACCATCTCCAAAGGAAGACATTAGTGCATTATCAGGGCTGGAGGAATATTCCAGCAGTTAGAGCACTTGCCTAAGACAGCAGAAGTCTGAGTTCTGTTTCTCAGCACCGCATAAACCATGCAAGGTAGTGCACACCCTTAATCCTAGCACTCAGGGGGCTGAGGTAGGGGGATTGCCATGTGTTCAAGGCCAGCCTGGGCTACATAGTAAGTTCAGGACTGGTCTGGACTACAGAGTGAGACCTTGCCTCAAAAAAAAAAAAAAAAAAAAAAAAAAAAAAAAAAAAAAAAAAAAAAAAAAAAAAAAATACGTTGTCCACAATCATCTCCACAATTGTCGTGGGCAAGCTACAGTAAACAGGAAAAAATATTCACCTAATATTAAATAAAAAATTGCAAATACAAAGATGGGCACACAGTATGAGGGAGCAATATTCAGTAAACACCAATACCATGGAGAAAGTCCACAAACTCAGCAAAAATAGTGACCAACACCCAAAAATACAGAGTTCTCAGCAGTAGAAGATAGTTAAACATAATTGACATACATACATATGTATGAATATTAGCGGATAAAACAGAAAGAATCAAATGATAGAAGGAAGATCCAATCATAGATTGAAAACTTAATAATGGACATAGTTGAGTGAGATAGCTAGATGGAAAATCAACTTGGAAAATATTGCCAGACTGTGCTGCAAAAAGACAAAAATTTTTACAAAATATTGAAAAGATTCTTCAGAAGGAAAAGCCAATGAGAGATATATGGAGAAATCATAACAGAAAAAATAACAGAAAAGTTCTCATTGGTAAATAAAGATTTGAGTCTTCATACTGTAAAGATCTCAAAATATCAGGCTGTTTGAATGAACAAAAAGATTTAGACACTTTGGTAAAAATTAGAATTCAAATAATAAAGTAAAAGTTCCTCTGAGTCTTCACGTATGCAGGGTAGTGAAGAAAATGATATCCAAAACAGTGTATAATTCAGAATGTCTATATTTGTTATCACAAAAAGCCCATACAATGGAACACAATGGGACAAAATTCTCAGAATTCTCCAAGAAAACAGTTTAGGAACCAAACAAAGAAATCCTAATTTTTGGACATCTGACGCTCTGAACAGTAAAGATCTCTGAAGTTTACTATTACTCAGCCTCTTGAAGGGGATTACTAGAAATCAAAAACAGGAGCTAGTCACAGACTAAAAATTTTTTTAAATCAAAAAAATTTCTGCCCCCTCCTTTAGTCATGATAACAACAGAACACGAAGTCAAATGCAAGGTAACAGTCTAAAAATATTAGTGATTATAAAGTTTAATAAGTGAAATATCTTCTTAGAATTTTTTAAATTTTCAGATTTTTTTTTCAAATCTACTCGCTATATGCAAGAAACTCACCTAAAAGTTACAGGTAGTAAATTTTGAGAATAAAAGGATTAAAAAATATAATTTAGCTGGCATACACGAATACAAAAAAAATATGTAAAATGTAAACCCAATATGCAAACTACAAATAAAAAAGCTTTAAACAATGCCAAGAAAGAATTATTCCATCTTCACAAACAGTTTCCTAAGAATAAGTTATAAAATTTTTTCTTTCGTTGTGTTGACACAAACATTTTCTGTATATAAATCTGTTTACTTTCTATTTTTTCTTTTTCTTAAAGACACATTAACTTTTAAACATTATTTTTAACAGCTCATTGAGCTCTTAATTAATGCAAAACTCTCACTCTTACATATTTACATTGTTTTTAATATTATAATTATATTACTAGAATGCTAATAAATGACTCTTGGTTATTTCACCTGCATATGAAAAGAACAGTTACTTGCATTGCCAATCTAACTCATAGGTAAGACAAATGACAAACTTTAACTCGCAGATCCTCGGGCCATTAGAGGAAACAACATTGAGGTATGATCTTACCCTAGGAGAATGGCTTATATCAAGAACTCAAACAGCAATAGATGCTGGAGAGTTTGAGGGAAAACGGAACCCTTAAAAACAATGTAAAAATGGGGACTGTAAGCTGGTACAACCACTATAGAGAACAGTTGGAGACTCCTCAAAAAGTTAAAAATAGCTATTTCATTTGACCCAGCGATACCTCTTCTGGGGATCTTCCTAAAAGAGTTAAAAGCAATGTATTATAGAGACATAGACACATGCGATTATAGCAGCACAACTAACAATAGCTGAATTGCGGAAGATGTCAAGATATTCATCAACAGACCAATGAACACAAAAAAAAATTGTATGTACACAATGGAGTACTACTCTGCCATAAAGGCAGATAGATTAGAATCATTTGCAGGTAAATGGATACAAGTGGAGACTCTTATGCTTAGCAAAGGGAGTCAGAAAGTTAAATGTTGCATTGTTTCTCTAATATGAGAAACCCAGAATACAAATAAATAATAGCATCAACTGAGTGAGATGTTGGGAGTCAATGGGGAGGAAGGAGGAGCCAAAGGGCAAAAAGGGTGGAGGGAAGGAAACGGAAAACTGTTGCAAAATATATGTGTGTAAAATTCACAAGCTTACAGTAACCATTGTGTATTACACACAATATCAGTAACAATGGGGGTAAAATAAAAGAAACATAAAAAAAGAAAGGGACCTGGCAACTTGGTGTTCTGCTCATCTAATCCAGCTCAACACTTTCTTTCTTTTTTTTTTTTTCCTAAGTGCTGGAGACTGAACCTGAAGGCTTCACATGGAACTACATCAGCAGTCCTTTTGTGATTTTGAGAGTTTCGTGAAACTGTCTGGCTAGTCTCAAATTTCCAATCATCCTGCCTCATCCTCCCAGAGTGCTGGGTTTGCAGGCTGAACCACCACACATGGATACACACTTTTGATGTGCTGAGAACCCCAACACGTACACATGTCAGTAGTTAACACTGGCTTCTCCCTTTCCCATTAAATGTATCCTCTCTATTTAAAAAGTTGAAAAATAGACCAACACATTATAAACCTTTATTGTTATTTCTTTTAATAAGAACATCAACACCCAACAGATAGTAGGTGAAAAGAGACTCCCAGGTCAGGTACTGAAGAAGGCAAAAATGAAGTAAACCAACAGCCTGAACCATTTGGAAACATCCACGTGAAATTCATTCACAGTGGGCTACAGAGAATGTTCCACGCTTCTGTGGGTTCTTATAAAGTTGAGCAGCCCTCACTCAAAAATCTGAAATACACAATCCAAATTTTTCTGACTACTACTTGATGTCTCAATTGAAAAAAAAAAAAAAATTGTACACCTGACCGTGTGGGAAGGAGCCAAGTCAAAAATCCAGACACACTAGAAATATTACATGAAATTAGCCTAGAGTTATGTATATATGAAAAAATGGGTATATGTCTCTTCCCTGAAGACAGGTCACACATATGGAAATATTCCAAAATTCAAACAATTCCCAAATGCAACAAATTCAGGACTCAGGCATTTTGAATAAGGAATATTTAAGCTGTCCTAAGACCCCTCCCCTTCCTTTATATTCAAAATCCTTCCTCCTACGTATATCTAGAGATGATTGAGACTGGACTTTTTAAGGTTGGAAAGCATCAAGTCTTTACAGTTTTACATATTAAATATTCCACAGAATAACCGACATTTGAATAACTGAGCTGAAAAGATTTCGCCGAACAAGCAGAGTACTGAGGAGGCATTAATTTGGACTTACATATTATATTCTCTAAATTATAGAACATTTGATAATAATACAACTGCAGTGGTAGCTAGAAGAGCTAAAGAAGTTAATTATACTTACATCTTCCTCTCCCATATGGTATTTTTCCTCTCATAAATTCAAAAACTTCACCATTCATGTTTTCTAAAATACAATAAAATTGCACTTCCATCCCCATCACCAACAGAAATTCTCTCCTGACTCTGATGACCCCTTCCTCCTGGAATCAGTGGCCTCTCCTTTCCATACTGCCACACTTCATTCCTTTGTCTCCATCTGCTTAGGGTCATACACTATGAAAATCGCTCTTCTATTAATTTTTCATACTCATTACTTGAAATTTCACCTTTCTCACCATGGGTCCCTTTCTCTTGGTCCTTCCCTTTTGGGCAGCCTACGGACAAACGTGCTGTCAGCTACATATTCAACACCATCATGAGGAAAGCACAGCATCCTTCATTCAGTAACTGCTCCCATTCAAGGACTCCACACAAATTAAAATAACTGGGTTCCCCACTTCTCCACACACAAAGCCCTCCGTTCCCCTCAGGCCAGTCATTATCAACACTTAGTTCTAAGTTTTTCCTCAAGACGTATTTTAATTTTGTGACTCGCAGCCTAGTGCGCAGGGTCTAGACTAAACCTACCGAAACCTTGTGTTACGGTTTGGATCTGAAATGTCCTCCACAAGCCTCATGTGTTCGTATGTTGTGGAACACCTATGAAACTATGTGCTGGTAAGAGTTGGAGCCTGGTCAGGAGAGGTGGATTATAAGTGTGTGGTGGTTAGGGCGATGTAGTAGGTTATGGGCCTGTGGCACATTACTTAGGTGTGTGACCTGTTCGGGGGATCACTGAAGCTTAACTCAGAAGGGGTGGAACTGAGGCTTGACCCCAAAGGGGAGGACTGCTGGGACAGGCCCTGGAAGGCTGTATGCTAGCTCTGCCCCTCGTTTCTCACTTGGCTCCCTCTCTGACATGCCATGAGCAGCATTCCAGCTCTGCCATATGCTCCCACCATTGCCAGATGCCCTTGAATGGACTGAGACTTCCTGATACTGTGAGCTAAAATAAATCTTTCCTCTCTTAATTTGTGGAAGTTGGGTTATCTGTCCCCGCAATCAAAAAGAAACTAAGACAAGGTTGTGTACTGGACTCTGTATGTGCAAGAAAGAAACAAAAGACAAAGGGGAAAGAAATAGCTGTGAATACGTAAAACTACAAGCTTGCCACCCAAGAGGGACCAGGGTGTGGGCTGGAGGAACGGCACAGTGGTTAAAGCACTTTTCTTGCAAGAGTAAGGCCCTGAGTTCAGTTCCTGAGCATCACATAAAGCTTGGGGTGGTGGCACACACTCGTAATCCCAGAACTCAAGAGTATGAGCCAGGATTGCCATGAGTCCAATGCCAGCATTGGCTACGTAGTGAGTTCAGGATCAGCCAGGGCTATAGAGAAAGACCTTGTCTCAAAAAAAAAAAAAGTCTCAACCATTTTCTTAATTTTATTTTCAGAGTATCACTGAAGTCACTCTAGCACTGACTGCTAGCACTCTAATACTTAACACTCACTGTTCTCTCACTCTTTTTCAGATGACCCTATTCTTTTTTTTTTCCTCTAGTTCTTGAATCTAAGGCTTTGCTTAGGCTAAGCATTTGCTCCTCCATTGACCTATACCCCCAGCCCTGTTGAAAAAAAAAATCAAAACTGAATAGTTCCAGAGAAAGCTGAGAAGAATGGAGAAACAACTGTGAATCATCACAAAATAGTAGTTTTAGAATATGATGTTCCCCTTGGGGAATTATGTTAGTGATCTTAAAATAGTGGTAAAACTGCCACAGGAAAAAAAAAATATTAAGCTTCTTCCTGCCATTCTCAAAGTACAGAATTCAGTCCAAAGCCTGGAAACTCCAGGAGGTTTTCAGTTTCATTTAAGAAAAAAGTTTTTAATAGATGGGAAATGTCCCTAAAACTAGAAGTTTCCCATCACTGCAGATGTCTTGCATCGGAGAGCATGTTCATTAGGTATGTTACAGGGAAGACCAGAATCATCGACTATTGTTGGTATGAATGATGTTTGCAAACAAAAATTATGTGTAACATACTTTCTAACCCTATGATGCATATTGACTAGAGTATGTGTCTAAACTGGACCATTTGTCCAACTGAGCCAGAGGTCACTTCAAGCCTAACTCCTCCATGAAATAAACCATGAGAAAAAGATACCTTCTACAATGCTTATCTTAAATACTAGAATATTTAGGGCTCAATTACAAGGACCAGCATTTTGCTTCCTAAAATTCATTTCAAATGGTCTAGCTGGACACTATAACATAAGCAACCCACAGTCAGGCTCAATCTACTAATGCCTAGCTGCCACTGAGTTTAAACTTGCTAATTAATTGCTTCTCTCTCTTTCTTTCTTTCCCTCATTGTTGCTCTCACCCTCTCACTCTCTTGCTCTCTCTTGGCCTCTCCTTTTGTTTTCATCTTGCTATAAAAATGGTAAAATATACAGTAACAGCATCTTTGGGGGTTTCAGTGTACCACCCCCAAAATATCAAAATCTCTGTATTTTTCCATTCAAAGCTTCTATATTAGTTACTTTCCCATCATAAGACAAAAACCCAACCCTCAAACTTAAAGAAGAAATTTACTTCTCTTATGGTTTTAGTGAGTTTAGTCTGTGATTGGCTGGCTTCAAGACAAAAATCAACATGGCGAAGGCCTGGCAGAGGAGAGCTATTTAACACTTCGCATCCAGGAAGTGGAGAGAGAGGGAAGGAGCCAGAAACAAAACAAGCAAACAAAATAAAAACACCCTTCCAGGTCACACCGTCAGGGACTAGCTCCTTCTGATGAGTTCAGCTATGAACTCATCAATGGATCAATACACTAATGAGAGTAGCATCCCTATGATCAAATTGCCATTAAAAAGTCCAACTTTGACCAACATTAAATTTTTGGAAGACATTATAGATCTAAAGCACAACATTTCATGCCTGTCCTCACCCCCACCCCCCGACTTGTGTATCTCATTAGGCAAAACATATTGAGACCATCTCTTAAGGTCATCAAAGTCTTAACAGTTTCCAGCATTGCTCAAGGTCCATGTATAAAATGTCCTTTGAGACTCAAAGCAAACTCTTAGCTATGGACCTTGGTAAAAATAAAAAAGAAAGTTAAATACTTCCAATATAAAATGCCACAGGATAACATCCCCATTCCAAAAGAGAGGAAAGAGGACATTAAAAGGAATAAGCCCACAGCCAGACCAAAACCCATAAGAAAAACTTTTAATCCTGTGACTCCACACCCAGCACTCGGAGCTGTGGCAGTGGGATTTGAGCTTCAAAAGGCTTAGGTAGCACCACCCGATGGCCTTGTTTATTGCAGCCCACATGAAGGTTCTCTTGGCCTTGTTCTGCTCACTACCTAGAGCTTTCCTTGACAGACATCCAACACTGCTGGCAGCAGTATCTTTCTGGAGTTTCCATTGTGCCCTCAGCTTCATTTTTACAGCTTCACTCATTGTCCTTTCAGAAACATATTGCTTAGGCCTTCATGTCTTTCTTTGAGATCTGCATTGAAGTCTCCATAAAAGCACAACTCTTATATTCTACATGTCTATACAACCAGTGCCCTCTGGATGACATCAAGGCCTGCTCCCAACTCACACTGTAGCTCCCAACTCATGCTCCTAAACCACAGCTGCAGTTGTCTCTGATGAACGGATGTTGAACTTGGGGATTTATTTCCCCTAGTGGCCCTGGCCCTGAGTGAGCAGGGTACTCTGGATACTCTTCTCAAAGTAAAGTTTTTCAAATTAGTTTATCATGTTACAGCTTTGAGCTTGCAGTGGGCGTGGTTTGGTCAATTTCTGGGTTGCTTTCAAAGCATCTTTTCTATTACTCAAGTACAAAGTATGTGGGGGTGGGGGAGGTGTTGTTTTTTGTGTTTTTTGTTGTTGTTGTTTTTGTTCTTTTGGTCTTTGAATTGAAGCCAGGCCTTTCCACTGCTCTACATCCTGAACCCTTTTGTCTGTTTTGTTTCCCAGGCTGGAATCAGAGATGTGATCCTTTTGCCTCAACTACACAGAGTGTTGCAATTACAGGTGTGCACTAACATGTCCCCTATTTGGCTTCTTTGTAGTGGCTAGAATCTTCTCAACAACTGTCTTAGTTACTTTTTCATTGCTGTGACTCAAGACCAGAAATCCACAGATCAGAGGAGGAAAAGTTTATTTTAGCTCACAGTTTCAGAAGGTCGCAGTCCACTCAGTAGCAGCCGGCAACAGTGAAGGTACACGGCACAGGCAGAAGTGGAAGCTCCTCCTCATGACGTTGCTAACAGGAAGCCAAGTCAAGGCAAGCTGAATCTAGCCTCATAAGGAAGGCAAGAAGCAGTTTCTATATCCTTCAAGGCCTGTCCCAGTGAGCCACCCCGGTCCAGCCTCAGTGTTTCTACCATTCCAGGTGTGGAAGGTGTGGCCACTACACACCTTTAATCCTAACTCACATGCTGTTAACCCTAATTTACATGCCTGCAATCCACTTCTCCAGACCAGGCCTCAATCTCCCTACAGCACATGGTTCCATAGAAAATCCATAACATCCAAATATGTGATACTTTGGGGGGGACATTCCAGATCCAAACCACAACAATAATCATATCTTCTGTGGCCTCCATCTTGTGTAAGATTCCTCTTTGATCAAACTAAAATTTCTTTATATCCTGTAGCTCAGGTTTTTGCTCCTAATTCTCACATAACACAGCTAAATAAAGCCTGCAATAGCTATACTACAACTTAGATGTTGAGCTGCCTTGAAATTTTCTCCTCCATATTAGTCCATCATCTTTAAATTCAGCTTTCTGCAAAGTCTCAAGTCATACAACAATATGGATAAATTATCTGCCAGAATGTAACATGAATTAATCCTACTTAAATATCCAATACAGTCCTCATTCCCATCTGAATCCTCATGAGCTGGGCTCTTACCATTCACATTTCTATTAACTTTCTTGTCTTTTGAGTTCTGACTAGAGCTGTTCATGAAACTTAGTTTACACATTTCTAGAGCTTCTCTATTGTTCATCACCAGTGTTCCCTACAGTCTTCCTACAAAACAGTTCCAAGGGCTTCTAAACCAGTTAAGCAGTATCGTCACTGCAACCATACCATTTCTCTGGTATCAATATTCTGTATGAATTACTTTTCTGTCACAAGAGGAAAATACTTAACACCTGCCACTTAAAAGAGAAGTTTACTATGGCTCAGGGTTTGAGAGGGGTCAGTCCATGCATGGCTTGCTGGCTTGATGGCTTGCTACAAGGCAGAAACAGCATTGTACAATGGCATGGTAGAAGAAAGCTGCCCGGTAGCCATGAAGCAAAGAGAGGAGGGAGGAGCCTGGGTGATCCAATGACCCTTCCAGGTTATTCTCCCAGTGACCAACTCCTCTAGCCACACCACGCCTCCTCATAGCACACTGGGCTACAAACATCAGTGAACTAATACACTGAAGAAAATGGAGCCTGCATGGTCCAATCACCTTCCAAAACCCTATCTTTGAACACAGAAGACTTTGGGGGCAGGTGACATTCCAACTGTAAACCACAATTTTCTGATTCCCTAATGACAAAAACAATTAGAAAAACCAAAACTCATTTTTATGGCTTTTGTAAATAAAATTTGTGTTTTTCTTTCACTCTTTGCCTTTAAAATATATCAGTAGATGGCTCTAAAAAAAAATCCAGAAGAAAGATTGTGAAGGTTAAAAAAACTGAAATTCTCAAAAGCCAGTAATAAGCAGTAGCAAAGTCTTGAACTCTAGAAAAGCAGAGCTACATCTCTTTTTCAGTGCTGTTCAAAAACAGGTTTGACTCTTCTACAGGTTTCTAATTATAAAACAATGAAGAAAAGGAAAATTATTTTCTTGTGATTAATGTTTACCTTTGGGAATAGAATGAAATATAGATAAAATGGGAATTCATTTATATATTTATTTTGCATCTCATTCGCTAGTACTTCAGTCAAGTTTGGAAATTATAAAATTACAATTACTTCTCTCATCTTGCTTAGGCTATTTTAGGCCAAAAGCTCAAAAATATGACAGAATATTGGCAGATTTAAATTTTAACTTAGCAACCACATCCCAAATGATGTAGAAACATTTAAAGTGCATAAACTTATTGAATTACTCAAGCTTAGTATTTAATAATATCGGGTCTGGCCAAAACTGTCTAATGTGAAATTATACTACCCAGCTAAAAATCAAAAATATTTAGAGACACAGTTAAGGAAACACAGATGTACACATATCTGTAACTACTCTACATTGAAAACTGGCCAGGCATTCATTCAATTAACTAAATTAGAATAAATCAGAAAAGAAAAAAATTCACACTTTTTACAATTTCACTGTATAGTATAAAAACATTGAGCCTAATTTTCCTAGTGCCTACAGTTTTCTTCTGTTGAGTCTCAATGAATTCAGTTCAATTAACCATGTGTTTTGCTTTATTTTTGATTAATAGACTTCTTGCTTATACTACATAAAAACTTTTGTAAATTACATACACAGACCTCAAACAGATGTGAAGAAATCATAGATCTGAGTGTGGAAGCAATTAAAAATTTTCTCAAAATACTCTAAGCAGAAGTAGGTTTGAGTTAAGAATTTTGTGAAAGTGCAATCAACCATGACCATTCCAGGGCATATATGAGGTAACTGGCTTAAAGAGACTATGAATCCCTGATTACAGGAGTCATGTCATATACATTGCTGCAACCTTAGCTCCTAATCTATGGAATGGACAAGATAAACACTTCCCGAATAGTTAAATCAATGCATATCCCATACAAACACACCACTGCTGGGCTGCAATACCATGAAGGCATGTGGCTGAGAAGATAGTAGATACCTGTTGTAGTTTCAAACTGGAATGCAATTGAGTACTGTAGAATATTTATGAATTCCACGTGCTGTTAAGAGGTGAGGCCTAGCTGGAAGGTACAGATACTTGGGGGTTGAACCAGAAAGGGCAGACACCTGGGGCTAGGCCTGGAAGGAAAAATGTTGCCACAACTCTTCCGTTTTCACTCTGCTTACTGCTTGCTGTGCCATAAACAGTTTTTCTCCAAACAAGCCTCTACCACGTGATTCAACCATTGCTGGCCACCCATGAATGGACTGAGATCTCCTGAAACTGTTAGCTAAAACAAAGCTTAGGTTGGCAAGTATTGTATTTCAGAAACAAAAAAATAACTAAGACAATATGGAAACCCAGGGATGCATTTGCCCAGAGAGAAGGTCATTCTTTTAATTTTCATAAAAGTGTCACAGTGATATCTATGATCTTGACCAAAAGACCTTGACAATTTTTAGATCCAACCATATACAGCTGCAAGAAAACCCTGAAAATATCATCCATCCCATCCAACCACTGTAGTGATCTTCTGCAATCCCATTACTTGGCATAGGCTGACAGCCTCACAGGTCAGTGCTTGTGGTCACAAGGAGTTAGTCTCAGAAAGTTTCATTAGAGCTGCTACGCAATGCCAACTTCAGAAGTAGCCTTTCCCGGCAACCTTGATTCCTTCTCCCACAGCCAAGGTAGATAATGGCTGACATCTGTATCTGCATCTGTATCTGTTTCATGACTTAGGTTATCTGAATGACAGTCTCATCCAAAGAAGGTTTCCAAAAAGTAAGTACCAAATATGAGAGTGAAAAAGCTTAGCAGTAGGGAGCATACTAGTACTTATGCGAGTGACTGATATTTGAGTATTTTTGTCTGCCAAGCATCACGCTGATGTATTTCTATGTATTTTATTTATCCTTCTTGACCATGCTATGGAGTACATCTAATGAGTTCTCACTTGACAGTGACAAGTCATGTGTTAACAGGTCAAACACCATGCCCAAGGTCTCCAAGGTAGTATGAGAGCCCCATCTACACAGCACCCATAATCCTATTATTTTCTAAGGCCTTAATGTATTGGAATACATAACATTCTTTTTGCATTCACAGTAAGTAATTACGATTTTCTGCTTTCTTAATTTTATTTTTGAATATACAAGAACTACAGATTCAGTGACATGTTGACAACATACAACTTGGAGAAACTGTGTAAGAGGGAGGAAAAACAACATCAATATTTTCTTCTTTTAAAAAAACTTGTTTTATTTTAGGCAGATTTTGCTTTCTCTAATTAGTGCATTTTGTATTTAGAAGTATTGCAGGCACAAGATATGCTCTAATAATTATAGAAATGTTAATTAATTACATCCATAGAGTATTGCCTTCCATTTGTATGGAAACTCAAAATTCTAATTCCAAATTTTTTCCAACTAAAATATGTAATTATGTATTCATTTTTACATTATAAAACTAATCCATGGGAATTAAAAAATAGAGAAAAAGAAAAGTAGGGAAAAATATATCATCTTGCTATCCAAACACTACTGTTAACATTTTGGGAAACATGTGATTTAGAGCTCAAAAATATAATTTGATTACTCACATAGATGTGATTTCTCACAAAACACTCATAATTCAGAATTGGGAAAATTTTTTAAGTGTTGAAAAGATGGGTGAAAATTTGTTATAAATTTCCTACATAGAAGCCAAAGAGAAATTTGTTTAGGCATCATGAAAGAGAGCTTACAATTTTCTTGAAACAAAAATATCTGTTATTTCATTACTCAGTAACATCCGCTTTCAGTGCACATTCAAGAAGCATGCTGCTATGGTGGGAATGTGTGTCTCCAATGGCATCATCCATGTATCAGTGATAGAGGCTGTGCCTTTGCGGGGTGATGAGGTCAGAAGACTCCTTTCTCAAGACTGGGATTAAAATGCTTATTAAAAAAATAAGGCTTCATAGGGCTTTCAGAAAACTTGCCCTTCTACCATTGGTCATGTAAAAATACTGTACCTTGTATCCCTCCCCTCCGGAAAAGTCAGGGACAAGGTATCACCTTGGAAGCCCAGCACAGCCCTCACAGCCAACCAATCTGCTCACACCTTGACCTTACACTTTTCAGCCTCGAGAACTGTGAGAGAATAAATGCCTGTCCTTTGTAGATCTGCTGTCTGAGCTATTTTATTACAATGACATAAAACAGCATAAGACATAGCACAACAGGCATGTTAGGACTGCATGAATTCTACATGTCTCAGTAGACTAATTTCTTCAAGGTAGCTAGCTACTCAACATTGTCTTAAACCCTATAAACAGATGTTCCAACACATGATTCTTTGCATGCTCCATGATGGCATCTAGTGGTACTTTTAATAAAAAAATAAAATAAAAATATGTGTTATGGTTTTGAACTGAAATGTCCCCAAAAGGCAAACTGATGGGTTTTTTAAAGCTGATTAACCTTGAGGGTGCTAACCTCATCAATGAATTAATCCATCGTTGAGTTCATAGTTGAACGGGTTATTAGGGGGTGGGGCCCAGCTGAATGGAGTGGGTCATGTGGCACGCCCCTGGGGACTGTATTTTTAAATCTTATCCCTATATCTTATCCCTGTATTCTGCTATTCTGATTCTGGTGCTTGTGTTCTCTCTCTCTCTCTCTCTCTCTCTCTCTCTCTCTCTCTCTCTCTCTCTCTCTCTCTTCATTCTCCTTTCAGCAGCCTTCCACTGCCATGCCCTTCCACCATGATATTCTTACTTATCACGTACCTAAGAACAATGGAACCAGCTGACTATGGACTAAACCTCTGAAACCATGAGCCACAAGTGTCTTTTCTCCTTCAAGTTGCATTTTCTAGGTCACAGTGATAGAAAACTAATACAATATACAAATAGCAAAATGACAAATAGCCTTACAGTCCTCCCTGTCTGTTACTGCCAGCTTTCCTGACCTATCAGTTTCTCATGAAGTTGATGACAGATTGGAATGAGAAACCATTTTCTGGTTCAGGGCCTTCTTATGAATAATAAGAGCAATTACTGGATGTTTGACACAACATTTTTATTGTTATCTGAATGTTAGCACAGAAATGATAATTTAGATTATAGGTATCTACTTGTCCACACTAATAGGCATATGGTTATTGCCATTAATATACAGAAATTAAAATTAGGTTCCATTGACCCTACTCACTGAGAACTCTACACCTCCCTGTCCCTTTTTAGCTCTGCTCTCTCCTTTTCATTCCAGAGGGACCAAAGTAGGGATTCTACCTGCTCCCCTTTAATTAAGACTATCTTTAGCTAAAATGTGTCCCAACTATGCAAATTCATATTTTGATATTTTAACACCAAAGTGATGGCACTTGGAAAAGAAACTTTGGTAAGATAATTAGACAGTTGATAATGGCGAAACCTTCAGGATGAACACCCCCCTTATAGAAAGAAAAAGGAAAGAAGTTGCTGATCCTCTGTCTCAGGAAAAAAAAAAAAATGCTTGTCTCTGAGTCCAGAAAAAAAGACCAGGACTTTGCTCTTAGATTTTCCAGACTCCAGGACTGTGAGAAGTGGATTTTGTTGTTTGAGCCACCCAGTCTGAAGTGTTTTGCTTTAACAACCCGAGCTATTACACGCGTCATTCCTGCTAACCACAGTTTATCTCTCACTTTCTCTCCAGGTTTTGCTTCTAAACATGCTAGCTAACAAGGGTTTGGGACCAGGAGAGAACTTAAATGAGTTGTAAAGTAACAACAGGCAGGATGCCTAAGAGAGTGGCTCTTCTACGGGAAGCAGGAGAGCCTGCATTCTTGGGATCTTACGTACTTATCTTCTCCACCACGTGGTGACAATCTCACCACATCTTGCCAAGATATTACTTTCAATCATATGCTATCCCTTCAGAAAAATGACACATAGTGTAATGTCAAATGAGAATCAAAACAGTTTGAGAGAAAATCGAGATGGACATCAGTTCTGTGCTTCAGACTTTTGTCTCATACTCTTTTTTTAGACAGGATCTTACTATGTAGTGCAGGATGGTCCTTAGCTCACTATGTAGGCCCATAACTCATGGCAGTTCTTCTGGCTCATTCTCCTGGCTCAGCCTCCCAGCCTTATACAATTTTAATTCCTTTACAAAATGTTATCCTTACATGGTTATTTGGAGGAAGTTTTCACTTCAAAAAACATTACAAATTGGCTATTAATACATTTACTAAATGAAACTTCCCAATTTTGTCTGAATTTCCTTTGCCTAAAATAGCCATGCACTTTGTAGGTACTTAACAGCTGTTTGGCGAATGATTAGCCATTTACCAATAGTGTGCCTCCCGCCTAATTATTCTTATTTATCTTTTGGATTCGATGTATACATTTCAGTACATTGTTTCAATCATTGAATCATAATTTTCATGGATTTGAAAATTATAAAAATAGAGCACATGCTTTGAGTGATTTTATTTACTGGATACCTATTAGGACATAGAGTACATTTTTAAAGAATATTTTTGTAAGGACAAATTTTCTACGCACCTCAGACTTCACTAGAAATTCTTTAACTTTCACTTACAAAAAAAGAAAATTTGTTGACCTTTAATCTTTTCTTCTCTACACCATTAGCTGTATAAACAATTAATGGGTAAAAAACACAACATCACAAAAATGGCTACATTGACCCAGTTCAAAACAAGACAAGTTAAAACAAAAACTAAGCACTGAATCAAACACAAGCAACTGGAAAGATTCCCAGAAGGTCACCAAACTGGGATTTCATTGTCAACATTTCTTGAAATTTTCAAAAATTTCTGAGTGTTTCACTAGTGGATACAAAAGTACTAAAGAAACAACAAAGGAAACAGATGAAATGAAATTCTTTCAGAGAACAAAACATATATAGTGGGAAATTATAATTTTCATGGTTGATAACCATAGATTTCTTAGCATTACAAAGATATTGCCGTCATTGCTTTTTAATAAAGGGATATTTTAAATACATATATCTTAAATCAAATAGAGATACATGTAACAGGATTAACTATACTATTCTCAAATACTCTGTAATTAGAACTTTCTTCCTCTTTGTTAATGTTATCTGATATTTCAAAAGGCAAGATAGTTGAGTGAGAACATGTTGAGTAGAACACAGGAAACTGGAGTTTCAGTGCCAGCACTAACTTTTCATGAACTCTTATCCAAGAATGATAACTCTGAGCATCTGTATTCTCACTCACATCCAACAAACTCTACTATCTCTGCCCATTCTTAAAATTGTGAGTGAGCACATAGGAATCCCAAGCACACAGTGAAAATGCAAACATATTACACAGCCTTCCTTTATACCAGTTATAATTTCTCCTTTTCACAATAAATTCCAGCACATTGAAACACAGAACAGACTTTTGACAGGTTCTAAAGTGATTCCAATGTGCAGTTGAGTTCAGAACGGCAGATCACAACAGTGACTCTCAAAGCATGGCCACTGGCCAGTAGGCTAACATCACCTGGAATGGTGATTTTCAAGTGTGGTCACTGGCCAGCATGATAGCATCACTGAGAACCTTGGAGCAATATTATTCAAAATATTGCATTATTCTCTGAGAAACCTAAAGTATTCAATTGTTCTGAAAAATAATTTTCTCACAAGCTAAAACATAAAAACCAAAAACAAGCATATATAATAATAAGATCCCAGTTTCAGAAGTAAAAACAAAAGGGAAAGCCTCAGTTTAATCTGTTCATCAATATCCAAAATAAATCAATACCAGATTCTTACTAAACATTTACTAGAAGTGGCAGTCTGCGTCCTAAGAGCTTTCCATCCGATAAGTCATCTCCTCCTCCCAACAGCCCACTCGGGTGGGCACTATTTCCCCAATTACAGAACTTACTCAGGCAACTAGGGAGTGGCCAAGCCACACTTCAGGGCTGGATGCTCTGGCCATCCTGTGGCTTTCACCAGCCTTCTCTGCAAACAATTGAGGAACTCAGCGTCCATGGTCAATTGTCTTCATGTGAGACTGAACCACATGCCAGAAATAAACATTTTGACTTTGGTTCTCACAAGAATGTTAATGAATCAAGCTGAAGAATTACTATTGCACGCTGAGAAATTGATCCAAAAGTACTAAATACAAAACAAAAACATGTATTCGCTTCTGATGATGTGTTTTAGTCACAAGAATTTCAAGATTGTCCTTCGTGGTAAAGCCATCCATGATGGAACAAGTGCAAAAACTGAACTCCAGAAAGTTAAATGTAAGTGATCACCAGGAAATTCCTATCAATCTCAGGGAACCAGGTTGTGTCAACTAAGAGCAATTAAGCTGACTCTCTGAGCCTTCCACTCTGGGCCTTGTTCTCAATGGAGAATCACAAAGTCACCGTGGGCCATTACAAGGCTGGTTATTTCTAACTGGGCACTCCAGGGCAAACAGTGCTGCCACATCTGTGACTCTGAATTGCAACATCACAGACTCTCTTTGCTTTTCAGTTAAATTATCCAGAACACATAATTTAATTATTGAGAATCTGAATTTGCTTCCACATGCCTTAATTTATCACATAAAGAAAAATGCCTCTAAAATATTTCTATTTTTTAATCATTCCATAGTAAGCCAAAGAGAAAACCCTGCTTACAGTAGGTTATAATTGCCTTTAATTTAATAACATTCAATTCTAATTCCATTCAACACTTCATTTTTTATAGTATTGGGGATTGAACCCAGGGCCTTCATACTGAGCTACGTCCCCAGAGTTTTGGGGTTTTCATTTTGCTTTGTTTTGTGTGGTTTGGGGTATTTCTTTGTTTATTTGTTTGTTTGTTTTTTGAAATAGGTTCTCACTAAGTTGCCAAGTTACCAAGGCTGGCCTCAGATTTGTGACTTTCCTGCCTCACCCGCTCCAAGTGCCAGGGTTATAGGCCTGAATCACCAGTCCTGACCCAACATTTTTCATTGTTGCCTGTGGTGGCTAAGTTTTTTATTTTGAGTATGCATGTACATGTTCATAATATCAAATTGTAATTTTTAATGTATCCATTGGAAGACTTGACTTCTGGAATGGAAGAGCTACTAACATGCTCATGTGGTGGCACTCACCTCGAGTCTGGTTTTCCAGATGGTTGGTAATAAGCAAGCTATAACCCATTGCATTTAAAGAAGAAAAGTGAGACATTAAAAGACACTCTCCATTCAGAGTCTAATATTCAACCCATCACCAGCAAGAAGATTGAGGTTAACTTCAAAGTACAGACTCATTTGCCATCACTGGTGCAATCAATACCACTAATATTTTTCACTAGAATGATTCGTTCCTAGGGAAAATCATACAGATCAGTCCCAGTCAAATAACGTAAAAGGAATTTTGACTTTGTGCATGCGTAGTTTAAGGCACGTAGAATTACTGCAGTTAAGGAAGAAACCAACTGTTCAATCACCGCACCTATTCTTTTGCCAGCTTAGACTTGTCCTTGCTCCGTGTCCTCCCTTTGTTTTCTTGAACAAACTTTGTGGAACAGTGTAAGCTTTCATTCCCTCTGTCGAGAACCTAAAAAATACTCAATAGTATTTCTAAACCTCTTCTCTTGGAGACCACAAGGTGCCACTTGAAATACTCCTTGTGATTTTATTTTTCTTTCATACGGGATGGTACTTGGAAGAGCCAGGCCCAGAGGCCAGCTAAGTGTGAATCTTCATTTGAGTAGATAAGACATTCTCCGAGAGGTGAAGTCCTTCACCACAGACAATACCTGAAGAAAAGTCTTGGCTATTGGTTTGACGATAAGCCACTACAATATTTCCTAGGAAGCTCCATACAAAGCATGCAATAAACTAATGGTGACGACTTGAGGGTATCTAGATTTTCATACTCCAGCAAAAAGGAAAATCTACACATTGTAAGGGTACAAGTTGGCATAGCTGGTCGTGTATGGACATATTTTCCCCCTTGGTATTTGGGAGTTTGGTTTTGAGTACATTCATGTTTTCATGTATTTTGAGTTCAATAAAGTAATGCTGCTAAAGGAAGAAATTACTTTAGACTCATTACTTCATGTAAGTGCAGCAAGAGGAGACTCTTGAGGTATATGTTGTACGGCTATCATGCACTGGACTACCGTATTTCCCATTGTACAGAAGGAAAGTGAGGCTGAAGCAACTGTCCAAGAACGCAGAGAAGCAGAGGAGCAGGCCTTGAACCCGGCTCTGTCTCAAGAGCAGAGTCCTTCTTCTAGCCACTGTTGTTTTCCCAGCTCTCTAAGCACCGTCCTAGTACCTGTCCTTTAGTTCTGTGTGGCTCGGTCACAAATTGGCACTGAAAACAGCAACTTGGAAAGTACATATCTCTGTAGACAGAGCGGCGTTACAGTGGTTCTGCACTCACGCATGCTGCTGGAGCCGTGCCTACTCTCGACTTCCTGATCCAATGACAGATTATCTAAGCCACTTAAGCCCATTTGCAAAGTCATTCTATTTCAGTACTAATAGCTTAGGAAGAGCTAAAAAGGTGCTTAGCCAAAATTTTGAAATCTCAGGTTTCTATTGAAGTGAGAGAGCAAAAGAACCCCTTCAATAATCTATGGAGACTGACAAGGCTGAATAACCTCTCATTTGGGAGAATTGGTTCTAATCTCTTAAATTCCCAAGTGCTTTAAGGGAGAAGAGGAGGGAGATGGTGGTGGTGGAAGAGAAACAAGGAGAGTGGGGAGGAGGGAGCAGGAGGAAGAAGGGAGAAGCAAGGAAAGGAAGAGAGGGGGGAAAACGGCAGAGGGAGGAGGGAAGAGTTAGCATGGAGGAGGAGAGAGGGAAGTGACAGAGGAAGCCAGGAGCGCGGGAGCTGACCTGTGTGAGTCTGGTAACCTCCACTGATCAGTGATGATCCACAATTATGTCACCAGGGGCCAAAGATTGATGTTATTACAGCTTGCAGATTCCTGCATATTCCTTCCTTGTTTTTACTTTCAATTTAGAAAAAGAAAAAATTCTTTCTCTTACAGAAAAAAATGTAAATTTTACTGTGTAAAAAGTGCTAAAAATGTCAGTCAAGTCTCTAACTTTCCTATACCCCACAAAGTCCACCGTGGTTTATACTATGCATTACTATTACTACTAGCAAAACCTCCGGGTGAGCGCCAGAGACGTTTCTGGGATGGTTTTCCCTCCTGGAGGGGCACACACAGGTCCTGCCCTCACCTAGCAGAGATCCAACCGCAAATGTCAGCAATTTCGACATCACCTGAAGACCTCCGGAAGCACGGAGAGCTGGCCCCAACCCCAGGGTCCAGTTGCGGGGCGGAGCGCAGCGACCAGGGGGCTGTCGCCTTGTGCATTCCAGAGCCCCGGAAGGCTGCTTTGCTGCTGCCTGAGGCCACACGGGGACAGGGGATGGTGACAGGGGACGGGGTGGGGGGGGAGGGGCCTGTCCCTCCTGTCCCACCTGTCTGGCTGCTCACCTGAAAACGTTCCTTCTCTTTTCTTTTCCACGTTGGGCCCAACCTCAACTTTTGATTGATCCTGGCTGAAGCGTCCCATTTCGTAAACCTCCAGCGGCGAGATCGCTTGAGAGCAACCTCACCGGGAAGATGGGTTAGGGACCCCTAGCTGCAGACCTCGGGTCTGTGCTCCAGACTGTCTCCTTGTGCACAGTAACTGCAGGCAATAATGCCTCTCAGTTAAAAGGACAATTAGAAATTTTAAGGATAAGAATCATCTGTTCTCTGCACACCGCCGGAGGCCCAGGTCTGGGCGCTCAGCACCCTGGCGCGCCACGTGCGGGGCAGACGACCCCCAGGAAGACAGAGGCCGCGGAGGGCGCGGGGAGTCACCCAAACGCCCCAGGAAGGCAGGCACCCCAGCCATCCCCCCAGGGTCCCCAGCACCGCGTCAGCTTGCAGGACAAACTCTTGCGTCCAGCCCCAGCGCTGGAGACGGGACTCAGGGGACACTGCGCCGTGCCTCGGCGCGCGGGGGAGGGGGCACCTCGGGACACCCACAAGGCCCACCTGCAGTCCCGCTCACGCTGCTCTCAGGGACCCGGAAGAAGGCGCGTCGCCTTACCTGGCGCTGCGCTGGCGAGCGCGGGGCGTCCGGGGAGGACAGCGGTGCCCGGCGCACGGAACCTGCTGGCGGAGTGGGCGCGCTCCGCCCGGAGTCCGGCCTCCCTGCCTCCCGGTCAGGCGGCTGGGCGGCCAGCCCTCTCGGCCCCCTGGAGGCGGAGCAGGAGATAAGGTCCCGCGCCCCTCCCGCCCCCTTGCGGGGGCGCCGGCCGAGGGTGGGCGTTGGATCCTGCCCCGGACGCGCGAGAGTGACTCCGGCTGAGACGTGGTCGGTTCCGGTCGCGCTAGGACCAGGGTGTGTGAGCGCCTGGGCATTGGACAGACTGTAAGAAGAGCAAGGGAACCTGGGGGCCGAGGCAGGAAGGGACACCAGGGAAGGGCTGCCCGGGGGTAAGGGTGAGCGCGGACCGAGGCGAGCACCTGCCCGGGCTGGGCACACTGGGCTCCCGCGTCCCCTGGCCTCTGACCTGCGCTGGTGGCTGGCTGAAGGCTGAGGCGGCACCTTGTCAGACAGGCGGACAGCGACTTGAGGATCCAGAAATTGTAGGAAGCCTGGGGATGTGGGGACTGCCTGTGACAAGGGAAGGATTTCATTCAGCACTCAGGGGCAAAGAGTGGCAGCAGGTCCCCTCGGGCCGGGCCGCAGGCTGGGCCTCCCTTAACTGTCACCCCACTTCCCCAAGGCGTGCTTTCTCTTTCTCACGCTCTTACCTTGTGTGGTATTTCTTCTGCTAGCAAAGCTCCGTCCCAAACTCATCACACGTGGCCTCCCCAGTACACGAACACTCCTGTCTGCAATCTCATCTTTTGCAGAGGCAGATCACGTATTTCTATTTGAATTTCCATGATGTGTATGTCTTTCTTCTGTTTGACAAGAACTCTAGGTACGTTCTAGGAGGGCAGCGAATTGGTCTTGTCCAGCAGGCCTGCCACAATACCTGAGGTATAGGGGATGGATGCATGTGGACCTTGGTTTCTCACCAAGATGCACTGGGTTTAACTGAGCTGAAGCACTTTCCAAAATGGCTTTATTCTAGTCCTACGTGGATTCAGATATGCCCAACACAATCGTCCCTTGGTTTCATCCCCACCCCCCCAAAAAAAAATTTCATGTGCCATGAAATCTCGCTGCATTACTAAATTACTAAGCATAATTATTAGAAATTAGAATGACAACAATTTTTCCTCTTTTTCCAGACAAAGCCTAAAGTACTGCAATATTTTTGCATTTTAAATCTTGAGTTTGTGACTGAAGCATATTTGACCAATCTAGTGCAATGAACCTGAGCCATATGGCTATATTTAGTCATAAGTAACACGAGAACCATCAAAAGCAGATTCTATATCATTATTTCTCACCACAATCTTCCTACAGAAACCATCATGATTGAATGAATGGATGCAATGGGCCAGAGCCAAGGGAGAATCACATACACCTAATGCACTGAATAAACTGGTGTTGCTCGCAGCACCAGGCTAGTCTTTGAGGGTGTTGTGACCAAACCTAGAGCCTCACCTCCCTCGAGAAGTTTTCAGCCTAGCAGATGAGATCTAATCTGGGGCACCAATAGCCAACATCACCAGAGATATTGACCACTCGCCCAGGCAAGCAGTTCTCAAACACTCTGCAGATTCACAGGGAAAATCATCCAAAATAAATCTAGTGGTGTCCTTGTCTTTTCCTGTAGCAATCGTACACAGGAGACGAAACCAAACTTAAATCAAGGGCATGTACAGGGAGTCAGGAGACTCAGCTAACCCCAGAAGGCAATTCCAAGTCCTTCTGCATTACCCACCTTGTTGCTTTTGAACACACTGTGCAGAGAATTTGGCTTTTTTAATTGTCCAATGACTCCAGAGGATCAGGTTTCAAGGCACTTTGCATTGCAGGCTGCAATCAAAGTATCTCTACAAAGCCTTATTTTTTTTTTCTTTCCTACTTTTAGAATGAGCTTCGGCCTGTGTGTAACACTTTCTTCTAGGATTCTATTGAAGATTAAAAGATGTAGCCAAGGAACATCAATACCTTCAAATTTTCCTTCGGTGTCCTTGAAAGGTTCAAATGATCTGAGTCCCAAGTTTCTACAGAGGGCAGATTAGCAAGCCTTTCCCTTATTGCACAATAATGATGGCGGCCTTCCCAGCCTTGGATAGAGGCAGCTTTTCCTCCCTTCCATTTTCCCTTGCCTAGATAATTTTGCATGGCAAACTATGTGACTTGTAGTACACTATTTCTAGCTAATGTTTCTATGTCAGTTAGACCTCCTTAATTGCAAACATAGAAACTTTCTTCTGTCTAAATACCACTCTCACACACACATACACACACATGTGCGCACACACACATGCACGCACACACACACACACACACAATTATTTTTAAAATATGTGAGTAGCTCACAGAAGAGCAGGAAAACACCTCCATCAGCCCATCTCAGTTCATTTCTTTATACCTTAAGTTGACTAATTGGATGGATGGGGACATGTAGCTCCTTTGTACCATTACTGGTGTCCTTTATAGACAGGAAATAGTTCCTGCAACTTGGTTTCTCTGTCTTTGCCTAGCTTTCTTTTCCTAAACTTAGTTTAAATTTGAGGAAAACAGTGTCCAACTGTACTGTCCTACAAAAAAATTGCCCACAGTGGGGAAGAAGAAATTCTCAAAGGCTTTCAGAATATTATCACCGTGAAATCAATAAATGAATTCTAGGTAGAAAACAAAGCAGAACAGGGACCACAAAAAGGAAGATGTGCCACTTCCTCGGGGTTTCTCCCAAACCAGCTCCAGGAGCCGCCTCGTTCTCCTTCCTTCACTGCATTCTTACACTGTACACACATGCAGTTTAAGGAATAAATGAGAAGGCCTAAATCTAATAACTGTATCCTAGCTAAGGAAATAAGACTAAAAATATCCCTTCCCTGGAGATAACTAAGTAACACCTCAGACACTCACTGCTGAACTGCAGACCTTTGGGTGCCGCTTCCAGAAATACCACGTCCCAGAGACCCGGGATATTTTCAGGAGTGATCCTTGTAGGCCTGGCTTTTGGCTCCAGCGCGAACATCTCTAGTTTAGGAGGATAAGCATGACTCAAATAGGGCCAACTCAAGGTCTCTTTAGGACTTTGGAAGAGAAAGGGATATTGTCATTATTTGCATGAACTGTGAATTTTAAGAATTATAAAAATCTAGAACTTCCTGAGAAAGTCTCTGAGAATGAAGCTGCCACCAACAAAAGCAGAACTGCAGAAACAAGCTGCTGACATTGTTTCAGGCTCTATATCCACCATTCCTAAAACCAGGCCTCCTTCTGGATTTTTCTCTAATGTGAGCCAATGAATCCTGTTTTGGTTTAAGCTAATTTGAATTGGGACTCTGTTGCTGTCAACTAAAAAAGCTCTAAATTGAACCCCCAAATGTAATTCTGAAGCCAAAAGACTATGAACGAACTAGAACCTAGATCTAAAACACTTTTGTGCCTTAAATCTTACTTAAACGTGTAATGCTGAATATAAATACTTTGCAAAGCTCAGCATCAACAATATTTTTAAGATTCATTAAGAGTCCAAAAGCTCAAGAAAGCTGACGGATTATCAATTTAGTTGAGTGGCCAGCAAAACTTATTTCTGAAGTCATGCCCTTTAGATTCAGTCCTGAGACCCTAATTTAGAAGGTAAAGACAAATAAATAAATAAATGTGCATTGTGAGGCGCAGTCGGAGAGTGAAAACTTTCTTCCATTTCTCAACTTCTGCCTTGCCAAATTCAGAGTCCCAAGTTGCCCTGCATTGTGTTTGGATCTGGAATGTCCTCCAAAAGCCTCATTTGGATGTTATGGGTCATCTGTGGAACCATGTGCTGTTAAGAGATTGGAGCCTGGTCTGCGGGGGATTATGGGTGTGTGGTGGTAGACAGGAGGGTGGTAGACAGACATATAGATTGGATTATAGATGTGTGGATTAGGTTACAGGCCTGTGGTGGGGGCTTAAACCTGGAAGGGGCAGAACACTGAGACTGGGCCCAGGAGGGGCGGATCGTTGGGATGAAACCTGGAAGCTTATGTGCTGCTTCCTGCTTTCCTTCTGGGACTTGACTCGACTGGACTTGACTTAGCTTGGCTTCCTGTTTACATTGTCATGAGGAGCTGCCTCCACCTCTGCCTCTGCCGTGTTCCAGCCACCTATGAATGAACTGAGATCTTATGAAACTGTAACCTAAAATAAACTTTTCCTCCACTAATTTGTGCATTTTGGGTATTCAGTCACAGTGACAAAAAAGTAACTAAGACACCTTTGCCATGAGAACACCGAATGAGATCATTTCCCTAGGGTAGGGGTCACATTTCTTACATTTTTATCTTAGGGTTCAAAGACAATTCCAATTTCCCTCACAGTTAAGCCAGACATAAAGCTGAGAATCTTTTAACTAGTTGCAGTGAGGGTTTCTTCTTACCTGTCCCTACAGACACACCCCAGGAGCTGCCTCGTCATGGCCACCAGCGAAGAGGAGAGACAGCAGGTGTGAGCTGAGCGCACTTATATGCAGGCCTCTTCGGAGGGAGGAGGTACATTCGTTGTTGATTCGTTTATGATCAGAATGCTGTGCCTGAACTGAAAGAAAAAAATATTAAATACTGGTTCTCCTTTGAGTTAACACTTGGAAGTAGGGTGGTATGAACAATTTTTCTACAAATCCTCTAGAATTCTTTCGGTTTTCATTTCTTTTAGCCAATACACAAAAATAGAAAAAGTGTACGTATCAATGAAGTACCATGTAATATTTCTACATAACTATCTTTTGTTTCATGTTTAAATTAGGTTAAACATGTCTGTCTCTTCAAGTGTTTATCATTTCCTTGTGGTTAAAAACTGTCAAAATCTTTACTTCTCGCTTTTTAACGCAGACAGTACAGTATTGTTATCTGTAGTCGCTCCTCTGTGCCATAGCGCACCAGAACTTTCTGCTTCTGTTATATTTGGCTGTACCTCAGTCCCCGCCGGTTGACACTTCCCGTTCTTATCCCCACACTCCTTGGCCTCCGACACCATTCCCCTCTCAACCTCTGTGAAGTCAACTTGCTTGCATTCCAAATACCAATGAGATCATGCAGTACTTGCCTCTTCTCCAGATTTCATCATAAAAACTGTTAAAACAGTGTAGGAGAGAACTGAAAAGTCAAGATTTTCATTAGTTTTGAAATTAATGTATCGATACATAACAAAATAATGGTTTACATGTTCCATTAACAGTGTGTGTGTGTGTGTGTGTGTGTGTGTGTGTGTGTGTGTGTGTGTGTGTGTAAAAACAGGAAATATATAAATATATTGAAGTTACATAATATTTTCAAAAACGATAACAATTCCTTAACTTTTCTAACAGGTATTTTCAGCTTGCTAGTCCCTGTCTCAGCAGCCCTCTCAGATTTCTTCCAGTGACAAATGTGACCTGCAGTGATAACTCACACAGGAGCTTAGCGACAGCTGCTTGGAGAAATACGCCACAGTGCACTACTTATTTTTTTAAAAATGGGGAGGAATCCTCTACTATCCAGTTCATATTCAATAATTCCTGAATATTTTTATCATAGTTAATCATTTATTATTCAACTGTTTCCATGATATTCATTCCTTAAATTTTAATAATGCTTAATTCTAAATACTATTTTCATAAAGATCACCTTGACCACATTTAAGTGATACTTCACAATAAGTCATATGAAAAATTAGAGTGATAGATGAAATAATGGTACCTTTCAGCTCTATTGTGCTCAGACCTCGGTGAGGTTAGCAAAGTCACGATTTTAAGCATACAAAAAACCTGCATATTTTACTTTCTATATTCTGTAAATCACAATTAGAGAGATGTCCTCAAGATTTATAACAATCTTTTTTAATTCTGAGTATAAATTTTTCAACCTTTCAAGTTGATCTCTGTTTGAAGAGGAAGTGGGCGTGGTTGCTTAGTGTTTGTAGAGCTGTTTTCCCAGCAAAACTTCATAGAGCTCTGAGAAACTAATCTTTTCTCAGTCATGAGCATGCTTATTAAATCAGATGCCTTCTAGACCTCATCTTCATAAATAGGCCTCCTGCATGCTTCACATCATGTTGTAAGAAACGAGGAGGGAAACGCATCCCTCCTGCTCTGCGGAGGGTTTTTTCCAAGCTGAAAGCTTACTTAGAAAGGGCAGGAGGAATGCTGGGCTGGCTGCACACTGGCTTTTCCATGATGCCAAGTTATTAAAACAGGGCAGTTCCTCTCCTGAGGCAGCCAGACATTATCTGGAATCTGTATACAGAAAAGATGCAACTTCCTCTCAGTCCTTCCAAAAACTGGAGTCTGATAATGCCATGGAGCCTGGTCTTGTGCATGCCATGACATACCTACGAGGTCCAAGTGCCCTCCCACTATGGCTGGGGTCTAAGCAGAGGAGATGGGGCAGGTGCTCTCCCCAGCCTTCTTTTAGGCAAGTTTTTTTTTTTTTAATTAAAAAGAAAAACAGGGGCTGGAGGCATAGTTTGGCAGTTAAGAGTGTTTTCCTGGCAAGTGCAGGGCCCTGGGTTCAATTCCCCAGGACCACACATGCTGACCATGATGGCTCTCAACACACCTGTAGAAAATAAATGAATAAGTAGGAAAAGAAAAAGGCCTGTACTAATAAAAAAGAAAGAAAAGAAAAAATAAAATCAGGTGGAAGACCAGATTTGTGGACCTTGATTTAAATCATAGTATAATCATTCAAATTTCATGCTCATTACCCAATGAATTATACAATAAGACAAAAAATGTAAGATAATACTATCCCTAAATAACATACAAATACCAAATATATACACACTCCTTCTTAACAATGTCCATCAATCTTGGAGTTTAGGAGAGATTTTTTTTTCTTTCAAGAGGGAGTCTCTTTCTGTAGTCCAGGCTAGTCCTGAACTCACTCACTGTACTCCTCCTGCCTCAGCCTCCCACGTACTGTGATCACTAGTGTGCGCCACTATGCCCAGCTTACGTGGTGCTGGGGAGTCAGAGCCAGGGCCTCGCTCTTGCTAGACAAACCCTTTAGCTCCTGAGCTATGCCTTCAGTAGGCAAGAAAAATTTTATACTCAAAAATTAAAAAGAAATCATGAGTCCAGAAAACAGAAGATATTTCAGAATTGAGATTGAGTAATATAGATGATTTTCTTTCATTCTTTTCTCCTGTACTTCTGGTGGGTTTCTTTATACAACATGTGTACATTATTTTATAATAAAATAATATTTTAGGAGACATTTTGGGCACAAGAGATTTTTTTTTCCTTCCTACTCTTATGACATTACTCAGAAACTTTGGACTTTCTGATATTCTCGACTCCATTCGCACATTGTTTGACAGAAAACTTTTAAACAAAATCATTTTCTAAAATAAGATCTAATGATTCCTTTAGCCATTAACCTGCTACCAACTTACCGTCAGGTCACAAACAACCAGGTGCTTATTGAGTATGTGCTGGAGTGTTTTGAACTGATAATGGCTCACTGTGAAACTGCAGAAATATTTTCATATTTATTTTTTAAAGATATTTTGGATATTAATGTCTTAATGAAAAAATGAATCAATGAGCAATGTTTAGGTATCTAAGCTAACATTTCTCAAGTGTGTTTCATAAACATTTTTCCTATGAGATATCACAGGGCCACCAAAAAATCACCTCTGTAACTAGATCATTTTCACAGGTGTTAGATACAATATTCCATTTCTTTAGATGTATTAATCAAACAATCATATTAAACCCTCCCCAAAATCCAGAAGATACTCATTTGATTTTATTAAATTCATTGTATCCCAAATTCATTTTACATTCCCATTCCTGCCTTCGTTTCAGTAGAAACACAGAAACAGTGTTCCTGGGGGATATTCTTGAGGTACCCTGACTTGACCAAAATGAGAGGGGATAGAAAGAGGGCAGAATAACACAACTTGCGTTCCTCAGAGCCTTTTGCATTGAACTATGATGGTCTTGGCTATTACTTCAGACTCGATCCTCCTGGGGCCTGCCGTGTTCTCCCATGACTTCCACCATTGTTGTTGATATTGTATTTCTCCATAGACGATTGAGTTCCCTGAAGGCCCTTCTTCTCCACCTGCTCTTTTTCCATCCAACCATCTCTTTTTGCTGCCTAATTTCTAGTACATTCCCACCATTGCCAGGGGCTAACTCACCAATTATGTGTTTTAAATTGAATTAAAAGTACCTTGGTTGCTTCCAAAAATCAGCATATACTTTCAGTATTCATGAGACACATACAGCTGACATCTCTAGAAAACTACATTCCATCTGCGAAAACATCTGTGTTCAACTGCGATGTGATTAGATGTTCCTGCATTTATTTTTCTAAGAATTGAGCATATCCAATGTACAGTTTTCCCTGAATGCATCTCATTGTTTCGTTCCTGGCAGTGTCCTTCCAACTTCCAATCACCAGGGACAGTTACGCATGAAGTTTTAATTCAATTAATAGTTTCTTAGAAAAACATGCATTTTTCCAAAAAGTGAATTTCTACAGCCAGTCTGAAAAGGATAGGGAATATGGCTGTTGCTTGGGATAACTGCCACAAAACCAGTTATTTCAGATCTCAAATATGTGCCCCTTTATAGCCAGAGCTTAAAGAAACACATGGTCAATTCAGCATTTGTCAGTTTCCAGCCACGATATGGTATCTTGGTTTCATTTTAGGCATTTTCAGATAAATCTCTTTTCTGAAGAGAAAAACCATAGTGTACTTTCTCACGTTAACATCTGGATTCTGACCGACAGTGTTGGCATGACCCTCTATCTTCCCACACGTGCACACACATACACACACACACACACACACACACACACACACACATTTGGCATGTTTCAAGTTCAACAATAGTAGGAAAGAAAAAAGACATTCAAGTGCTTTAAAATTATGGAAAAGATAAAGTTGAAATCAAATAATAATATTGGAAATCAGGGTTTAAGCTATATAGTTTTCATCCTTCAAGAAACAACTCTAAACCTGAAAGCGTAGTTCTTCTATAATCATAGAATTTATTGATTAGAAAATGTTAAGTGGAAATAATGAATTTTGCACTAAATCGCTGTGTGCATACACACACCCACACACACACACACACACAAAAAAAAATTTCTTTAAAAGCAACGTTAATGTCTAAATGAATTCCTCTGATTCAAGATTTTCTTGAAGTTGCTCTGCCTTCACTTTTTGCAGAAAAGAAGGGGTTAAAAATAATCCACTACAAGTCTGGTCATCCTTCCAGGCCTTCAAAACACACACCCCTCCAGACTCACTTCCACCATCTGCCCTCTCCCTCACGCTGATCTCGTCACCAGGGCACCCATGTGCACAATCAAAATAGAGCTTGAACTCAAAGAATATACATTACACTGCGGTGGACAATCCCAGGGAAACAGGAGATAAAGAAAACGGAAATGCAGACTTTGTTTCCAAGATAACCAAGAGAAATAAAGAGCCAGAGTCGCCAGAGTCGTAGCTCAGTGGTAAGAATGCTTGCCTAGCATGTGCAAGGCCCTGGGCTCAGATCCTCAGTACCACATTAAAGACAAGACAAAACAAAACATTAGCTGGGCATAGTGACATACCCTTGTAATCCCAGCACTGGGAAAGCTGAGGCAGGAGGGCTGCTGTGAATTAAGGCTAGCCTGGGCTACGGAGCAGGATCCTATCTTAAAAAGAGACGCAGAAAAAGAGGAGAGAGAGAAATCAGACTTAGAGAGACAAAATAATGCTCTTGTGCCTCAGAAACATCCATCCTTTCTCTAGGTAGCCCAGGAGCGGCAGTGGCCTAGCGCTGTCCCGAGAGAGAGCCGAAGACACTGCAAGGACTGCAGGGTGACAACGTGTATCAACGTGGCAAAGAAGCAAACCCCAGCATCCTCAGTCAGGTTCTGGTCATTTATTTCGTCTTCAGATGGAAACAAAACACAACAAACAACTGAATAAAAATATAAACTTTTGGACAACATCGCAAAGCTAGAAAATGACATAACCAGAATGCAAATCCAGGAGAGGACTGGCCCTACAACCTACAGTCTCAACTGTTCTACTGCCTAAGGAGGCAGATACCAGCAAAGCACCTTGACATGCTTTGATTGAATAAGTATTTATTGATAGGTATTAAATTTATGGAATGAATAACTTTTAACTCAGTGATAGTTCAAGAAAAAATTAATAGTAAAAAATAGTAAAAATAGTAAAATAGTAAAAAATTAATAGTAAAAAGAGATAATATTTTATTACATTTTATTGATGTACTCTGGAAATTTCCACTGAAGCTATGGCATCTAAGCTAGATCTTTCAAATATTTAGATAAAAGTCTGATCCAATGACACATGACCATGCTTGAAGATTGTGGTTTCATGGGACAGAGAATTGAAATAGTATGCACAGTACTAAGTGGAGGACTGTATTAGGGGAATGGTACCCAGAGGGTCAAGCTTTGGAAGCTTGTTGTCTTAAAAGTGGACATAATATGTTAGTTGAAGTCAGGACTGTGTTCACTGAAAGGGAGTTTCATCTCACAGCTGCATCCACAGCCAAGGAAGTCAAGAGGGGTTACGTTACACTGCAGGGGCTCTCAGCTCACGACTCACTTAAGTCATATTGTACGTTGTACTCCAAGAACTCACAAGTGTCCATTCTCCTGTAGACAAAAGTTGCTTTTGCTCTTACCTAAGTTAGTGTGGCTGAGGATGGACCTGAGTTCTTGTTTTCTACCAAGAGAAATGGAAAACAGCTGCTGATCTTCCTTTCTGTAATAAGTATCCTACAATGCAAGCAGTCGCTTAAATATTTTCCTGATATTTGATCACTTGCTCGGTACACAGGATAAGAGATGCACTAAGAAAACGTCAGAACAAAGACTAAAGGATAGTATTCTCCTTGTAAATAATCACTCTCTCAAAATACACAAACACACACACACACACACACACACACACACGCACGCACGCACGCACGCACGCAAAGATGGAAAAGAAAACTTCATAAATGAAGTTGTTTCATAGGACAATTTCTGCATTTGTAATGTTTTCTTTTCAATAAAAGCTACATTGTCTTTATGATGAATGAAGTAAGTCTCTCTGGAACTTATTATAACAAGCATAAGCAAGCTGGTGGGCATAATTTAAGCATCGTGAACATTCCAAACAAATCCACAAGAAGGGAGTGTTGTAATGCTTCTGTCTCCATTGGCCTCTCTCTGTGGTTAATGCCCTCACACATCAGTAGAGCAACATAACCAGAATAGTCAAATATCACTCTTCGGTGCCCTGCTCCTTGTCCTACTTTTCTCTGATTTCAGCATCTCGTCCACCATGGAAACCTTCGTCTGGTTTCCCTGGTAGTTCCATCCTCGTTGGGTTGCTTGTTCCTATCCACTGACCATTTCATATTAGAATCCGAGACACCAAGATCAGCCTTAGACGTTTTTCTTTTCATTCTGTACTGTCCCATTATAATATTTTATTTACGTAACTCACAAATTTCTGTATGTTTTAAGACCACACCCTACTTTATTAGATTATTTATTCCAGGTGCGAGAGGGTTATTTTTACTTTTCTATGACTTGTGCTAATAAAAACACTTGAGGAAAAGATGCCCCCTTGATAGTTTGACTAACTGTAATAAGAAAGACCCATAAATCCTTAAGTAGTTACTAAAGTTGATGTTCCAGTGTTTTTAATGAGATGTTTTATTTTGGGTAAATGAACAGCCACAGTAGGCCTATAATTTAACAAAATATGCCCACAAGACTATGATTTCTAACTTCATTAATGCTAATTACAGAAAACCTGTTGTAGTCATCAACACTATCCCAAGTTATGTTCATACTTTTCACCAAAACCAAAGTGAAAGCAAAATCCAACTTGGTGCAGAGAAATCAGCTTCATAAATATCATAAACATCTCATATAAAATTAGAAAATAATTTTTAGAAGGTATTAAACACTCTAGACCAGTTGTTGGCAAACTGTATGCAGAACATGAGCCAAATCCAGGCTATCGTCACTGTTTGTAAATAGTTTTATTGGAACGTGGCCATGATGACTCATTTACATATTGTCTACAGCTGCTTTCACGTTAAAACGACACAGTAGAGTAACCATGACAGAGACCGAACGGCAAAGACTGTGCAGCCTCAGAAGCCTCAAATATTGACTACTCACTATTTTACAGAAAATATTTGCTGACTCCTAGACTCAAGCAAAATCTCCAGTTGCACTACAAACACTACTACCCTTTGAAAGAAAAGTACCTGAGCATTTTTATATTAGCAAGAGTGATAAAGAGAGAAAAATTTAGCATTCAGAGCAACTAAGAGAAATAAACAAAAGCATTGAAAATGATTTTCTTAGCTCATTTAAAGAAATAATTTTATTCTTTAAAAAAATGTATTTGACTTCAGATGCTGAGGCTGAGGGTTACACACTGAAGGGCTTCCAGGCAACTTTTTGAGATGCTAGTCTACCTCAATCTATGGCCAAGCAAAGTAAATTATTTTACCTTTTTTTTTTTTCCTTTTCAGGTACTGAGAGTTGAACCTAAGGAGCACTAAGCTACATCCAATTCTTTATTTTATTATCTTATTTCATTTTTAGACAGGCTATGACAATGGCCAGCCTAGCTTCCAACTTGTGAATCTCCTCCTTTGAACTACTGAACTGCTTAGAATATAACCGTGGGCCATCATGGTCAGCTAACAATTTTATTTCTTTCCTTTCTGAAATTAACCATTGATAGTTCATATTGACTTGGTCATATTTGTCACAGCACAGGCCTGAACATAAATAGTTTCTTCTTATCATCCTATTTGTTTAAACATGACCTTAGTCAAAAGAACAGATTATAAGTATCTTTCTCAACTCTTCTTACAAATATGGGTCTAGGTTACCGGTTCTTTATACAGCATGCATTTACCAAAATATGTTCTGTCTTGATACCTACCTAAACCAAAGGCATTGTGAAAATTGTGAATTGATATTCTATATAATAATAACAGCCAACACTCACTGAGAGCTCATGGCGTGCAAAGCCCTGTTCTACTGAGTACAGCAGGGTATCTAGCTATTCATCGAACACACTTCCTTCTCTTCCCACAGACAGCGCCTGAATTCGGGCCAGTGAAGCATTCCTGGTCCATAAGAGCTTCCACACTCTGTTTTCACTGATGTCACGGTGATGAATGAGGCGACATGGGAAATCAATGTTGGCATCGTGAGAGACCAATAAAGAAGAAACCAGAGTCCCTGGTCGTAGTTCAGAAGAGAGGTCCCGTCTGTCAAGAGTCCTTGTTTGGGATTTTTTTGTAATTGAGGAATTAAATTCTGCATCACCTGACCTTTAGGCTCATATAGTTGGAGACGTGTTTGTTACAAAAGTGGCCATAACTGAGCTAATTACTTTCATTTAATCAATGAGTGTTTCTATTATTACTATTGGACCTAGACATAAGGTACAATCAGGTGCACTAAATAGTCCTTTCTATTGAGATCAGCAGAGTAATTTTTAAAAAGACAACAAGCCCTGTACAACCGAATATAGATTGCTTAATGCCCTTCATTCTTGATTTTAGAAATCCACTATTTGTCATCATTATTTGGACAAGTCACTTGAGGTAGTGAACATTCCTATAAAAATCAGGAAGCAATAAACAGTTTGCAGATAAACACGAGAACTGAAAATGTCAGTAGTAGCTGGTGAATTCAGATGTCCAGGTCAGACGTGATGGTAATTAGTAAGTCATAGATTGTTTTTTTTTTTTGGCAGTACTGGAGATTGAACCTAGAACTTTCACAATGAGCTATATATTCAGCCTTTTTGTTGTTTTATTTGCTTTTGTTTTGTATTGAGATAGAATCCCACAAAGTTGTTAAGTTCCTCAGACATGGCTCCATCTTTCTATCCTCTGCCTCAGACTCCCAGATTCTGTTATTACACATATGTGCCATCATTCCCAGCTGAAAAAGACATATAATTTTCCTGACCATAAAATGATATTTGCAGTAATTAATGAAGCAGCTGAAATTCTACTTATAATTTGTTAATTCTAATAAGTTTTGCCATAGTTTCAGCCAAAATTATAGACTTCTGGGAATCCTTTCTTTGTTGGAGAATTACAGAAGTAGTGCTGTTCAAAGTGGCAAATTATTTCCTTCAAATCTGGACCTTATTTCAAAATAGGCTTAGATATTTTGTGCCGCTTAGATCAAACTTTTCTTTTGTATATTTTCGACCTGGCAAACACAGAACTAAAGGAGCGCCAGGAGCTCCCAGCTCCCTTTCCCATAGAAGTCCCCCCACCCACCCCCCACGCCCAGCCTCTCCCTGGAGACCGGCTTTATTCGGTTTATGAGGAGAGGCTAAAATAACTGGGATGTTTGAACAACTATGAAATAACCGCCTGGGGTGATGCTTAATGATCTCCGGAAGCGTTCCAGCTGACACATCCGTGCACGGAAGCCAAAGGGGGCAGGAGGTTTGACAGCGGAGAGTGGAGAGGAGAAAACGGAGCTGGGCTCCACGTGTGCGTGCTCGTGGGCTGCGGAGGACCCTGCACTCCTCACAAGGCCTGAGGCACTGACCTCTTCCACTTCCCTTCCCCCTTCCTCAAGATCTACACAATATAAAATGTGTCTATTTGTGCAATCGGACAGCATTGCATATTTTAGGAAGCCCGTTTGCATCTGTTCTCACTGATTTCTGGAACAGCCCTGTGGCTACCTAAGAACGTGGTCGGATCCGATGAGCAGAGCACAGGCTCCGAGGGGGCAGCGACTTCCCGGCAGCACACCAGCCGCCGGGGCGAAGGATGGAGCCGGGTGGGGCTCCTCACACCTCCCTACACGCCTTCTCTGCACCCCTTCCCCCTTCTCGCGGTAAAGCGAAGCTCTGATTTCCTAGTCCTTGGGTAAAGCGGGATGAAGTTGCCTAGGCCTGAGCTAGAGAAAACGGGGCGGGCGGGGAGTTAAGGGTTTGGTGGTGGTGGTGTTGACTGACAGACCCCTGACGGGGCACCTGCAGGGCCAGAGTGCCTTCCTCCTGGAAGCAATGGCAGCTCCCTCTGCACAGCCCTCATGGGGACCATCCAGTTCCGTGAGCAGATTTGACAATGCCAGGACGGGGCAGGAGAAACACTGGAAGCACGTAAGGATGACTCAGAAACCTCCCGCGTAAAACAAAAGCTGCTTTCCGTTGCTTTAAAGAATGAAGTGAGACACTTACAGGAGTCTTAGCTTACGTTGGTTGGTTAACAGTATTATCAGCAGGTGAATCTGAAAAATACACAAACAAAACCACTGAGGTACCATTTTTAGTCCTGTTCGTTGCCTGCCTTCCTTCCTTCCTTCCTTCCTTCCTTCCTTCCTTCCTTCCTTCCTTCCTTCCTTCCTTTTTGTCTACCAATGTTATATAGTTTTGCACCTCAACTGATCAGTCAGATGAAAACTTTCCTTCTGTCTGTGAGACCACCAAATTTCAGCAATTGAAACCAATACAATAATGAAAAAACAACTAAGCCTGATAGATCACCTCATTCCCCTGGAGGTTCATATGAGTACATCCCCCTTTCTCTATTTTTCTATCGTATTTAAACATGCATGTAATGCAGGCGATGATCACTGTCCACCCACACACATTATCTTGCAAATAATCTGTTTTGTTTAGCTGCTATTCGTGAGTTGTTTGATCATTCTCCTACTGAATATTAACCGTGTCAAGTACCTGCCAAGCACTCAGCGGGTCACCTTGTTTCAGCCACACACACATTTCCTTTGCAGCTCATTCACAAATGTTCTTACTAATATCATCCATTCAGCAAGTACTGGCTAAGTCCGAACCATCAAGAGGTTAAGTTTTGGAGATGACACAAGACCAGGTTCTTATTGTCCTATTTTGTTTTCCTTCCAAATTTCTCAATTCTCAAAATTTCTGGTGTCTTCACAGGTTCATTGGCACAAATGAGCTCTGCGCACAGAGCATCCATTCTCAGTCCAGCCCTGGCCTGCTCCCCTAGGGATGAGGGATGAGTGAGAGCCCTTCTGAGACCCGCTTGCCTGAAACGAGATGGTACACTGTGTGGCCGGGCAAGTAACTTCACACAGGTTATCTTATATGAAAGAGATGTTATTGCCAATATTTTACAAGTAGGGAAACCAAGGCTCAGAGGATTGAAGCCACTTACTGGAATCCATCTGACCACAAAACTTTTGGTCCTTTTGGCCCTCCCGCGCTTGGCTCTAATCCTCCTAGCTGAACACCCCGGCCTCCTGACTCCTGCGGAGCTTTCGTATTCCCAGTCAGAAAGGCTCTGACACAGGACCAAAGCCTAGCACAGCAGGTGTGATGAAAAAAGAAAAAAAAAAGGAAGAAAATGTTATATTCTTTGAAGGTAATTGCATTCAAGGTATCATAATAATAATATCGAATACATAGTTACAGTAAATGACACTAATTCAAATTTAACTTATACACAGTGGAAATTATGAGAGAGTACTTCAAAGTGATTGTCTTCTTTTCTGCGTATAGTTAGCATGAGAGAGGGCAAGCCAGGAGGAAATAGTTAGCATCAACTACTGTTCATCAACTCAGACAAACAGACTGAAACATAAGACAGAGACGTGAAACCCTGCACAATCTTATAAAAATACGGTGTCAGATTCTGAGATACTCTGCCCATCCTGTTATTATCACTGCATAAATGAATTCCTCATCTTACTATATAATTTTTCTCATTTCTTCTGTATCTCAGTTTACTTCACGTTACTACCCGGAACAACCCCACCAACGTTTGTGAGTCAAGGAGTCACCTGTAGATCTCAGTTTGAAAAGTTAGGAACTATTAAAAGTGCGGGATCCTTGTGTTACTTGAGCATGGATTTTGTGAGAAACTGAGCACAGATACAGATGTGCTGTCAGGTGGCACCTGGACATGCCAAGTTCACTCTGATACCAACCAAAAGAAAAAGTTAAATATTATAAGAAACATGCAAAAATATTTTGGGAGTTAAAAAAAGGACATGCATTAAATTCAAAACACTTTCAGGAAACTTTCTTCATTATTGAATAACTTTGTTGTTATTTTTGAGATAATGTATCAAACATGGGTTTTTAGAATCGCTATGTCCTAAGTAGTGAGTTTCCATCCTAAACACTCTGAGAATTCTAAAAGCCCTGGTGCCTTCAAATAACTGTTCCAAACACATCAATTAAGCAACTGTTGATTGGTGTCAAACACAAGATCTGTGTTCTCAGGCTAAAAAACCACTTTAGTAAGCCTTTCTATTACTTATTGTCAGAATTTGATTATAGTTATAGTTATCATGAAGAGTCCCAGAGGAAAGGAGAATAATACTGAAAAGTTTAAAACTAGAAAGAATCAACAAGATATGATTGTTGTGGAGAAACAGAGGTAAGTTTCATTTTGAATAAGATTTTTTGTCTTTTCTAACACTTTTCATAAACAATGAAATAGAAAATAATTTTTGAGCAAGTAATTACCAAGATATAAAAGCTAGATACACATTTCTCTTGTTCTGTTATTGTGAAACATGCACAGTCAGAGGACAGAGGCCAGCATGCCAGGTACAACATATAAAGGATTCGAACTGTGCCCATCAGGTGCGTGTGATAGGAGCACTCCTCTGTGGCGGGACCAGCACATGCTACACAGATCCTCCCAGGTGGCCTGCCTGTGATGGTACCAAATAAACCAGACCAAGAGACTTCACATAGTGTTTAAAGATTTCCAAGAAAGCATAAGCTAATTTTAATCAAAGAAGCATGTTATCTACCCACAGTAATCCAAGACATAAATCACCCTCGATGAAAATGACCAGGCCCTACCCAAAAAATAAAACTCCCTGCCAGCCAAAACTATGTTGCAAACCTATAGTACAGTCATTTGAGTTAAGGAACTCTGGCTCTTAGAAGTCATTTGTGTTAATAATCGCCTTACTTTCTAAGTTTCCATAGTCTTGCCAGCATATGTACATATTTAGATTAAGTCTACTCATGTTTTAAAAATTAAGGCAGCTCAGAAGGAACTTCAATCATAATTATGACATGCTATAAAATATGAATAAGATATTCTAATATTAACTAAGTATATCCAAAATTCTTGAAAAGCAATTTAGCAGTTTATATAAAAATTCTCCAAGTTATAACTTACTAATTCCTCTCTTAAGAATTTATCCTAAAGAGACAGGAATTTGAATAAAGATTTATGGGCAAGGTTCTCACAATAGCATTATTTACAAAAGCAAAACAAAACAATTTCCAACAAGAAGTGGGATCAAGAATTATTGTAAATCTATTTATCAGAATAATGTTATCAGTAGATCTTTACAAATACTTAATCATGTGGAGAAAACTCATAATCCAACATTAAGACAATAAAATTAAAGAGAGCAGTAGTGGGGCTGGAGTATACATTTCCAAACATGCTTAGGTATGGAACAAATATGTTCTTGAAACATGCCAAAACATTAACAGTGTGAAGGAACTCTGTTAGGAATAATTCTTATTTTCTCCCTCAAATTCCTTACATAAGTATCTACAAAGGACATGAACTATTTTTTTAAAAACAGGAAAAAAAAAAAAAGGAGACACACCAAAAACAAATGATTTCTGTCACTGGTGCCCAGATGACACCAAAAGCAGGCGTGGTGCTGGGGACCATTATTATTGTTTGAGAAGACCACAACAAGGAACTAAGACTTGCTCCAAAAGATAAATGGATGAAACACATACACGAACCCCACCAACACACGAGTGGCCATCTGTAGCAGGAGCCGACTGTCAAAATCAGTCTTGTTGGAGTGTGCATTATAATTGAAAACTTCCAATTACAAAGATCTGGTCTCAGAGAGGAGGTGGAGGGATGGGTCATGTCACATACACACACACACACACACACACACACACACACACATGGTCACAGAACACAGAACAGGGTTGGTCAACCTGGAGCAAACCTACTCCCTGTTTGGTAAAGAGTTATTTTCTCAAGAAATGGACAATAAAATTCTAGAATATGAATGTCTGCAGTATTTTTATTTGATGTCTTAAAGAGCTATTTATGCCAGGTGGCAGTGGCACCTGCCTGTAATCCCAGCCACTCAAAAGGCTGAGGCTGAAAGATCTCAAGTTTGAGGGCGGCCTGGGCAGCACAGCAAGGCTGTCTTGCCAGGGTGTAGCTGGGTGGTGGACCATGTCTCTAGAGCAACAGCTTCTTTGCAGCAGTGTCTTCCCCACCCCATCCTTGTCCCCCACGCGTGCCAGAATTAGCATTCTAAAGTACAAATCCAATTACGCTCTCCCTTACAGTTCTTTCTTAACTCCCAGATGGCTACATAATAAAACCCATCTGATTACTATGGCAACCCAGGCCTTTCGTAAGCTGAACTCAACAAACTACCCATCTTTTGCCTATGATCGGCTCACCCCAGCTCTGAGTCACTTGACCTTCTCCAGACATACCTTGCCTTCCTAAGCTCCTGGGTCCATGGCTGTCTTTCATTCAACATTTTTCCTTGCCTTAAATCAATTAAATCAAACCCACTCAGGATGACACTTGGTCATTAGTGCTTTTTTAGCTCCCAGAGACATGAGTGGAAAGCCAAATGTCATGTATAATTATGAAGCACTTTCCTTTCCATGCTCTCTTCATGACTGTGTCTCTCTCCCCCATGATTCCTGCTGCTCTCCCAAGAAAACTGAACCTATCAACGCTCGTTCCTTTATTGCTTCATCTAGCATGGCAAGCATTAGCCCCTCCTCCTCCTTTCTTTCCACCTCTCATCTGACCTGGTGTGGAACAGGAACTCAACGAAAATGGTTCTATTTTGCTGAAATCACTTCTGGGCTTTCATAGCTTTGAACCAACATCCTGAAGAGTTGTTTCTTAAAGAGCAATGAGTTAACAAAGATGGTAGACGCTGACCTCTTTTTTTTTTTTAAATAATCATTATACTAACTTCACATAATTGAGACCTGGAAAAGATTCAAAAATCCAGTTGTCCTGAAGATAGAACTATGAGTGTAGAATTTTACTGATAATTTACCCGACACAACACAACTGGTTTTCATGTTAGTAAATGTAAGTGAAACAATACCAAATATGTGTGTTTTGAAGAGGAAGCAGGCTTCTAATTTCTTCTTTGTTAGGATGACAAAAAGAAATCATGCCAAGAAAGTGACATGTTTTAAATTAGTGCCAAGTCTTCTCGAGGTAATGTATGCAATGTAGTATTTAGATGGAAGTTTTTCTAAGCGATGATCCTTCCTCGTGTTCACTGGTCTCTGCTGAGCAGATCTAACCTTCCTCCCACCCTCCAGATGTTTCCCTTGAGGCCTGGATGTGCACCTTGCCCTCCTTCCTCAGCTCACCTTTCCACTATTCTCAGACTCTTCAAAATAAAAGTTGCTGATCTATAAAACACAAATGATTTACTCTTCCCTCTGTACATTTCCCTTTTTTTACTCCGTATTTACCTCAGAAAGGGAATAATAATGCTGATTTTTTTTTTTTTTTTGGCCTAAGCCTGTTATACTGGCAACTAATTAGATGTGGAATTTACTAGCTCAATGTGTTCTAGGAAACAGAAAAGTCAATAAAGATCAAAAGACTTAAGTCTTCTTTGATAAGCCATAATTAACTGACTAATTAGAAATCATCTTACTGTTTAAACTACCAAATAAACCACAGCATGATTTTATACCAGATTTGAACAGTGAGTCTTCAAATATTGTTAAAGAAAAAGAGTACATCCACAAAATATGAATAGACTTTGGACTTTGATTCAAACCTGCATGTACTTGAGCATCTCTCTCTTGTTGTTTTTCACTTATACACATACAATAACATGCACACACATACATGTATACAAGCAAATACTCATATACACACATAAACCCACACATAATCACAAACGCAAATATGCATGTGTATTACGTACTTTCCCACTGTTGGGAAATATACCCAACCCCTGCAACCTAAAGGAGGAGTTTATTTTTACTCATAGTTTCAGACAGTTTAGATCACCGATGGCTGGCTGGCTCCAAAGCAGACATCATGTGACAGAAGGGCATGGCTGCAGAAAGCTGCTCAATCCGTGGCAGCCGGGAAGCCAACAGAGGGAAGGAGCCGGGGCCAAGGACACGCACTTCCAGGCCATGCCACCCATGACGCAGCCCCTCCAACAAGGCCCTGGCTTCCAACAGAACGTTCTGCTGTGAATCCATCTCTGGGTTAATCCACTGACGTGAGTAGCAGTGATCCAATCACTTTCCCAAAGCCACATTTATGGACTGACATCGTGAGCATAAGCCTTGAAGTTGTGGGTATTGGGCATTATGTTTCAACTGTGAGAAAGCCAGTGAACACAAAAAATTGACACCCGAAGTTGGGTTGTGTCTGTAACTATATTTGGTCATGTGGCTCAGAAGCCTTTGGAACTGGTTTGTAAGAGGAATTTGAGAAGGTGTGTGTGGGGGGGGGAGGGGGATACAGGCTAGAGAAGTCCCAGGATGCTATAAGCAGAGCCTGAAGGACGGTCCTGACCCATGCTCAGAAGAACAAAATGCTGATAGGAATGCTAGGGACAGTAGGGTTTAGTTGGGAACAAGGGCACTGTCATGGTCTGGATGTAGAATGTCCCTCAAAAGCCTAATGTATTTGGAACTGTGTGTTATTGGGTGGTAGGACCTGCTTGGGAAGGGCAGGTGTGTAAGGCTTGATCTAGAAGGACTCTGGAAATTTGTTGAGATCGGAGATTGCCTAGGGCAGAGATTTCAGATGTGTGTTATCGACTTGTGGGCCAGGAAATGAGGCAAGGCAACTGGCAGCTTAAAGTACTTAAGGAGGAAGAGACGTTGTTGCAGCTTCTTCCCGCGAAAGCACACTGGCTTGCTCCTGCTTTATGTGGCTTCTGGTTGGAATGGAATGAGCGGCTCTCCAGCCTCTGCCATGTGCCCTCGTCACTGCTGGCGGCCCTATCGGTGGACCATGTGTGTGAGAGACCTTCTGAAACTGAGCCAAATCGATCTTTCCTCCCTTAAGCTGTGGATGGTGAATATTTTGTCACAGCAACAAGTAACTAAGACAGGCACCACTGGCAGTTGGACTAGAAGCCGTATCTGATAGACTGTAGTAGAAAATTTGTCTAAATTTTACCCAAGCCTAAGAATTTGTGGGAGACTAAGATTAAGGAGCCTAATTGACTGCCTAGCATTCAGACAGTAGCATGAGTAGTGCTCGCTGTTTTTAGCCAGATCTATACATGGTGGGGCTGCTAAAGAGATTAGTGCTATTAAAAAGAAATGAGTAAAAGGGACAAGAGCAGTGCTTTGAGAGCACCACGGGAATCAGCAAGGTCCAGCCCTATCGCATGCACTGTAGATCTGAGGGTGAAAAAGCAACAACCTTTCTTTTGTAAGGAGTCCTTAGGACCCCTGCTTCAGAAGGGCCTTGTAGGGAATTGGTTCCCTAGGGTAAGTTTTACCATGCTCAGCTACCCAGGCACAGAGAGGCTGATGTAGTCATGGGCCAAGGGGGCTTTAACTGATGGCAGATCTTGCCACTGTTCATATGGTGCTGATTTTACTGGCATACAGAGTGCAAGAGTTGCGGGGTCAGAAAGGCTTCTGCCCAGATTACAAAGGATAACATGAAAAAGTAGCCAAGAAACCATTAAGAAGCAGTCATGAAGCTATGGGAATTACTACCAAGGTGCTGAGGAGATCTCGGGGAGTTGGAGATACCAGTAATATGGAGTATGAAAAGCTATGAATGGGACCAGTCCAAGAGAGAGGACATGTAGGCTACAACCAGCAAGGCAAGAAGACTGGAGCTGGGAAAGTCTCTTGATTTTGTTGTTTCTGTTCTTTTAGTTTATATAACATTTATTTTTAAAGACATGTAGATAGTAAAAAAAGTAAACATTTAAATAGATCTTATTTAACTTCTGTCTATTAAGTTCTGTTAAGTTCCATCTCTAAACATTTCTCATACGAAAATCATTTTCATCAGAGTCTATAACTTCTGTTGAATTTGACTGTTTTTTTCTTTTCTGTTTGTTGGTTGACTTTTTCAATGATTTTTTATTAAACCTTGTTCTGACAATTTCCCGCTTAGCTATCCGTACCTTGTTATCTGTAAAAGGTAATTATCTACTGCTTTAATTTGTTCAGGCTCCATAAGTGCTAAGTGACTTAACCTGACCAAGCTGATGGATGCCAAACTTGGGCTAGGCTACTGCTTCTCACTTCTGCTTCCTCGTGCTTTGCTTGCGGTTAGACGTTGTTGCCAGGCTTCCCTTGTTTTGCCTTTAGCTCCACCACCCACAGATTCTTCAGCACCTCCACCTCCTCATCCACCATAGCACAGCCATCATAGGTGAAGCAGCCGCAGCCCCCCTTGGCCACTTAGAGAAATGTCATGCAGCCCTCTAGCCAAGCCCTTTACAACTTACAATTAATTACCATGTGCTCCAGATGTGGAGCTACAGCACTTAATGTTTGCCCTGATGGGTTTCTGTCTTGCTTGGTCCAATTATTTTCTATTCTTTTATTCCTACTTTTTACAATAGGAATGTTTACCCTGTGCCATTGTACCGTGAAATTATGTAAATGTTTTCCAGAGGTTCACAGCTAAGAGTTTGCCTTGAGTCTCCAAAGAGCTTAGACTTGGATTTTTGAAAAATATCAGAATTGTGGAGACTCTGGAGAAGGAATTACTGCATTTCTGATTGTAGGCAGGATATTTGTTTTATGTTAAGTAGAATTATGAACTTGCTGTTGTCTTTATTTGGGTATTAAATATGGTTTAAAGAGATGTGTTTGGGTAGCAAGTTAAAAATGGGAGAGATACGGTATTTAAGGAGGAGTATCAAGTTGATTGACTCTGATATCCACCTTTAGAATTGGTACAGCACACTTTTAGCTGTTTCTGGATAGGTCACAGAGAGGCGGCCTTACGGTCAAGTCTGGGCCCTCTCCCCTTTCATTTGGGCACTCTTCCTCTGCTCTGCTCTTTCATGTCTTTATAAGGTATGATCTAAAAAAAAATTACTGAGACTGGAAGTGTAGCTCCAAGGTTAGAGCACTTGCCTAGCCTAGCAACCCCAAGGCCCTGGGTTTGGTTCTCTAGCACCACGTAAGCCAGACATGGTGGCACACGTATGTAATTCCATCATTCAGAAGGCTGAGGAAGGAAGATTGTCACGTGTCCAAGACCAGTGTGGGCTACCTAGTAAACTCAGGATGATCCTGGGCTACAGAGAGAGACCCTGTCTCAAAAATAAATAAATAGAAAAGGAAAAGAAATGAGTAAATACATAAATAAAATATTTTGACTCTTGTTGCCAAGTGCCACCCAGTGGCGAGGCAGGCTTGTAAAAATCCTACAGTGTGTCTTCATCTAGCTTATTCACCAACGTGGAATCATATGACTTCTGGCTCTCCCACAAGATCAAAATGACCATGAGAGGTGAATGTTTTGAATCAGTTCAGGACATAAAGGTAGCCATGACAGTGCAACTAAAGATGAGAGAGAGAGAATTTCTAGAACTGCCTTAGAAAACATCAAGAATGATAGGTTAGTGTATTCAAAGTGAAAGAGAGTATTTTAAGAGGGATTAATTAATGGCAATATATCTTTTACTGTATTAAATCTATGTTTAAGCACAGGCTACACTTCCCAGTCATGTCTTCTATGTGAATTATCAATGAGATGAGTTGACCTTCCCATATCTGCTAGATCAAGGTTTCTCAAACTGTGCACAACTGATTTGTGGATGGAGCCATGCTTTGCTGGGAGAACTGTCCTGTGTATTTAGGGTGCTGCGGCTGCTCTGACCTCTTCCCATTATATGTCAAATGTCCCCTAGGAGGGCAAAGTTGCCCCAGGCTGAAAACAGAGTTCCAAGACAGAGAGGTCTTCATCTCTGGATGCATGTTAGGATCACATAGATTGATTTTAAATATCCCAGTAATTGGGCTGTACCTCAAACTATCAGACTCACTCGGGTGGCATCTAGTTATTCATAGATTCCTGATGTTCCCAGGTGCTTTGCATGTGCAGCTGATGTTGAGTAACATCCCTACATCTCCACGTATCATTTCTGCAATCTACCAAAATTGTGGCCCATGGCTGGCAGCTGGGCATCACCAGAGCACTTGTCAGAATCCAGAACTCAGGCTCCAGCCTTAACCTAACCAACTGTAACTTAGGAGAACCAACAAAAGATTTTGGAATCCCTGAGAAAGGGGGAATTTCTTAGCCACTGCTGGAGTCTCCAGGGCCTTCATGAAGTTCAGTGAGGGAAGATCTGCAAGCTGGAGTTGCCACCACAGGAAGGTGACACACAGAGGGGCAACCAGGGGACCACTGCCTTCTGCCTCCTCCAGCTTTCCTGTCTCTCTCTATGACCCGCTACTGGACAAGCCCAACTCAGAGCCCGCTGGCAAGGCAGAAATACAGAAGACTGCAGAACCCAGTCCCAGCAAGACAAACACAAACCTAAGAGGGTGACTTTGAATCTGAGACAGTAGCTGCACGACGGGAACCACTGCTGAACCAGAATCTGAATTTTTACGACACCTGCACGGGATTTCCAATTTACACTGCAGCATAAGAAACCGTGTTGTCGAGAGTGCCACTCCAATCCTGATTTCTAAACAAGGTACCTCTAGTCAGTAGCTTGGCAGTAACCCCCTCCATTTAAAGTGTTCACAATAATGCCAATGACACAAACTGCTGCTTAATTGTGACCCATTCTCCTACGCAGAGAGCATTATCAATGGAAGAAAGTCCACGTGTCTCTTCCAAGCTAAATCTTTCCTGAGCCCCCCTTTTATTTGACATTATTATAAGTGAAAGGCAAACATCACTCTTCCCTTAAACAGCTGAAAGAGATTCAAACTCTTCAGTTGCTACGTATTATCAGCAAAGCTAGGAGCCCCTTAAGAGGGTCTGAATTATTTAACTTTCCACTGAACTGGGAAACCCAAGCAGTACCTCTTTCCATCCGGGAGCCTGAGCTTCACCTAGAGAAAGACACACGCATTGCGCAGACCTGGGTATCTGACCAGTCAGCAGGGACAATGCCTGGCTCACACAGGTCCCAGCACCTGCACATCAGGTCACTGAAGGCAGAGGCCAGTCAGTGCGTTTGCCCCCTCAGCAGCTCTGCCTGCGCGCTGCTCTCCTGGGTAAGGCCCATAGGAATAGCAGCCCCAGAACAGAGGGCTCGCTCTACAAAGATGTGCTGGTGCGCTTCTGCCACCTCGTGGATGATCTCTAACTCCCAGACTCAGGACAAAATTACAAATTAAAGTGCAGAACCATAATTATTTGCAATTCTTTTTAATAATTTTCTTAAAACTTCCTGCAAATGGTGTACATATATATGTATGCATATGTAGATTGGTTTAAAGTATATATGCATAATTATGAAATTTTATATGAATAGAAATATAATGTTTTTATGAGAACACACCTCATATCAAGTGAATGAAAGCAAAGAGACCCTTTTCAAGTCTGTGGAAATTTTGCATAGTTTAACCACTCACTAAAAGGATGGAAATTATCCAGGCTTTGTAGAACATGCCTGTAATTCCAGCACTCTGGGAGGCTGAGGCAAAAGGACTGCAGGTTCAAGCCCAGTTTGGGCAATTTAGTGACTTAGCCAGACTGTATCTGAAAAGTTTTAAAATTTTAAAAAGAGCCGAAGATAAAGTTTGATGTGATGATCCTGGGTACAATCCCTAGGACTTCAAAAAGGAAATGACTGAGATTGTGCATCAACTCAATTAGTTATCCTCAGCATCTCAGGTGCTGGGATTGTAAGTATGTACCACCATGCCCAGTTTATGTGGTGCTGGGGAGTCCGACTTATGGCTGTGAGCTTGCTAGGCAAGAACTCTTACTGTTGTGCTATTCTTCTAGCCCAGGATTTAATTCTTGCCTGGCCAGGTTTAGAATTTGTTTTAGGGATCCAAATGCATACAATGAAAAATGGACAGCCTGGTCAACAAATGGTGCTGGGAAAACTGGACATCCACACGCAGAAGAATGAATCTAGTCACACACCTATCACCATGCACCAAAATCAAATCAAAGTGGATCAAAGACCTAGACATTAAAAGTGAAACACTAAAACTCCTAGAAGACAAATTAGGCAAATATCTAAAAGACATAGGGGTAGGTAAGACTTCCTTGACAAGACACCAAGAGCAAAAGAAATTACCCCCATTATTAACAAATGGAATCTTGTCAAATTAAAAAGTTTCTGCACAGCAAAGGAAACTACCAACATTGTAAAAAGTGAACCAACAGACTGGGAAAAAATATTCACCATTAATGTCTCAGATAAGAAGCTCATAACTAAAATATACAGGGAGCTGAAGAAAAGTAAGCCTACCAAAATAAAGAATCCTCTTGAAAAATGGGCAAATGAAATAAAGAGGCAGTTCACTCATGGAGAAGCACAAACGACCAATAATAGATACACGAAAAGATGTTCAACATCTCTAGCCATAAGAGAAACGCAAATCAAAACAATACTAAGATACCATCTCACTCCAAAGAGAATGGCCTCTATCAACAAGTCAAATAGTAATCAGTGCTGGCAACGCTGTGGGGAGAAAGGAACCCTCCTGCACTGCTGGTGGGAATGTAAATTCGTACAACCACTATGGAAAACAGCATAGAGATCTCTCAAAAGACTAGAAATAAATATCCCCTTCGACCCAGTGACACCCCTTCTGGGAATATACCCAAAAGAGGCCAAAACAACACATAACAGAGATATATGTATACCCATGTTTATAGCAGCACAACTAACAATAGCTAAAGTATGGAAGTCACCAAAATACTCATCAACAGACCAATGGATACACAAACTGTGGTATTTATACACAATGGAATACTATGCATCTATAAAGTCCAACAGCATGGAGGCTTTTGCGGGCAAATGGAAGAAACTCGAGAACATCATGCTTAGTGAAGTGAGTCAGAAGCAGAAGGTGAAACATAGAATGGTCTCTCTGATATGAGAAACCCAGATCACAACTCTTATGGAACTTAAAACGAAAAACAAAGCGAATCAGGGGAGCAGGGCAGGAAGGGAGGGAGGGAGGGGTGGGTAGGGAGAGGGACAAAAGGAGAGTGGGAAAGTCCTTGTCACCTTGACAAGATAGGTATGTGCACAAAATGCTCAGCTTCATTGTAAACCTCAAATTTTGTGCTTACACATATCAATAAAATGGGGGGGGGGGGATTTGTGTTGGTCCAATTGGCTTTTACCCTCATATTCCTTCCTCTCGGAATGGGGATATTTACCCTGTGCCATTGTATGTTGGAAATGCTTAACTCCTTGGTTTTCACAGGAGCTCACAGCTGAGTGTTTGCTTTGCCTCTCAGAAGAGACTTTGGATTTGGAACTTTTTTAGCAGTGTTGGAACTGTTAAGACTTTGGCAACTCTTAAAGACTAAATACATTTTGTCTAAGAAGATGGACAAGAGTCTTCTAGGATCCAAGGGGAGAATGTCATGGTTTGCGTATGGAGTGTCCCCCAGAAGCCTCATGTATTTATGGACACTGTGTGCTCGTGGGAGGTGGGGCTTGTTGGAAAGGCAGATGCTTGCATCTAGGCCTGGAACGATGTGTGCTGTTTCTGCCCTTCCTCTCAGACTTAATTCTGCTCTGCTATGCCATGAAGACCTATGTCTCCAGATCCAGATCCAGCCCTCTTCCACCGTTCCCAGCTGCCCTCCTGTAAATGAACTATGACCTTTTGAAACAGTGAGCTAAAATAAATCTTTTCTCTCCAAAGTTGTGGATGTCAGATATAGAGTCACAGTGACGAAAAAAGTAACGTAAACATACAAGAAACAAACACAAAAGCCTAGTCCTTTCTTCTCCTTTCAGTTCATATATAAACTTTTAGAAAATTTTGGCATAGCTCTTATTCAATTAAAAATGTAATCAAAACCTATTCTTATAAATACATCACCTTAGGGCTGGAAGTGATCTTAAACGTCACTTGTATGCAGCAGTCATAGTATTAACATAGAGTTTTAAATCATTATATTTAATGAAATCGAAATAAAATATCTCCTCATTTGTCATTTGGAACACAGATCTTGTCTGCTGCAAAGTGAGGGAGGGAAGGACTCCAACCTGGAAGTCAGGAAAGTTGATTTCTTGTCTTGGAGACTTTTTTAACCATGTGACCTATGGCAGCCTATCTCATCCAGAGGCTGTGGGTCCTAAACACAGAGCTGAATTAGGTCATTTCATATGCTGCCCAGCTAAAAGTCATCATGAGTCCAGGAATGGAAACTTTGCGCTTTCTAACAGTGATATAGCAGGGAATTTCGGGATGAATTTTTAAACACTAAATTTAGATTTTTTAAAAAATTGATTTTACTAGCTCCACCAAGTATTTTATCTCAATATCTTCATGAATAAAGTACTGCAACTCAGGCCCATTAAAAAGACAAATTCGTTCTGGTTCTTATTAATTAAAAGTGACAGAAAGATAAGCAACTGTGCATAAATAATATATAATTTTATAAAGGTAAAATTATCCTCCAGCCCAGACAACCTTTTACTAATGTACTTAATATATTCAGGAAGGTTATTTATATTCATCATATATAGTCTTATATAAAAAGAGAATATTTTAGTAACTAAAAAATATTTTATATTTTATGAAACTGTATTTTATGTTGTTTCATATTTTCTGCTGAGACTTAAGTTTTCATCCATATTTTATTTCTCAGTTCAAGTTCTAGCTTCATCTGATTCTTATTATGTTAAATAGTCCCTCAAAAAAAAAAACCCTAATTCTTGAAGGTCTCCATGATCCTTCTTACCTCAATGTCATGTCATATGTTTCTAAAATAAAACATTGTAGAACTTTAACGCCTTTACCAACATTTCCCTGGTGATTCAGAGTTCCCCTTCCTTCTAAATAAAAATGCAAGTATCATTTCTATTCTACTTGTAATTTCACACGACACCACTTTGTAAGCTATTTTCTAAAATATAAATTGAAGTAATAGGAAAATTAAACAAAGCTGGCTGACTTAGCTTTTCTATATTTAGTTGCTATGTTTTTTTCTTCAGTGTAAAATTCCACACAAGGTAAAGGAAGGACAGTAAGTGTCAGAAAATTTACAGCGCAGACAGAATGTGCAGGAAGCCAGTGTGAATTTGAGGAAATTCATCAGCAAGTCTGCCCAGCTGTGTTTACAAACGATTACATGTACAGATAAGATGATATGATTGTGGGATTTACATTAGCAGAATCACATTGTGGGTGAAGGTAAAGAGGAAATTAAAACAAGACAATCACAGGATGATAAGTGTTTAAACTGAGTAATGAGTGTCCAGGATTTGATACATGATCCTCATTTTGGTATGCTTAGATTTTGGGAAATACCACGCTATTAATTCTTAATTTCAAAAATAAAACTGAACATTTGCTATCCTGAAGCATCTTCCAGAGACCTACGTTAAGTTGCTCATTAATTAGGCATAATTACCTAATAAAGTAATCATATATATACTCTTACAGTTGGTTTCTTCATTAAATGATGTCATAAAGTTTAAATGTTCTGGTAACATGGTGGAACTCATCAATTCATTTGCTATTTGTAAGATCTGAAACGTTCCCCAAAGCCTAGTGTAATTGGCACAAGTGGGTTAACCCACTGCCGCTTCCTGTGCTGTGAGAAGATGGGAAGTGATTCAAAGGACAACTCACATGGGGCGTGACACCGGAAGAGTAGATGCACTTGCCTCCCACTCTTCCTCGCCTTGGCCCGGCTTCCTGACTTGCCATCCTGTGAACTGATTTTGGCTAAGCCATCCACCACACCCTTTCACCATTGCCAGCCAACCACAAATGGACTGAGACCTCTGAACTGTGAGCTAAAATAAACCTTTCCTCCCTGAATTGTGAGTATCCTGGCAGCAGATCTTGGCTTGTCCCTGTGGGCTAGTTTTATAAGTATCCAAACAAGAAGAAGTGGAACAAGAAGGCCTTGGAGGCCAGGCAGTGTGTGAAGCTGTGGGGGTGGACCCGGAAGTACCATGGAGACCCCAGGAATTGGGAAATACAGGGCATGTGGCATGGCTGCTGGGGAAACCCACAGGCAGTGAGCAGAGTTACACCAAGAAAGCCATCACGTTTGCAATAGGCAACGTCGTGGGGATGGGACAACCCCAACTCTTAAGAGAAAACCTTTTGCCATAATTTGCTCTGACTACTGGACATGGAGCCAAAAACTTTAATGTTTGCTGTGCTAGGTTTTGGTCTTGCAATGTGCCTTATTTACTTATTTTCTTGTCGCTAGAACAGAATATTCAACATCCATAATTTAAAGGAGGGAAGATTTATTTTATCTTAGTTTCACAAGGCTCCAAGTAGTCTATTCATGGGTGGCTGGCCATGGTAGATGCACATGGCAGATACCTTGTCAGATAAAAGTTCTTGGTGGCACGGCAGACAGAAAGCTAGATGAGGGAGGCGTGAGTGAGTGTCTGGAGACTAAGGCAAAGCCAGAGCCTTCCCAGGAAGAGCTGCAGCAGTGTTTCTTCTTTCCTTCTTTTTTAGTTCAACCTGACAAATGAGTCACCCACACCAAGAGTGGGTGTTTTTCTCCCTTCTTGGCTTGCAAATCAACCACGCACATCTAAAAATGCTTCTCTGGAATTTCCCAATCTCAAAAATTGATATAATACCTTCCAACCAGGCTCCACCTCCCAACAGCACATGGTTCCGTAGGTATCTCACATATCCAAATGCATGTATAAATGAACCTTGAAGACAGTTGTTTTGTCAAAGAGGCCAGTCATAAAAAGACAAACACTGCACGATTCCACTTTCGTGAGAATCTGAAACAAACTCACAGAATCAAAGAGAGCAGTAGTGGCTGTCAGGGGATAGAGGAAGGAGAATGGGGTGTGGTAATGAGAGAGTTAACTCTCTCTCTCAAGCTGAGCCATGAATCTGTTCACAGCTTGCTGTCATGATAACAGCCTTCAAGTCCTGAAGGCCCAAGCCAGAACATGACTTTCTGTTCTGAAACGACTGAAACAAAGTACTCCTTGATACCTTTTCACATCTCCTCCTACAAATATATCTGACCTTGTAATTTGCAATGAAGCTATTGTTTAATTTATGATATGTTTTGAAAGACCTCTGTAATAAACTGCTGCTTTGAATTTTTTCTTTTTTTTTCCCCTTTCTGTTCTCCCCCATCACTTCAGTAACTAAGAAAAAAAGACTTCAGCACCGCATGATCCTGTGATGATACCCTTCTTTAGGGTGTGGTTGTAGCACTGACCTCTTCAGGCCTTGGTACCCGTAAGGAGCACTGAAAGTTCCCTCATTTCGTGCTTCAGCCTTTGTCCCAGATGCAGCAAAAGGTGCCCTGTGTGAGGATGCTAGCCATCTGAGTTAACTAGCTGACAGCAGCAGGGGACCAGGGCCCTCACGGAGGTTAAACCCCATAAGCAGCTTGTGACTCAGTTGTCAAGCACAAAGACAAGACACCTCCAACGAAAAGAATTTCTGACTTGTCGAATTATTCACCTCAGTAATGAGAAAACACAGGTTCCTACTGACTAGCACAGACCACCTGGGGTGTGGGGGCCAAGGAGTCTAACTTCGTCTTTTATCACCTGCAAATCTCCCTCCTCCCACTCCCAGTGGGCAATTCTCTATCCCAAAAAGAACAATAAATATAAGCTGCAGCTACAGAGCCTCCTGAAGGCTGCTCCCTGTAAGGTCTCTAATAAAACACTTAAAGAACTTTTAATTATTATCCATCATAAACGTCCTTGGTTTCCCAAGGGCAGATCTTTCAATATTAATGATTGAGGAAAAGTGGGGCACACATAAAAAATGCTCAGTCTAGTTAAAGTGTCTCATCTAATTACTTGGAATTTATGTTATGCCACATTATAGCCCATTCAAGGACACAAAAAAAACTCTAAATATGATTACACCAAGGAAATATTTAACAGCAACACTCTCCATCTAAAAATCTTTACTCTTTTCCTCACTACTTTTGGAACTAACCACATATTCATATGAGCTCATAGTGGAAAAATATTTTAGAGAAGGTAGGTAAACTGAGGGAAAATTAAATACCTTAAATGTCATCAGAGGAGGGAATCAAAGAACTCAACACAAAAACCTATCCAATCAAATCTTTAAAACTTAAAAAAATTATAACAATTGGCCTTGGGCTCGTGACCTACTGGACGAAGCTCCTTCTGTGGATAAAAAAAAAAAAGCAGATGCCTAAATATCTGAGGTCCACAACCAGGACTGAGAGAACTAGAACAACAGAGGCTAGATTGTAAGCTCAAACTTATGGTAAGAACTACAAAAAAAAAAAAGGAATAAAACAGTTGTAATGTTAAAGTTACAAAAACAGCATCAAATGAATAAAAATAGAAAGGAGCAAAGTTTACTCTCACAAGGTAAGCACAAACTGCATACATGGTAAACACTTTCCTTCAAAAGGTAACATCAAAGCTTGTCTCAGAAAGGACCATGAAAGAAAAAGTTCTCCGAAGTTAGACACCCCGAGGCTGCTGTATCTTGGCTCAACATCATCAAGCTCTTCGCACTCACAATCCATGTACATTACACCCATTTCTTCCGACAGCTCCACCACTGGCAGGAGGTTACAAAGCCTGGAACCTGTCAAGGCTCCACAGAGACTCTGTCCATTAACACTTTGGGTGTTCAGAGCAATTTTGTGTGGTGGTGGGCAATGACCTCCAAGGCTCAGAGAGATGAACTTAGCCAACGTCACAGGTAACTGATGACAACGGCACAGGTTATTCATCCCTTTCGAGGCACTTTACAGCTAGTAAGTCATTATCACCAGAGTTCTGTTGCCCTTGCTGTCATGGAGTCTTCCTCCAAGCTTTTCACCTCCTGAATTTCCATTAAGCCCAGTCTGTGGATTCAGAGCATTTTCATGTTTCATGTAAATATGACCATTCCCAAGACTCGGTGTATTTTCTTCAAATTGTACAAAGTTTATTTGAGCAACAAAAGGTTCTAGAAGGAGAGGGCATTCTAGACCAAGGATGGTAGCAGGACTTGGAGATAGTTTAAATTGTTCACAAAAGTTTCATATTTTATAAGTTTGGTTCTCAGTGGAGTGATTTGAGAATTGATGGGATCTCTAAGAAGTGGAAGCTTATGGAAGATATATGGGTCATACAGGGAGCTGCCCTCAGAAAGGGTCAAGTTTGGTCTCATGGAATCTCTTAGATCTTGAGAGAGCAAGTTGTTATAAAAGCAAGCCTGGTTCCTGAATCGCTATAATTTCCTCTTTAGTGATGCGATTATTCCCTCTTTCTCAGTCTCCTGAGCTGTGCCAATGTGGGAGCTAAACAGACTTCTTTTAATAATTATAAAGTTTGCCAGCATATATATATTTATTATAAATACCTATCGGGACTAAGGAAACAGCACAGCAGTTATAGTGCTTGCATAAATTAGCACAAGGCCCTAGTTCAATTCCTCAGCACCATGTAAGCCAGGCATGGTGGTTCATGTCTGTAATCTCAGCACTTGGGAAGCTGAGACAGGAACATTGCTATGAGTTCGAGGCCAGCTTGGGCTACCTAGTGAGTTCAGGACTAGCCGATACTATAGAGTGAGGCTGTGTCTCAAAAAATAAATAAGTAAATAAATATTAACTTTATTGATGATAAGGAAAAGAACATGTGTGAGTCTTTGAACCCTTGAATTACAGAAACGCCAGGTAAATTTATTTTCCTCATCCTTCATTGTATTTTCCTGCCCATCTGGAAACCCTTAAATGCAAAACTGCGCCTGAAGTGAGCGATCTGACCACAGGGAGGCAACATGGGGCCGCAGCTCCATCTGCAAATGAGCAGGTCTAACCGTCCAATCATTGGCGTCCCCCGCCGAACCTGGGGAGGTCAGGTTCCCTCACCTTTTTTAACGGCACGTGAATGGTCTCCACCTTAAGCCAACTGAATTTTCTATATCTGGGAAGAGGACAGAGAAAATCCTGCTCTTTTTGAGATCCTCGGATGATTCTGAGTAAAGCGACTAACTAATGAGAAACTCTTTGAAACTTGTGGAGGCATTTAGGAAGCACACAGCCCAGCCCGACTGCTTCAATTCATAGCTCCAGGGTGGAAAGGTAGGTTGGGAAGACAGGACTAGAACCCAGGACCCTGACATTAAGCTTAGTCAGCTATTTCCCCAGCTATTTCCTGGTTTGTGTTTCAGCTGGGCCTGGGGGTGAGAGGACACAGAGTTGACCTTCTCCTCCCCTTTGAGCTCAGGGCGGTGGGTGCCTGGCTAACGGAGCTCCTCTTCAATAGGAGAATTCAGAACTGAAGAACTGATCCACGTAAAGCAGCTGGAGAACAGCCTGTGAATGTGTTGAGGTTCAAGGTGTCAGTGTCCCTGGAGACCAGAGAAAAAAGGTGATAAGGACAGCCACAGCCAAGGAGAAGCCTGGTTGGGTTTCCAAGCCCACAAACGGTGAAGGCCACCTTACATACCAGCGCGTCAGGATAAATAATAGGCACTGGTAAGGTGATATGAGGTCGGAAGAGCAGTGCGGGTAACCACAACCGAGACAGAACAGGAAGAGCGCAGGTACAGACCTTGCCATCCAGACAAAAAGAATCAACAACTCTTATGAATTATTCTAGATTTCAACACAAATGCAACCAAGAGAGGAGCAGAAGATGTACATCCTGGCAAATAATGAGAAATCATCGAACACGGAACCAAAGCCAAAGAAATAACAAGCAGTAATGTCACGGTCATTTCTTTCTCAGGGGCTCACCGTGTGCCAGACATGGTTTTAGATGGCACTAGAATTCCAATCCAAATGTCATTCCTTACTCTGTACGGTGTGTGTGTGTGTGTGTGTGTGTGTGTGTGTGTGTGTGTGTGTGTGTGTGTGTGTGCTTTTCTGTGTCTGAACCCCGGACCTCGAGCATGCCAAATGTCTTAGTTGTGATATTTAACATATTTAATCTTCTGCATCTGACTCTCTTTAAATCACCACTTACCAGCTCAGCTTCCCAACCCCAGAATGGGCTGCAGTGGCCATGTCTTGACGCCTCTTCTCTGGGCCCAGCACAGCCCTTTACTGGGGTGATGTGCCAAATGCTCTTTTGTGCTGTATCTTACTATATCTTCATTAAGATTCTTTAATGTGGCCTCACCCACCAGTCCACATAAGAAGAGAACTATAACAATGAAATTCATAAGGCTAGAAAACGTGAGAAAGAAACAGAGAGAAGTTAAATTTCAAATTCCTTAGCTGAGTACTGAAAAATACATATTTGTACATTCAAAAGACATCTGTGATTCTTCACAAATCACCATGCCGATCAAGATTTAGACCATTTGGGAGCTGGGTTATTGCTCACTGGTAGCACACAACCTCTGGGTTTGATTCCCTGGCAACACATACACTCACACACACCACCACCAAAAACTATACCCTCTACCCAAGGTAAATATCATCCTGACCTGTGTCAGCACAGGTTAGTTTTGCATGCTCTTGAGCCTATAAATAGAATTATGGGATGTCAACTTTTGTGATAATGTTCTGTTGCTCTGTAACATAACCTATGAATCCATTTTGTCACATGTAGTAAGGCCATAAGACAGAAAGCAATCCTGTCATCCTTTGGTATTTATAAGGATGGGTTCCAGGATCTCCACTGAATGCCAAAACTGCAGGTATTCAAGGTCCTTCTACAAAATGGTCTCATAGTTACATACATTGTGTGTATATTCTCACATTCTAAATTCTCAGAATACTTAATATAATGTAAATATTATGTAAATAGTTGTTTTAAAGTACTGTTTAAGGAATAATGACAAGAAGAAAATCTATACATCTTTAGTACAAATAGCAAAGTTTTATAAATTTTTTCTGATTGCTTGTTAGTTTGTTTATAATCATGTTGGGTGTAATGGATTAGATCTGGAATATGACCAAGAGGCTCATGTATTTGACAGATGATGGATTTAAGAGGGTATTAATTATATCAATGGCTTGATGTTTTATGGTATCATGTGCTGTTAAGAGTTGGGGCAGAGTCAGGAGGGGCAGATGACTAAAGGCATGGGCTGGAGGGAACGCATTCTTGCTCAGCTCCTTCCCAGTCCTCGCCCCCCCAACCCCCCAGCCCTATGCCTCTTGGAAGCCAAGGAATGACGGAATAAGTAGCAGCTGCTTCCTATCAGGCCTTTCGCCACCCTCCCCTTCAGCCACTGATAGCCGAACATCGGCAGACTGAAAACTCTGAACTGTGAGCTAAAAATAAACCTTCCTTCAGTTAAGTTAGGGGTGCACATTTTGTACCACAGCATTAAAAAGGACACTGGGCATGAATCTAGGGTCTCATGCATGCCAGGCAAGTGTTTTACCACTTAGCCACATCACCAGCTGTTATTATTCTTTGATATAGACAAATTACTTTGTTGTGTTGACATATGTACCTGTGATATATACTTCACAATAAAATGAATGAGAAATTGTGTACAGGAAATGTGGAAGTAGGAGAAATTAAACACAAGAACTTCTCCTCAAGCATTTTCATTTTTTTAAATAACTTCTCACACATTTAGGCCCGTAAGTTTGTGTTTAGTAAATGTCTCTGGCTGCCTACTTAGAGCCTCCAAGGTAGTGGTGTCAACATTCCCATGGCCATCTATCTAATCTATGACCTCATAAATGTTTCACTCAGATTTCACTGCCAACATATTCAGCATTCATTTCTTTGTTTTACTTTCATATTTGGCCAGTTACAACATTTGATTATCTGTAAATGTCACAAGAGTTTATCCCTGAGAGATAAGGAGGCAATACAACTCCATGCTTGCTGATGCATTACAGAGAGGCCTTCCCTGACTGCTCAATCAAATTTGGGTGTGTTCTATGATTTGGGAAAGTTATCACAGTATCTCATTATATGAGGCACATCACATAGATGTCCCACTGCTCTTCTAGGCTACTGATTTCAAAGTGGACCTCCTAGACCAGGAGCATCAGCACTGCCTGGGAACAGACACCCAAGTTCTCAAATTGCCCAGACTCAAACCTGCTGGGTCAGAATCTCCTCGGCACAATGATGACACTATCTGCCTTCCCGTACTTCTGTGCAGATCCAGTGAGAGGACATTCACAAAGTGGTCCCCCTGCTGCAATAATTCTGGGGTGCGATTGGCATTATTACTTCTAAACCCGAATGCGTTGGGTTTGTGCACAGCAAGACAAGCATCAGTGAGGCTGGGCCGTTGCCTCTGAAAGGATGGTATATATCCAACGAGAGGCTTGTCACGAGGCATTGGCTTATAATTCAGTAAATTATAGGATCAGTTTTGTGGTTTTGGTAGACTCAGAGTCTCAATTTGCCAGCATGCCAAAAACAGGTCCTTTCCTTCAATGGGCATCAGTAATAAGGCTCACGCTGTTTGGTGCAGAAGTGAACAATCTGTGGATTGTGGTAAGGACCACAGTGCCCCACTGGATCATTGGCCAGTGCAGCAAAGCTTCGGCTCCACACACACTGCCTCTGCTCCCTTAGAGATTGAGTATAAAAAGAGACAATGATCAGACCACAAGTCACAACTGGACTTTGATCAAACTTGCAGCAACCTGCCCAGAAAACCAACCCCCTCACCTATGACAAGCCATGGGGGCAGTCGGCCTGCTTGCTATAAGTCAGGCTTGCGAGAAGCTGAATGTTAGTCTTTAGTGACGTTCTAGTAAGTTAAGCAACCTCAGTAACAGTAAGCAGCCACAGCCAGTATTTGATTAAAAACTAAGAGCCTTCCTACGTCCCACCTTCCAAAGTGGGCCAACCAGAGACAGCTGAACTTGAATCCCTAAGCAATCACAACAAATGCCTCACTTGAAGTCATTAAAAAGATAAACTCAACAGAAAAAAAAATCTGATATTTCAAACAATTTTTCCAGACCTCTGAAGAAAGGAAGAGTAGAAAGCAGCCTCAGGGGTTGTATGAGTGTCTCTCAAACCCAAAATCAATGATTTTCCCGAGAAAATGATTCTCCTTCAAGGCTGTGTAACACTGAATTACTGAAGAATACAAATTGAGATTAGCCTCAGCCAAATGAGCTCACGTCAGGAGAAGACATCTTTGTGAGCTATGCATACTCAAGTTACTGCCATTGTTGTTAGCTGGGAGTCACGGGCGCTTCTGTAAAATGATCCTCTGGTACCTCTCTCTACCCTGTCATTTTGTTGTGTCGACTCTGTGCCAAAATTACAGTCAGTCAGAGTGGGAAGAAGAACTCTGTCAAACCAGTTATTTGTTGCTGTCTAGACCAAACAATGGGTGGATCATTTTTATATAGTTGTTTTGCAAAAGCCGATATTTCCTCAGTTCTTTGTTTTGAGTAAGTAAACATTTTCTATGCTTTTTCCACACTTACATCTCCACCCATCTTCCCCTGCTACTCCTCTTTGGTTCAGGGAACGGTCCTTACCTCGGACCTCCACTTCCTTTTCTAAGAGACTCATCTCTTTTTTCTTATTTAAATGCGTTCCTGAACTCACTCTTCCTGGACATTTTTCATGATCTACCATAGCAGGAACCGGAGTGGGCAAGACGATATTGAACAGCCTCAGTTTCGTCAAGTTCTTTCGTGTGTTTTGCTTCGGTTAAGCAGGTCTCGCTGTGTTGCCCAGGCTGGTCTCAAATTCATGGGAATAAGACATCCTCCTGCCTCATCCTCCCAAGCAGCAGGCATATTCTACCACACTTGGGCCCCAACTCTGTGTCAGTTGGTTTTGGTTCTCTCTGGGACTAAGGATGAACCCTGGCTGTTGCCCACGCTCACCAGTACCTTGCCACTGAGCTACACCCACTCGCTGGACATCTGGGAGCTTTTATTTGTTTTGTTCTGGATTTGGGAATTTTGTTTCGTTTCGTTTTGTTTTTTGAGACAGGGTCTCTCTCTGTAGTCCAGGCTGATACTGAACTTTAAGCAGCCCAATATGGCCCCAAACTCATAGCAATCTTCCTGCCTCAGTCTCCCAAGGGCTATGACTACAGGTAAATGCCACTACACCTGGGTACTTTTGTTTTTTTCATGTGGTGCTAACGAATCAAACCCAGGACCTTTCTCATGCCAAGCAAGAGCTCTAACCACTGATATACTCCCCCCCACCCATTCCCAGCTTTAAACATTTTCTGTACAATGCTTGTCTTCCTTTTTTGCAAAGAACTTTTTGAGGCTCCTGTGCATAATAAGAAAAACAACCACAACAGCCTTTACCATTTATTCAAAGTCTACAGTGTTCTAAGATATCCCAGCCTTCATTTCCACCCTTCAAGGCAGAGGACGAAACAATACAATCTTCTCGGAATAAATAGTTCCTTGAAGAGATCCTGCCTGGAAAGAGCATACTTGCTTATCTGGGCATGTGATAGCACATGAAGAAGAGGAAGGTCAGGGTGGGGCTGAGGCTATCGGTCACTGGTAGGGTATTTGCCCACCAACCATGAAGCCCTGGGCTTTATCTGTAGAAGGAGAGAAAGAAGGAGGAGGAGCAAGAGAGTTGAAATCATTACAAGGATTAAAAACCTTTATCTTCTTTACTCTGTTATGCCTTAAAGCTAAAATGTCCACCTAAAAATCTCATGTGATGAGATCAGGGGGCAGTAAGTTCAACATAGATGCTTCATCGCTGATTCATGTGCCCTTAGAAGGCAGACCTGGATGCAGGGATGAGTGCCAGGGCTTACCCAGAAGGGCGTACTTCCCTCACGGGCTGCTTCTCTCTCTGCCTGCTGCCCATCGTGTAGTGAACAATTCCTTCACCATGCCCTTCCACTATTGCCATTTTCACATTGGGCAGGCCAAAACTGCATGGGCTGAAACCTCTGAAATTGGACCCAAAATAACCTGTCCTCCTTGAATGTTGGAGTGTAAATTTATGGCGCCTCAGAGATGAGAAACTGACTAAGACATGCTCTAAAATCTCGTCATGAATTACCAGTCATGTCTTCTCATTCCCGCTCTGCAGTCAGAGCCTTGGGCCTCTCTTGGTTCTCACATCTGTGAAATGGGGGTAACACCCAACCTACAGAAACCTAGTGAGAACCAAATGGGATACTGTGTGTGTGATGAGGTTACTAGTGCGTCTGAGCTCAGTAACACAAACACACAAAGGTGCTCCTTTTTCTCCATTTACTGCCTTCACTGGGCAGTATGTCGATCTTTAAGAGTATTTTGGGGACATCCCATTGATTTTTAGGTCATTGATGGGTATTCAGATTTAAATGTCTCATCTAGCCTATAACCAATTTAAAATTATAATCTCATAGTCACTGTAATGTTCATTTCTTTCCCCTTGGCTCATGGCAATTGGTTTGGGGAAGCTCAGCGCTCCTTTCCTGGTGGGTGCTTCACAGATGGTTTCATGCGCTGCTTCCTCTCTCTGTCCTGCTTGGGAGCAGAGGACTTTCTCAGCAGAGCAGCTGTACCCATGCTGGGCGCCACACTCTCCAGAAAGCAGCATGACTCTCAGTGGCACTGCGCAGTTCTCCCATGGTGGAGACAGGCCCAGCTTGACCTCTTCTTAACCTCACCAGCTCTCCCCAACAGTCACCCTTCCACATCTTTCTTCACAAGTGGAACCCTGGCAAGAGCAGGCAACCCAGCAATATCCAGGGGAGCAGATGGAAACGCATGCACCTTTGTCAACGGTGCCAGACACCCATGAATAGACTGAGACTTCATGAAGCTGTGAGCTGTAATAAACCTTCCGCCCTTAGGTTGTGGCTGCTGGGTACTCTATCTTAGTAATGGAAAAGTAGCTAAGACAAATAGGGAGTGCTTCTTGCCTCTCTGGTCCCAGTTTGTGGTGTTTGTAGCCATTTCACAGGTTAGTAGGAGCCGGTTCCACACCACACAGGGAGCACCGGGCATCACGTGTTGTCTATCATTGTCGTTATCTCAGATGTGAACGCTGGATTTGACAAGCCACACCTCTGTCTCCAACTGCACAGCTATCAAGTGGCAAAGGTGGGATTTGAACTCAAGCCTAATTCTACGGCCATTTTCCTATATCACCTAGCTTTTCCTGACTGCTGGAGGAGCCTGTCTAAGGGTTTGAGGACTTTTTTTCCCCAGATAGAATCGTAAAAGATTTATTTGATAACTGTCCATGTTGTATCATCCAGAATAAATGTCTGAAAAACAGAACAGGCTTTATTTTTTTAGAGAGCTGTTAGGATAATTTTTTCAGTTGTGGTTTTTGTGGGTAGAATGAGGATTCCTGAGGTCCTCTGGCCCTGAAATGTATTGAAAACAAAAAGATTGAAATCCCCAGACTGGAACATTAACTTATGTCATTGATGATTGGTAAGATCAACCTTTGTTTGTCTATCTGTTTACTGAGGGAAACTTCCTGGTAGCACATAATTTTTTAAAGGACCCAGCTCGCTTTTAAAGACTCTTCCATTGAACTAGATAGTACATTTCTAGGCATTTAAACCCTCATTGTTTAGTGAAGTACAACTTAAACCTGAGTAGACGTAAGCCATAGAATATACCCCAGCATTATGTGATTACTTCCAAAGTTGAAAGAAAAAAAATGCCTTGAGAAGTAGAAGCCACAACAGGGCCACACCCCAAGGACTCTCAGGATATTCTTAACCAATAACTGGGAGGGAGCTGTCACAGGAGATGGACACAATATGCTGATAAGGAAGAAATCCAACAGGAAGAGTTCAAAATTATAAGTATATATGTGCCCAATGTTGTCACACCCAGCTTCATAAAACAAATACTATTGGACATGAAAGGACTAATATACCACAATACAATCATAGCAAAGTCTTTAATACTGCCGCTCTCACAAATAGACAGGTCAGCCTGTGTTTTTGTAACTTGCTCATTGCTGAGATAGAATATTCAACATCCACAGCTTCAGGGAGGAAAGATTCATTCTTGCCCACAGTTTCAGAAGGTCTCACACATTCCACTTACGGGGGGTCAGCAGTGGTGGAAGCACATGGTGGAGGTCGAGTTAGAGAAAAACTCTTCACAGCATGGCAGACAGAAAGCCAAGTGAAAGAGTGAGTTGAAGTCTGGAGTCTAAGGGGAAGACCAAGGATTTTCAGGAAGAAGCTGTAACAATGTTCCTTCTTCTCTTCTTTATTTAGTTCAAGCTGCCAGTTGGAAGTTGGGCTTGTCATGCCAATTGTGGTGTTTTCTCATTTCCTGGACCACAAGTCAATAACACACATCAGAAATCTCTGCCTCAGGTGCTCCCCAATCTTAACAAGTTGACACAGTTCCTCCAGATCAAACCCAAAACATCTGCCTCTTCTAGCAAGACCACACCTCCCAAAAGCTCATGGTTCCATAGGTATCCCACTGCATCCAAATACCTGAGGCTTTTGGGGAACAATCCAGAACCAAACCATAATAACCAGAAGAGAAAAGAAAAGAAATGCCAGAGTTAAGCAAAATCATGAAATAAAAACGGTTAACTAATCTACAAAGGATTCTATCCAACGTCAACACAATGTACATTGTTCTCAGCACTGCATGGAACTTTTTCCAAAATGCACCATATTCTAGGCTATAAGTCATGCTTAAATAAACAGAATGGAATTGAAATAATTTCTTGTATAATTTCAGATCATAGTGAAAAGAAACTAGAAATCAGCAAATACTACAGAAACTCTACTAATACGTGGGTATGAAATAGGACATTATTGAACAAGCAATGAGTTACAGAAGTCAGGGAAGGAAACAAAAATTTTCTTTTAGTCAAATGACAATGGAAACACATCAGATCAGAATCTATGGAACACAATGAAACCAATGTCAAGAGGGGTGGATGGCTACAAATGCATCTGCTTAAAAGACTGAGCAACACAAATAAACACCCTAATGGTGCACCTCATCGTCTCAGAAAAACAAGAACAATCCAAATCTAATATAACTAGAAAGAAAGATAATACAAGGATTAGAGTAGAAACTGATCAGATAGAAACTAAAAAAATATACAAAAGTAAGTGATTCAAGGAGTTGTTTCTTTCTGCTATAGAATGTGGAATTCATGCATACACATAAAATAAAAACAAAATTTTTTAAAAAGAACAAAAGAAAAAGCCACTATTGGTGCAATTAGAAATGAAAAACATGAAATTACAGTGGGTACTGCTGAAATCCAAAGGATCATAAGAAACTGTTTTCAAAGCTTAATATTCTAATAAAATGGAGAACCTAGAAGAAATGAATAGGTCTCAAAACACATATGAAATGCCAAAATTGAACCAAGGAAATATGAAAACCCTGATAAGAACAATAACCAGTTATGAAATTGAGGCAGTAATAAAGAAAAACCCAGGACCTTATGGATTCCATGCAGAATTTTACCTAAACTTCACGAAAGCGCTAACACTGATAATTCACAAACTTTTCCATGAAATTGAAAGAGAAGACTCATAGCCAACCTCCTTCCTGGAAGCCAACATTACCCTGATACCTAAAGCAGATAGACATAACCAAAAAAAAAAACTATAAATCAGTTTTCTTAATAGATATAGATGCATAAATCATCAATAAGATACTTACAAACAAAATGCAACAGATTATTAAAATGATCATACACCATAACCAACTTGGTTTCACCCAGAGATTCAGGAATAGTTCAACATATCAATCAATTAATGTGACACACCGCACAAAAAAAATTGAGGACAAAAATCACAGGATCTTCTCAAAAGGCACATGACCTTACCTTAAGTGATGAAGTCCACTATGACAAACCTATTGCTAACATCATACCTAATGGGGGAAAAAACTGAAAGCATTTTCCCTAAAGCTGGGAATGAGACAAGTGTGCCCACTCTTACCACTCCTGCTTAATGTAGTACTAGAAACTTCAACCAGAGCAGCCATGCAAGGGAATAAAACAAAAGTGAATACATACAGGAAAAGAGGAAATTAAGCTATTCGTATTTGCAGATGACATGACCTTTTACAGAGAATATACCAAAAAGCCCATCAGAACACTCTTACAACTTATTAATAAATTCAGCTAAGTTGCAGGATACAAAATCAATACATAAAAATCAATGGTACTTCAATATACTAACAATGAAACCACTGAGAAAGAAATCAGAAAAATGGGACTAGAGGAATGGCACAGTGGTTAAAGCACTTTTCTTGCAATCACAAGGCCCTGACTTCGATTCCCCAGCACCACGTAAGCCCAGTGTGGTGGTGTACAGCTGTAATCACAGCACTCAGGAGGCTGAGGCAAGTGGATTGACTTGAGTCCAAGGCCAGCCTAGGCCATATAGTGAGTTTAGGAGCAGCCTGGGCTACAGATGGAGACCCCTTCTCAAAAAAAAAAAAAAAAATCAGAAAAACTATTGATTCACAGTAACCTAGGAAAAACTGCCTTGGAAATCAATCTAACCAAGAAAATGGAAGACTTCTACAACAAAAACTATTACACTCTGTAAAAAAAAAAAAAAATTAAAAAGATTGAAAGAACATCACAAAACGGGAAGACATCTCTTATTCATGGATAAACAGTATCAATATTGTCAAAATGGCCATCCTACCAAAACTGATATACAGATTCAATGCAATTCCAATCAAAATGCCAACAGGATTAAGGTAACAAAAATATGGCACATATGCACAATCGAGTACTACCATGCCATAAAAAAATGAATTTGACCAGATACCAGATTTGATATAAACATTGTAACATAGGTGGATCCTGGATGGAACTGGCTTACTGAGAAGAATATAATTCTGCATGAGGACTTACTGCATCCAAACCTGTGTCATGCCTATGTGCATACCCAATTAGACACTGGAAATAAAAATCATTTTGGTGAAAAAAAAATGAATTTAAGACGTCAGTAGGAAAGTGGAGGCATCTTGAGACCATTAAGCTTAGTTAAAAATCAGGCACAAAAAGTTAAATATTGCATGATTTCTCTAATAATATTCTCTAAGTAACCCAAAATACAGATTAGTAAAACAAAAGAATGCTAGTAGGAAACAGGAAGATAGATTTTTGTGGAGGGTAGGGGTGGGTCTTGGGAGGGGAAGGGAAGTAAAAATGGACAAGAAGCAACATGCACCAATTGCACAGACACAGGCTACTAATGATGCTACAATGTCATTAACGGTCAGTGGCTTTTCAAATGGTCATTTTCCCAACTGAGAACTGAAGTTCCCCCAAAATAGGCTCATTCACAATGAGCATACTACGTATGATCAGCTAACTGGATTCCCAAGGGCACAGGGAAAGGTTGGGGATGTTTTGCATAGCCGGATTGTCAGGGCCAATCTTGGCCCCTTTCACGTGGCCATGTCCTTGTCTTCTTCCTCTGCACTGGCCTTGACACCCTGTGATCCATTCCTTATTCCTGTAATTACTAAGTAACCCTTTTAAAATGTAAAAGCAGAACCTGAGCTGCCCACCAACCCAAAGTCCTCAAGTCCTCAGAGAATGTCTCAGCTGCCTAGAGAAGTCCTCCACTTCAGGGCCACCCGCTACCTGATGCTTCCACCAATGTTTGTTACAAATGCTTTGGCATATGTCTTTCTTCTGTCCTGTAACTGTAAGTACTGTATATAACTACTAAAACTTATTGGAACATATTATTTGGGGGAATTTAAAAATTCATATTCCTAGGCCTTGGTCACACATATTTGGCTTCAGAATAATTATCTCTTATTCTCTTTAAGGCAAAAGTTATATTTTACATCGACAGTTTTGGTGCCCAACATGAGGCCCCAAGAAAATTAACCACCATTTACAGGAGGTGCCACCCTGAGTGGTGCCTAGCAGCAGCGTTTAGGGGCCCTGTGCACTGTATTGTCCAGCTTTGCCCCTCAGGTGGACCTGCTAAGCTTTCCTTCCTGGCCTTGGACCACCCTTATGTTAGGTCAAGAGTCCTAACATAAGGGTCCTAAGAGTCCTAAGCTGGTTTCTTGTAAGATCGGATCCATTTGGGATACCCTTCTGGTTTGCTTTCATAGTTTGGCTTATGGTATCCACTTTATTTTGAAAGCTTTGACACTTCTGTTTGGTTTTCTAGTTTTTCTGACTGTACAGTTTAATTTTATTTGGTTTGATTTTGTTTGGTTTTTATTCTATTTTGTTTTTAAGATCTTCGGAGGCATTTGGTTGCAACCATTGGCTTTGTTTTTGGTTTATTTTCAAAATGTTGCTTTGATAATTGCTAGCATCTGGCCTTCGCCCCCTGACAATTCTCTGATGGGTAGTTCTGTTTCCCTCTTGTAACTCCTTACTGCAACCTGATTAGAACATAGGAAAGCTTTCAGTTTTCAGGAAAAAGGAAATAGGAACTCTCAGAACATTAAAAGGCATGGAAACAACATACTGTCTAACACTCCAACCAGCTCTAAGCTTGGAAATTATGGAAATTCAATTTGCAAGTATTTAGAAAAATAGGGAATCTAACTAAAGATAATGTAACTTCTCAGTTCCTTCAGTGGGGAACCTTTATTCAAATAGTAGTATTTTTCTGTGCAAAGAAAACAAAAGCCCTAGACTATAAGACAAAAAATGACAAATGCTAGGGTATTTTAATTGAAATCAAAAAGCATAAAAAATTAATTAAAAATAATTATAATTTAGCTTATATACCTAAAAGGTATGTATTTTGTCAGTTTGTCTGTCTGTTAATCTATGGTTAAATAATTAGGGGACTTACAAGAAAGCCCTTCAAAAGGAAAAGAGAGAGTACATCTGCATAAATTTCAATTGGCTTCAATTTTTCTCTGTCAGGTAACTTTTCAGGCTCCCTTACACCCAAGGTTAAATATGTCTGTGTGTGTGTGCTCACGCATATGCACACATGCACACATGCAAGTGGATGCCTATATGTAGTCTATACACACACACACACAAACACATATACACACACACAAAGATACACACACACACACACACACACACACACATATTCTTACCAATGTGATCTAAAATAATGGCTAAGTAAATAGAAATGAGACTAATGCTTATGAATGTTACATGATAACACCTGAGCCATCAGCTACCAGGTTTAAGCCTTCTTGAATTTTAGAGGTCCCAAAGCCAGGGTTTTTAAATGTGGTTTTGAAAAATATTCAAATACATAGAGGTTTAAATTTGCTTTCTTAAACATTAAATACCATCCTATTATGTAATTAGGATAGCTGTTTCTACCTTCTGTTGTCAAGTTTTGATTTAAAAAGAAAAAGTAAATTTTAAGAAAATTAATTTATTTAAATGTTGGTTTGTTGCAAGATTGCCTCAATAATTGGCTTAATACTTAGTGTAAAGCTAACTTTAAATTTCAAAATAATTTGGGGCTGAGAAAATAGCTCAGCAAGCACAAGGCCCTGAGTTCAATTGCCCAGCATTATATAAGCTGGCCATGGGAGTATCTCTGATCCCAACAGTAGAAGGCTGAGTCAGGAGGGTTGCTGAGAGTTTCAGACCCACAGGGGCTACATAGTGAGTTCAGGTCCAGCCTGAACTGAACTACAGAATGTGAGACCCTATCTCAAAAAAAAATTAAAGCAAATTTTACTTTTGATAAAATATTGTGTGCTGTTCTATTGGGTTTTAAATACCTAACAAAATAGTAGGTATCAATGCCACAAAAGTAAAATTATTATCGTCAGCTGTTTGACCGGATCTCTCCACTTGGCATTTGGTAACTCGGTCCTGCCATGGAGAAGATGACCCGGACTTAATGACTGCACAGGACAAGCATTCTTGCCAAACACATGACAGTGGCTCTCCCTGTGGTCACTGACAATACTTCCTAGTCTAGGAAATGAAAAATTATTCTTTAATTCTTGTGTGTTTATCAGTGCTATTAACCCATATAGATTTGCTGAGTGCAAAATGGTATGATTGTGACTGTCCTCCTGAGTCATAGGTCTTAAATTATTCCTCAAGGGTAGAGGTTAAAATTAAAAGTTAGTCTCATATAGAGCACATGTCTAGACAACTGCATCCTGTTTAAAATTTATATTAAAAGTCTAGATAAAAATTTTATATGTGTGGTCCAGGTTTAATAATGTCATCATGATTGCCTTATTTCACACTTTTCCTTAACAATCTTTGGAACAGTTCATCTGTTGGCAGTCTGCAGGTATGCAGCTTCTAACAGGAATATTTCCATTTGTAGCAAAGCTTAAATTATTTACCTGAACTTGGGAAGAGTTAGGGTGAAACTAACTTTAAGTGCATGATTTTAATTTTGATAAGATAATTTTGTGTTCTTTACTGTCTTTTATTGGGTTTTAATTATCTAACAAAATATTAAGCATTAATTTAACAAGTTAGAGTTTCTCTAAATTCTGTTTGGAGGTTCTATTTATTTTTAAATACATATATCACTGTTTTATAATTCTATGGTTCTAGTAAACAGATTACCGTGGAATATAGCATATTCAGCTCTCTTATTCCTTTACTTTCTCTTTTCTTTTTCTTTTTCTTTTTCCAATGCAGTCGTCCTGCCTCAGCTTCCGGAATGTAAGTGCTGCTATTATGGGCATGCACCACCATGCCTGGCTTAAGTGGTACTGGGGAATCAAAGTCAGGGCTTTGCACTAGCAAGGCAAGTACCCTCACCACTATGGTATTCCTTCAGCCCCTTTGTTCTTAAAAATGCGATTGTCTTGGTATAACACAGTAAGTTGTAGTTGATTTAAAATGCCAAAAAGTAAACAAAATATCTTGCTAAAGTGTTATCTGGTAGCAATTTAGCTGACAAAAGCCATGAGGGACAGCAGATCTAGCTGGTACAATAGATATTAGTTATTGCACACTGTATGAAAAGGCTCACAGTTCTTTTAGGCACCCAGAATTCTCTAGAATTCATACAATTAAGCTGTGATTGTTGGTCTTAAATGAATAAGTGACACACTTGATGCCGGAACAGGCCAAACTCACCTTGTCTCAGTTGTTTTACATCTGCTTTAGAGTTCTATAAATTGTCAAATTCTAATATTTTTTCAGGAATTGATTGCAAAATGGGTAAAAATAGAATTAACAATGGACTCTAAATAAGTCAGACCGAAGAACAATTCTTTCTACATCTCTAATATTGCCCAAAAATCTGGTCCTAAGTGCTAATGACATCACTCCCCTTCAACATGAAAACAAGCCAAAAGACTTTGCTCTAAAAAGCATGTTGCCGAGTACCATGTTTAGCCATCTGAAACCGCAGAGGCCACGGCAGCTGTGCTCCAAAGGGACCCCGTTACTGCTCACACCAATGGCAGACCTTGGCTTCATCCACATGGGACTGAGGTCACAAACATATAAAACATAAGAGATGCGAGTCATGAAGGCTTCTAACCGGATCTCAGGAGGACTAGGAGGCCAGGCAGCATGCCTTCAAGGGGACAGTGCATGGCTCTGTGAAAGCATAGCCAAACATGCAACAGAGGCCCCCAAAACATACAGATGTCAGGAGCATAAATTGTTTGCTAGAAAAAGGCAAAATCGGTGAGTGGTTCCAGCCCCAGAAGAGAAGCCACTAGGTTTGCGTCAGACAGTGGCACAAGGGCCAGGCAGCCCAGGTCATCTGGAGTTCACGCCTTGCCACACATGCCCTGGGTGCTAAACACAGAGCTACGGGCAGAGACAAGAGGGGAAAACGTGAGCCTCAGACATGCAAAACCAGATTGATCATGAGGACGACAGAGACTAAGACTGGCTCTTAGGTGTCAGGGACTCAACCTTCCAGTCAATATGTTAGATCTGCAGCCAGACTCCCTAAAGAAGAAAGCGTACACAAACAGAGAGTGAAACTACTATTGTCAGGAGAGCATTTTAAATTAAAAGGGACATTCTCCAGGAAGAAAAAATAAGTGCTTCACCTCCGCCCCAGTTATCTAACAACTCTGCCTGGTCCAGCAACTCATCACAAGGAGAAAGAGTCCAGGTGTCAGTGAGAAGGAATGACAGCTTCAGGTAAGACACTTCCTCCCCTCAAGAGCAGGGTGTGCAGGCGCAAACACTCCAGTCAGCAAAACTCATCAGCTAACAACAGGCTGTGCAGTTCCCAGCGGGGGCTGGACACTTCTATGCCCTAAGCCTAAACCTGGGTTCCCCCACCTGTGACGCGGCCTTTGAAATCCTCTTGTTCACGTGACCAAGCACAGAGGAGCCATTCTGCTGCAGCGGTTCTCACCTTCCGCCCGGAAGCTGGCTTTCAGTAAACCTTTCCTTTTCCCTATTTACCGCAATGTGTGGCCTCTTGGTTTGGGCCAAGCTGTGAGGAGATAACCCCACAATAAATCAGCTTTAATCAGCCTGCTGACATTGGTACTGCAGTGACACGACAAAGTCAGCACATGAGCCTTGCTTCACATTTTATTAACCAACTTTATACCTAGTAGATTTCTACTGATAATGGCAGGACAGAGTTATAACATGGAGGGTATATTTCCCAGAAAATACAGAGACAGGGAAAATACAAAGGTTCTATTTTCCAGAAAATACGGAGGGTATTTCTGAAAATAACCCTTTCCTTCCCCTGGGAAATGAAAGGTGCCTAAAATAATGGAGGCCTAGAGACCTAAATATCCCCTAGGAACCTAGCTAACAAAAGCACAAAGACGTCAGTGTCAGCTGAAGAGAGGCTGCCTTCCTCAGGCAGCAGGATCCCTGTCCCCTAGCTGCCTAGCAACTCCACCTAGCTCATGAACTTGCCCGAAGGAGGGGTACCACGTGCCATTTCCTTTGTGTAGATAGAAGTGTGGGTTGTGTGTCAAGACAGACCTGAGCGAATGACGTCCATGTGTCTGGAAATCTACCTGTGAAATATGCCCAAGGTTAAAGGATTTCCTTTAAAAGCAGTCCTCTCAGGTCCTTTAACAAACAACTATCTCTTTCTGGTCTTCAAAAAGATTCACAAAACAACGTGCAATTTTCTGAGTTATGTTTCACCTTCTGCCTTCAGGCGTTTTACCTGTGTAAGTCGTGGCTGACCCAATGCCTGAGAAGTCCTCCTCACAGGTTTCTAGCCTGTTCCCGTAATAACCTCCAGAGCCTCCACAGTCAAGCTTTTTTTTTTTGCCAAGCTTTTAAAAATCACATGCATCTCACACATGAAATAACTAACTGTTGGCTTCCATTAGGATCTGAATCCTAAAACTCTGACCACTTGTTGCTCTTTCTCTTGTGAGAATCGCCAGCTAGATGTTGTTGCTTGTGGCTCTCTCCTCACTGGGTGGACTGGAGCTGTGGTTCACCACAGCCTGTATCAGATGGCTCCCTCAGCCAGAAGAGCAAGGTCACCTTCCCCACAAGCACTAACTACACTCTAGTGGGAAGCTGAGGGATGGCTGGATAACTGCACTTCTGCCAGTTTTCATTGGGAAGAGCAACTACAATTTCTAAGTTCAAATTTGCCTTCAAAATTTGCTAAATTCTGCTTTTGAAGCTTGGATAATTCAAATAAATCTATTACTTGATAATATAGAGACCCAAGGAAGAATTTCAATTTGATTTATAATTGTATTTCACCCTGTGACATTTCTTCTAGTGTACTTGCAATATAGTGAAAATCTCTTAAAATTTATTACAGCATTATCATCAAAATACTAAAAAAACTTTATTTCAATAGAATCACAATTTCCACATTTTTCCTTTTAAAATTATGCTATACAAATAAAAATAAAAGCTATTTTTACAAGGAAATGGCACATTCAGAACATTCCAGAGCTGGAGAAATCGAACCGCAGTTAGAGTGCTTGCCTCACAGGCACGAAGCCCTGAATTCAGTTCCCCAGCACCTCACAAACCATGCCTGGTGGCAAATACCTGTAATCCCAGGACTTAGGAGGCTGAGGCAGGAAGATTAATACGAGTTCAAGTCGAGCCTGGACTACATAGTGAGATCAGGACCAGCCTGGACTGCTGAGTGAGACCCTCGCCCACTCAAACACATATAATATTCCATAGAACAAAATGTGGTTTGGATCTGCAACATCCCCCAAAAGCCTCATGTGTCTGGATGTTGTGGAACAGCTATAGACCCTGTGCTGTTCAGACGTGAGGCCCGGTCAGAAGAGGCAGAACACTGACTGCCGGCCTGGAAGGGGCAGACCACGTGACCGCAGAGGACCTATGCTAGCCGGCCACGTCCTTGCTCTCTTGGCTTCCTGTCTGCCATGCAGTGAACAGCTTTCCTCCTGCGGGGCCTCTACCAATGCTTTCACCATGGCCAGCCTCCCACGGATGGACTGAGACTTTCTGAAACTGTGAGCTAAATTAAACCTGTCCTCCCTTATGCTGTGGGTGTAAGGCGCTGCGTCCCAGCAATGAGAAAGTAACTAAGAGACTGAAATATTCAGATAGTTAAGTAAAAATTTTTAATAATGCTCATCTAACTTACAAATCAACTTTTTCTGAGTATTAATGACTACTAATGTGCTATTATATGTATAGTTATATAGTAGATTAAAGTTCTTAAAACTGATGTAGCAACACATGCCTGTACCCGCAGCTACTTGGGAGTTTGAGGCATGACTATTACCAGTTTTGAGGCCAGCCTGGGCAACCTAGCAAGATTCTCACCTTTACAAAAACAAAAAATAATTCCTATAATTTGTTTACAGTTAGTTGGACTAGGGCTCAGTTAGTAGAAAGATTTCAAATGCATTAGTTTATTCCTTTTCCGGCATTAATCATTTATTCCGCTGACTCTGGGGGTGCAGCTGCATCCCCCCGTTCTGTAAGCTTTCTCCATACTATGTTTTTTTTTTCTAATTTGGTTGTTATGGTTTGGATCTAGAATGTCTCCCAAAACCTCATGCGTTTGGACGTCGTGCATTTTCTGTGGATTTATGTACTGCGGGCGGGGCCTGGGCAGGTAGAGTGGATTACTGTGGGTCTGAAGGGTTACTGGGGTGTGACGGAATCTCTGAGGGTGTGGTGGGTCACGCAGTGTGTGGCTTGGAGAAATATATTCTTGCCCAGCTTCCCCACTGCGCTGATCCTTTCTCTCGTGATGTCGCTGTGACGTCGCCATGAGCGTCTCTTCACCATTCCAGCTGCCCATAAATGGACTGCCGCCTCCTGAAACTGTGGGTCAACCCTCCCCTCCCCTTAGCCGGAGGTGTCAGGTACTACGTTCCAGCCATGAAAAAGTAACAATCGTCCTTACTCTTTCCGTTCCCAGGCCCGTCCTTCCATCCCAGACCCCTGCAAGACTCCCCTCGGTGCCGGCCCCCAGGGGCCACTCGGCCATGTAACTGCGTGGGATGCAGCTTCTCCCACGTTGCCCCGTGGGGGGCAACTATGTCACCCATCACTCACTGCGTAGGCTTCACTTGCCACTAACTAAACCAAAAGAAGACGTATCTTTTGGCAAAATAAATAAAGAATTTTTAAAAGATTCATTTAAAGCTCTGAGAAGGCGGAGGGGCTCATATGGCCCCCATCACCATCTCCTCGACTACAGGCACGGAAGGATCTTCAGAGCAAGAAGCGGAAGGCCAGGGAAGCCCAGAGAGGCAAGCTCGCTTCGTGGCTTGCCCGTACCTCAGCCGGCGTCACTCTGTCTGCGGAAAGGACGCTGCGCCCTGATGTCCTGGAGCCAGTCACCATGCCACAAAGCCCTGCACGCAGCCCTGTGGAGAGGTCCACACGGAGGAGATCGGCAGGCTCCACCAACAGCCAGCACTACAGGACAGCCTCCAGTACCTCGGCTGTGGAACCCCTCGCCCCGGCCACCCCTCCACATAACTGCCCCCCACGCAGCTGACACCTCTCTAACTTCACAGACACCCCAAATCAGAACCCCTTCCAGAACCACTCTCATTGCCTCACAAATGATTGCTATTATTTTAAACCACTAAGGTTTGGGGAGACTTGTGAGACGGCATTAGACAACCAATACACAGGGTTAGTTAGTAGCAACTGAAATCTTCTCAGCATCCTGAGGCTGACATCTTATCCCAGAAAGTATTTGTTAGAATACGATCTTCTAAACTCAGTAATTGTTCTCTGGTAGCTATGAAAGAGTTGATCTAACAAACAGCAGTTACTGTGTAAACCGGGAATGGGAACACTTTTTCTGCCAAGGACCATTTGAATATTTATGGCATCATTTGCAGGCCATACAGAATTATCAATCTAAAAACTATGCTGTGACATTTGATAAAATACTTAATTAACTAATCCTAATGTGATGGCTGAAGTTGCTTTTCCCTGGTGAGGCTTTGGCCAGAGTGCACCAAGTGATTTCACAGGCCATGTAGGGCCTGGAGGCCAGGTGCTGTCCCCCACCTCCAGGATAAGTCATTGCTAAAGTGCTAACAATATGTCTTCTCTTTGCTAAAATATTTGCATTTGCTTAACAAATATTAGTTACTTACCTATGAGATGGTAAGAGTTAAAACTTACAGGGCAACAAGAAGTGTATTGAAAAAGAAAGCTTCCAAGCAACAGCCCCAGTACGCAGCTCAGCAAGAAGACAACATGCATGGCATGCCACACCCACCTCAAAAGCAATATTGTTTTGGTCCTAGATTATACAGAGACCAAAGGTTGTTTCCACCATTTTATCCCATGCAACCTAACTTCCTGAGAAGAAAAGTTTAGATATCAGTAGAACTTGCTACACTCCTTGTTCTAGTTTTTCTATTCAGCCCCCACGTACTCTGAAATCAACAGTTACTTGCCCTGCCATGTAGCTTGCAGCAAAAGCCTCTCAGGGGATCTATTTTCACTGGACGCATTTTCACTTTGCTGTAATTTTTGCCCTAAGTAAATCTAAGAGAAATGTCTGCTCAAGGATGTATCCCGCTTCTCCTTTCTTGAGGGAAGCAGTTTTTGATGCAAGCACCTTTGGGCCTATCATTGTTTCTGAAGTGGGACTTTGAGTAATCCATGCACCTGTGTTACTGGGCACTTACCTATCCACACCCCTGGGCTTGACCTCTGCGAAATGCACAGGTTGCCAGAAATGCACTTTTCCCTCAAGATATTACCAAATAACAAGAGATCCAAAGCAGACAATAATTCATTCTGATGATGGTTCTAACCTCGTATCTCAGCAAAAACCAACATGGATTACTTCTTAGTGAAGATAATAAGAAATAACATTTGGGTTAGGAGAAGAAAGAGTAGAATTCCAAAAGAAGGAGATTGTTCAGACCAAGGACCGTAACTGAGAGGAACATACTTGAGTATGTGGCCTTTTGCAGTCCCACATAAGCAACAATAACAAGTCCTCCTTAGTTGGGAACCAATTATATGCTAAACACCTATATATGATCTAACTTAATGTGCATAGTACATAAGGTAAAGAAATTGTTAATACGTTCTTTTCTCAAAGACCAGTGGCTTTTCTAAAACCATCCCAATGGGAAATAGATAGGTCAGGGGCTACATTTAGATCTTCTGATGCCAAAACCAGTGCTCTTCCTACTATTCCTGTGTAGTTTCTGTGCTGATAATAACTGTCACTAAGGACTCTGATGAAATCACAAGTTTAACAGGCCTGCCAGTGCTCCTATCCTAAATGTTCACAGGTAAAAAGGTTGTCAGTGGTTTACGTACAAAGGGTTTATATTATCTTATATATGTCTACTAAGTTTCCTGACCAAGTTCATATATTTCAGGTTCCAAAAATTTATCTCCATACAATGGCCAGACAAGGATTCCAGGACCTTTCTCAAGAATCATTGGTCTTTTACTCCTTTTATAAGAGGCAAACAGAAACATTCAACTGGCTCTCCTGGATCACTGTGAGGTGAGTAATCCCATTCCTGGGGCCCCAGCTGCTCCTCCTGTGTGTTCTAGTGGTAGCTCCTTGTCTCTCACAGATCCTCAATCAGTTTGTTCAAAATAACATCCATGCAGCAATCCTTGTTCTCATCACCCAAATGGCATCGGCTCAGCGTCCACACCCCTATCATCCCAACCACAATCCCAACTCCCATCCCACACCCTCCCCCCGGGACAGATATGTCCCATTTCAGCAGCAAGGAGCAACTTGAGATAACTCACAACCAGTATCCCTTAAAATAAGGACTCAGGACTGTGGGGTCCCTGTGCTATAACTCCTGTGCTACACTCAGCCATTTCCACAGACTCTGCGTGTGACCTTGGTTTACACAGACCTTGGTTTATTCCCTCATTACTTCCTAGTCACAGTAACCCGACTTCTCCAGCCCCAGCATAACAACTTTGCTGACTCTGGCAGTTGGCCAACTGATGAGGACAACTCTGAACCCCAGTGAGGACCTGTCTCTCTTAACCCATACACCACCTACCTGCTCCCCAACCTATCAAGCAAACCTGCTCTGTCCTCTTCTGCCCAAGCCCTGACCCACCTACACACCAGCTAAACAGCATCATCCCCAGCCCTCATGCTGGCTATCTATCCACACTACATAAAGGCTCTGTTCACCCCCTAATCATTTATTTTTGCCCTTTTTGGTGTCCCCATTGTCTTATACCCATGCTCCTTTTCATGCCTTTATGTTCTATGAGCAGCATCTGTCCTTATGCCTGGGCCTGCTAGCCAGGCATGGAATCATAGGAGCTTCATGCCTGGACTTCTACCCAGGTATTGGGCCAGAGGGGCAGTAATCTTTCATTCCAAATTCTCTTGCTGTTGGTCATATTTTTGGTTCTGCCAGGCTCCTTCTTTGACCTAACAATGCCCAGTGGAATGAAGCCACTTTCCCAGGACTCAGGGCATACACATGCATGTGCCCTGTAAGCAGCTTTCCCAGGGCTCAGCACATGTACATGCATGCGCCCCGCTTCTTACAAAGACATTTGTCACCAATCTTCCCAACAACAACAACAACAAAAAATGCCATTAGGATGTGTTGACAGCTACGTTTTTATTTTAGAGGAGCCAGCATGTCTTTAGACAAATCAATTCCAGGAGTAAGGTTTTGGAAAAATGCTGTGGTAACATAATAGCATCTAAAAATTTCCAAGGGAGAAAAAGAAGTTGTCAAAGGGCGCCTAAGGGCCTTTGCTGAAAACGCATTTTCCTTGCTGCTCATATCTAAACCTCTGTGCTCTCTGCACTATCCAGGGACTCAATTGAATTTGTCTTGGGTGCATTTAAGTACCACCAATATTTGTGTCAGGCACCATTCACTTTTCGACATTTGACTTTTACCCTGATAGGTTAGCCCAAGGACTATTTTTTTAATTTATCTCCTACATTTTTTGTCTGTACCTTTTGAACTGTAATTTATATACAATAAAACATATAATTCTTAAGGGGGCAGCTCTATGAAATCTTTTGGATGTGTGTATCTAATATGGCCACCATCCAGCTGAGGATGCATAACTTACCCATTACCCAAAACATTCTTCCATTAATCTTGGCCAGCAACACTTCTTCCCTGGCAGTTACCAAAATTCACCTTTTATCATCATACATTATTTTGCCTCTTTCTCTAATTTATGGTAATGGACTGATGTGGTATGTATTATTTTGGTTCTGGCTTCTTTTGTTCACTATTTTTGCGATCCTTTCAGATGGCAAGGATTGGCTGTTTATTTTTTTATTACTGAGACTCATTCCCTTGTACGCAAAAGCTACTGTATATGAAATAGCACTGAGGAATTGGACACACTTGGCATCAGTTCATCATTTATATCCTTTTTATTGTGTCAAAAATCTGCACACCACCACTCTGACACTTAAGAAGCACAGCTTCTCTTATTATCTGTCTTCTCATCCTGCCCTCTTGTCAATATTGACACTGGTGATAGAAGAATACAAATGTGAAAATTAAAATTAAGTCAGTATCTTTTGGTGTAAAATGGTATGCACCAGCTTCAATAGAATTGAAGTGAATGATAAGTTGACCCTGAGCTCCAACTCCCAGCGACAGCTCTTCTCAGAGCCTGTCTGGGTGGAGGCAGAGATGTTCCGACACTCAGGATAGACAGCAGGAAGAGTTGCAGACAAAGTTACCCCAGGTCTTCCCTAAGACAGCCGGGTCCCTCCTCATCTCTTGAATATTCGGACACCACCTAGTGGTCAGAGCCTCCTGCATGCTGCAGTCTCCACCTTTTAACTCCAGCCCGTCCAGCCGACCAGTCAATGACCATGTCAGCTTAACCTTGGGCCCCAGGAGCACCAGGCTGCCTTTGCTGCCTCACATTGAAGAGTGATGGTCTCATTTGGGGTGTAGCTGCCTTCTCCACCCGCCTCCCAGCCCCATGGCCACACTCCTCAGACATTCCTAAGCTATGACCTGGGCAATTTCATGCTCAGCATAGGGGAATTAATAACTTCCCCACACGGCATGGGATTCTCCTAGGACATGAGCAGCTATGATTCAGCTCCATACCAGGAGCATCCTCAGCCCTCCTAGCGTTCCTACCTCACGGATATTCATTCCCTCCTCTCTTCCAGAGCTCAGTTCTTAGGCAGAGTCAGTGCATCCCTGTCTAACCTTTGCCCTATTCTTTACCTGTCTTTTTTCCATGCAGTGGGTCTTGCCAAAAGTTATAGCGTCCAGCGTTCAAACAACATGGCTGACAGAAGTGATGTCAAGTTGGGTTCACATTAGAATCATCTTGACAGCACTTTTTCACAAACAGTGCTTGAAATTCATTTCGAACTAAATAATTGAGTTGGAGTTTCTAGAAAAAGGAATTAAGCACTGTTTTTTTTAATTTCCCCAAATGATTCTGATATGCAACCAGGGTTAGAACTCACTGGATGCAATTAAACATTTTGATTTTTAGTGCTGTTGTTGTTGTTGTTGTTGTTGTTGTTGTTGTTGTTGTTGGTTTCTCTGTGCCAGGGATGAATGTAGATCCTGAGCATGCCAGGTCAGCATTCTGCCACGGAGCCACATCACAGCCCCAACTAAGCTTTCAGGCTTGCATCAGTCCAGCTTAGCTCTTGACAAGTAAAGGGAAATTTCAGGACTTAGAAAATCTCTTTTGAATGACAAAACAATGCAATCCTGAAGACATGGGAATGTCATGAGAACCAAAACCTTACTACCTTACTTGCTTTAGACTATTACTCCCTTGCAATGGCAAAGCTCATTGCATGTTGAGAAACTGTGTTCAAGGAATTAAAAACCATATCACTTTAATATTTTCAAAGTATCACCCTCATATTTCATTTATTTTTTATTGACTTATTGGTTCATTCATTATAGCTTAAATTACTCTAGAAAGGAATACTCAGGACCAGCACTCCCTAGAAAAGAAACAGGTAGCTCCGTGAATGTTATGAATGAAGAGGGATCTCTCCATTTACTTATTCAATGACCATATTAGTTACTAAGTGCCTGGCCCAGGGTCGTGTGCTTCGTATCACAGAAGAAGGACACAGTGGAGAAACCCACTCTCCTCCTTTAAAGGACGAAGAGCACAGAGGGAGAAAGAGGCAGTCATACGGAGCAAGGGACCTCAGAGCATATAATTGTGGCTGTGTGGGTTGAGGAAGGATGCGCCATCAACAAAGTGACAATCAGATATTTCTATGAAATTTCTTAGGAAATTAGAAATAAATTAGAAATGAAATAATTTAAAAATTAGAAATAAAATAGTTAAAAATTTCAGGACACTCATTTTAAATTTTTATTCTTGGAAATGGAGAAGAAGGCATGTGAGGAAAAGCAAAGCAAAATTTAGAAATAGAATGTGAACAGAGGGGCAGTGTGGCGGTAGAAGCTCTTGCCTCGCTTGTGAGGCTTTGGGCTCAACCTCAGCACAGGAAAAAAAGAGGCATAAAATTAAAATAAGAATGCCTGTCATTTAAGATCAATCAATTAAGATCAATTAAGATCAATCAAAACCATTTACTAAATTATTCCTCCTTTTAAAGAGTTATTATACCACTATGTTATATTCTGTTTGTTTCTATTCATACTATTCTTTTGCATTGTGGGAAATCAAAACAAGGGGAGCTCTGAGCTGCATTCTCAGGTCCTAGCTGGCTTTCTTTTAACAAGAAAAAATTTTTTGATTCAAACAGGGCTGCGGGTGGAGCTCAGTGGTAGAGCAGTTAACTAGCATGCACAAGGCCTTGCATTTGATATCCTGGCTTGGAGAAGAGGAAAAAGCAGCAGTTGGAGAAGCAAACTAAAGACCCAGAAACGCTCTCAGAGTGGCACCAAAGGGAGTTTAGTGCAAGGACTCTGAGAGTCCCAAGGATGTCAAGAGCAGGAGGAGAGTCCGCCTCCAGGGGAGGCTGGGCCATCAGAAAGAACCAAGCTGAGCTGTCCCTCCAGCTCTCTTGAAGGCTGATGTGAGCTCTGCTCAGACTGTCTCTACCGTCTGTCCTCTTTTTCTTTCTGTGCTATATAGATCAATACGTTTGCCTTACCAGTGAGCTGACCATCCACTGAAGTCTGCTGAAATTGGAATTTACCACCTTTCTGTGTCATTGACACATTAGCCTGACCAGTTCAGAACCTGGCCCCAAGTCAAAATTGTAAGAAAAATCTAACTGACCTTGTAGGAACAAGTAGGTACTTTTGGTCTACTTCAACTATGGGGACAAAGGAGGATGTGCTGAATGTCACATGGCTTGTTACTAACTTCAGAGATGATGCTATGAGTAGGTGAAGAGGGCAGTATGTAGAAGCGACTGATGGAATACAGATTGGCCACTTCTGGGGCACTTGTGCTACACATAGGGGTTATTTGTGTTTTGTTTATGTTTTTGCTTGTTTGTTTGCTTGCTTGGTCTTTAATTTTGTGGAGCTGGGGTTTGAACCCAGGGCCCTGCACATCTTAGGCAAGTGCTCTACCACTGAGAACTGCCAGCTCAGGGGTTACATGTTTTGACCTCCAGGAAAGCATCAGCTAGAGCAAGAAAGGGGAGTCAGACAGTGTCCACAGCGTTTTCAATGTCCCAAAGGGCGTTACTCATTGGCTTACACAAAATGGGCGGTAAGCAATGTGTACCAGGTGAATAAACAAAAGACAAACTAAAATAGATTTCATGGAAATAATACCCAGTGAGAACGTGGCTGAGGGTTTTTAGTTTAGTTTGTTTTCTGGACCTGTGTCAAAGAGCCTTAAGAGTTCCAACAGCTCTCCTCTAGACAGCATGATCACTGATCCAGAAGGAAATATATTATAAATACTGATCAAAGGTACCAGAAATGTACCCTAAGACTCCCCACCAGGTGGGTCTATGTTCCTGAAGTTAGTAACCTATGATCCTGGACACGAGAGGGACAAAGCAAAGCCACAGTCATGGCCTTACTGCTGAGTCCCCACACTCAGTCTGGTCCTGCAGTAACCCAGTTACCAGAGGTCCTGGGTCCTGCTGCAAAAGGCAGAGACATTTACATAATGTAACATTACATGATGAATGAATGTCTAGCCTTAGAAATATAATTTGCTACAGTCAAACTTTAAATGGCTATGATGTTGAGGTTTGTTGGTTGGACATTTAACACATGTATTTCGTGCCTATTCTGTGCCTAGCCTTCTGTCAGCCATTAATGAATAGCCATAATAGCTCAGGCATGAGGCCTACAACCTTGCAAAGAGTCTAGATCAGAGTTTTGCTTTTTACATGCATTTTCTTAAAGACAGAGTCTTGCTACATTTCCCAGGCTGACCTCAAATGTCTGGGCTTTAGAAACCCTTCTGTCTCAGCCTCTCAATTGATTGTAAGCACATGCTACCACTCCTAGCTTAAATTGTAAGCAAATACTCAGCTGCCTACTTTGACATAAAGATCTGTGCTCTATATGATTTAAGTAGCTCTACTAAGCCCTCATTTTGCCTCCTCAGTGTATTCTCTGAAAGTCAGCATACACACACACGCGCGCACACACACACACACACACACTTACACACGCACGCACACACGCATGCACACACACACTCACAAATTATTTTCTTGAAAAACTGTAGACTGATGCTGAGAGGGCAAAGGGAAAGGGGACTTCTATTGTGGAAAGATCAGTGCAGTGCACATTCTTTTCACTTCTTCCCTCTTTGTCTCTCCAAGCTTCTTTTCTGAGCAGGCCTTGTCATATATAACTACACACACAACACGATGCTAAACTTAGAGAAAATGCCTCCTTTCAAGATAGGAGAACCAGGAAATAAGAGCCTCAGAAACTGGAGAGTGCAGCTGAGATGTCAGAGAGGAGAAGTGCTGGAGAAGGCAATGCCCTAACTCTGATAGGCACTGATCTATCCTGGATCACCCCCAGCTGCACCCCAAGGCAGTGAGCAAAGTCATTGAGAACTAACACAAACCACTGCCCTGGTCCAAATCATCATATTGGTAAGGACAGAACTCATCAAAACTGTTGAAGTCTGCAGGACATTGGAGCCACCAGAAGATGGTGCAGAGCTTTCTGTGGACCTTACCATGGTGATTGCCTAATGAAACAAAACAAAGCAATAACTGACAATCTCTGGATGATTTTTAACAGGATACAGAGTTCTGTTAAATGTTAAGAATGTCAGGGCCAGACTACTGCAAGATAAATGGTATGCTGTTTCAGGCACAAATTTCAAGAGATTAATGATATTCATGTGCAACACCATAAAAATTCAACATTGTGCAAAAAGTTTCATAATGAACAGAGTGTCCAATTGTTGAATAGAGGCAGAATTGGTATTGCTGATTTTTCCTATCGCCTCTAGAGCCAATAAGACTTTGTACCCCACTGTTACTAATTCTAGAAGCAGAACACCATGCTCGTCCTGAAAGTCCTTTTTCGTGTCTTTGTAAGGGTGACGACTAACATTTAGTCAATGTTTGCTGCCCCATACTGTGAAATGGAAAGGAAGAACACATGGTGGTGTGTGTCCTGTTATTCACTGCTGGGACGCAATACCCAACATCCACAACTTAAGGGAGAAATGATTTATTTTAGCTCACAGCTTCAAAAAGTCTCGCACCGTCCGTTCGCGGACAGCTGGCAATGGTGGACGCCCATGGAGAAGGTCTAGCTGCAAGAACACTCTTCACAGCACGGCAGACAGAGCCAAGTGAGGGGGACGAAGGGCAGGGCTCCCCACCAGATCGTCTCCCAGAGCTCCACCCCTTCTGAGTCCAGCCCCACTGCCCCACTCCATCCAAGCAGGCCCACCTCTTCACAGCGCAGCCTTCCATCGATACCCCCGTCACGTCCGAATGTGTGAGGATTGCGTAAGACATTCCAGATCTGAAGCGTTACGGTGTAGTCACATCACCCTGTTTGCCAATCCAGGCACCATGTGGCTCCCGGCCCTTCCCCAAGGTCAAGATGATCATGAAATGTACATGTTTCAGTCATCTTGGGAGGCTGAGGCAACAATGGCAGTGAGATTAGAGACACTCGGGCAAGAGGACTTCCAGGGCTGCTTCAGGAAGCGACAAGAACCTGGGAATGAGCTTGTTTGAAGCCGGGGAGCACAGATTAAGGGGGATTAATGGTAATTTATCACAAGGGCATTAGAATATGAATGGGTGAAGATAAAAATGCTTTTTATTTTTAGTTTAACAGTTAAAAATTTATTCAAAAAGAAAATGAATGTTGAAATTGATGGTAGTAATCATGTGTTCAGTTGTGTGTTCTTAATTGTAATGACAAAGTGTGTGCTATTTGTGAAGAGGTGAGGTGATTTATATTGATCTTTTTTAGCCAAGTACACACATGGTGATAGAATCAGGCTATCACATTTGATAAATATGTGGCGTAATGACTCCACGGAGGGCGCCATTCCATGCCGGAGTCCAGGTCATCGGCCTCAGAAGATTACAGCAGGGTGGAGAAGAATGAAGAATAAACCCAGAAAGCAAAGACATAAAAAGATGTGCAGCACAATCACTCAAGACCTGTAGGCCTCGTGAATCCCAAAGGCAGCCAAGCTTGGTGTCACATGGCTGTAATTCCAGCTATTCCAGGAGGCTGAGGCAGGAGGGTTGTTTGGACCTAGGAGCTCAAGCCCAATTGGGTAATATCAGAAGACTCCATTGAAAGAAGGAAAGGGAGGGAGGGAGGGAGGGAACATGGGAGGGAGAGAGGGATGGAGACAGAGAGAGAAGGAGGAAAAGAAAGAAATGAAGGGAGGAAGAAAGAAAAAGAGGAAGACAAGAAGAAAGTAAGAATGAGAACGAGGAAAGAGGGGAAGAGAGAGAGAGAATAAAGCTGAAAATGAGGACCTGTTGGAAAGGTTTGCCTAGGCCCGTTAACACTCCTTAGCCGTTCACAGAAAGAACCACCTTTCTTGAGGGAATATGAATTAACGGAATAGGAGGAGTACAGTGGAATGTATGCAATGCCCCCATGAAACAAGAATCTGTGTACTGAGCCGTGGGGGACTCGGACCGGCAGCTTGTTCTTCCCTTTCCTTCCCCACCGTGAGAATACTAGCAGACAAGCGTATCTGACTCTGACCTACCTCCCACCCTCACCTGTAGCCTGGGGGATTTGTCTTGGGAAGCAGCCAAGAACCCTAAAGACCTGAAGATATAGACGGCTAAGGGTTTAAGCATGTCTATAAATTGTTTAGTATTCATCCCACCAGATAGTGGAGCCTAATTCCCCTTCCTCTGAATATAGAAGGGCTGCCTGTGTTCCCCTCTAGTGGCTACAGTGCTGTAAAAGCGAAACACAGCCAGAGCTTTTGTCTATCTTGAGACACACACCTTTGGAGCCCTGAGCTGCCCTGTAAAAAGTCCGGCTGCTCTGCAGCTGCCCCCACAGGAGAGACCACAGGAGAAAGAGATGCCCCCAGAGAACTCAGTACTTCCCTCCTTCTATTCCATGAGTCTTCCTGGCCCAGAATCAAGCACTATGATGCAGGATTTTCCAGGTGACCCAGCCTCAGACTTCGGACAGCAACACAAGAAACCCCGAATGCAGACTATTTTAGCTTAGTCCAATCAACCCTCAGAAACATAACAGACAATAATAATAAGTGAATATTGTTTTGTCCTGCTAAGTTTGGAGCAGTTTATCATGAGACAATGAAGCAATCAGAATGCTGATGTTCAGAATTTTTCCAAACAAAAACTCAGATCCTCATCCAGTTATCCCACAGCTGCTTCCAAGTGGCTTTTCAGTCCTTATGGTTCAGTATAAATAATCAGAGTCAAAATAATCCTAGAAAAGCCTACAGAATAAAAGGCAAAAAAAAGAGAAAGAAACGGAAGGAACTGAGTAAACAAATAATGCGGGCAACAGAAGAAAGCTTAAACATAGAATTGGGAGAACCTATCAAAAGTAAAAACTCAAAACTTGAAAAATACAACAGAAAAAATTTCAGAAGTAGATAAGTGGCCCAAGACATCTGATACCTGATAGCAGAGAATAAATAATCTTGCTACACACAAAAACATGGATGAATTACTCAAAGATAAAATTAAGCAAAAGCAAACAATCATAAAAGAGAACACACTGTACGGTTTCATTTATATGAAGTCAAAAATGGATAAAATAAACCTCGGGGCCCAGGGGCTGTAGGCCAGGTGATGGGTACCTTCGAAGGGGCTATGCCTGGGGAAGACCAAGGACACTCTGGCCACTGCCAGTCTCTTGACACACTACAGACACAAGGTGTTTGCCGCATAAAAATTTAATTTCATTCATAGATTTTGTATTATATATATACATATATATATATGTCATACTTCAATAAAAAGAGTACTTTAAAAAATTAAAGGAGGAAATCTTTTCATTTATATTGGCAAGTAAAACTCATGACCAAAACACTGTGTCCATTTTACAAGTAAAATCATATAGAAATGAAAAGCAATGAAAGATGTAGGAGCTAATCCAAACAGACTCCCGCTGGCCACAGATGGCCAACATAACTTGAAGGACAGTCAGAATAGCAAATATATTGGAATAAAATATGTCCAACTTGTTAAGATCCTGCTGCCTCAGCCTGCGGGTGCTGGGATTACGGGTTGCACCACCGTGCTCAGCATATGTGGCGCTAGGGAATCAAACCCAGGGCCTTGGGCTTGCCGGGCAAGCACTTTAACCACTGTTCCATTCCTCTAGCCCTTTATAACCAATTTTTTAAGTAAAAGGGGAAAAAATCAGGGCTTTATCTGCCATTTCTGTATAAAGTAAAATTGGTGAGAAAGTTTCTCTTCGTAGCTCATGCTGGTCAATCAGTAAGAAGTAATGATAAAATTAATACACTTTAATGGTTACTAAGATCCCCAAAAGAGAGGCAGGCAGTCCCTGCATGCCTCACGACAGACATGTTCCCACCAACAATGGAATTGTGCTGCCCAGAAACCAGATCAAACTTGTAAATGTAATTATTGCCAACTTCAGACATGGTAGACCGGGAAGCTGGTGAAACCCCACCACAGGGTGCGTCAGCAGGACTCAGATGGCAGGAAGCGCTGCAGAGCAGGTGACCACCCTCTCAGTGAAGGAACTGCAATGAAAAAAGAGGAGAAAGAAGAGGAGAGGAAGGCTGCAGACTGAGAAGATTATGAAAAATATCAGCCAATAGTAACACATGGACGTTATTTGAACCCTGACTCCAAAACCCTGTAAAGTATAAATGAATGAAAGAATGAGCAAACAAATAAATATATAAAACCAGAGAAACATAAGCTCTCTTGGTTCTTCATCATTATTACGGGATTATTATTCATTTTTAAGGTATGTTAATGGTACTGTGAGTTTTCTAAGAAGTTCTTGCCATTCAGATTTACATAGACAAGTTCAAGGTAAAATTTGTTATGCGAGCCTTCAGAAAAAACAGGAGAATTGGATGGCCAGATGAGTAATGCCAGCTAGGGCATGAGTTGATGGTTGATGGACCAGGCTGACGGGCTCAAAGGTTTGTTATCCTCCTCTTTCTATTCTTGTTTGTAATTTTCTGTAGTATAATAGAAAGGCACTTTTCTCCTATCTTATATTATAGTTGTAAAAGAAAATGAAGTAATTAAGCTTCTAAACACGCAAGCACTTTCCTGAGGTTTTAGCGTCAAACTTAAGTTCCTCAAAGGGTGGGGGTGCAAGCACTGGAGAAGAAGGGGGACGAGGAGGACTCTGTGTGTGGCCACCCCTCCGTGCTGGCCACTTCAACCACCCCTCGTCACCTGGGAAATCCACATCAGGGCCAAAGCTAAAGTGCGAATTCATTGTGTTACACTAAGTGTTACTAACTAAAATGACTATCATTTGATTCTAATTATTTCCATTTAGTAAGTGGCCATTATTTTTATTTTGATACTATAGGCTTAGAGTTAAGCATCGTTCATTAAAGTCGCCTGAGCCATATGCAGTAGCGCCATGCAGATGGTCATGAGAGCTAGACCCACCTGCCTGACATGCTGTTCTGCCTCCTTTCTTCTACTTCGTTTCAGAATCTGCTCCATGACTCCATGTGGCTACTGGTGGGCTATCATTCAATGCCCAGTCTTCCAGCACAAAACTGGTCACCAGTGGAGCTGTGTACCAATCAAAATTCCCCACAATCTCTGCCACAATAATTGGTCTGTAGTGGACCATGATCCAAGCAAAGTCAGTTACAGTCTTTGCAGATATTGACACCAAACTATTTTCATTTTGAAGACTGATCTAGGAGGTTGTGAATATGGGGTTTCCAGTGATCATCTTTCCTACTGTATGGAAAGAATCTACAAACAGAATTAGCCAAAGACCGTGTAGATATTTGAGAATCTAAGGTTAACCATGTCTACAGCATAATCTGTCCTCAGACTTCAAAGTTACATGAATCAAACATACAGTTCCTATTGTAGTTGAACCAACTTTAGCCGAAGAGCTCCAACTGATAGAAATTTTTCCTCAAAGTTTTCCCAAGCAACTATAACATTTTTTAAATCACAAATTGCATTTCCCAAAGTAGAGGCCCCTGGTGTTTATTCAACTAGCCCGACGCTGTTGTATTTTTCTGAGATTTCCAATATTTAGTCAATGAACAGTCACTGATACAGGAGACTCCTCTGCTGTGTCTGTCTCCCTTTCTGGGACCTGATCCTGCTCTTAATGTCCTCTGTACTTAATTTGTCCAGAGTAACAACTGACTTAAATGTAGCACATGAAGAGCCTTTTCCAGGTGGGCCTGTTTCTCCTCAGGGAAGACAATTGTAGGACTAAAAACTGAGGAATGGTCAGTAGTCATGTTTCGCCATGTGAAGGGCTAAAGGTTACACACAAGAAAGCAGAAATAAGACAAGAGAAAGGCCTAGATAATTTTTGAGGGTTCCACTTGCTCCTGAACAGCTACATTCCTGGCCTTGCAAAGTTGGGTTTTCAGCTGTTTCCTGGCGTTCTTTATTTTGCCCAAACTCATTCTAATCAGATTTTTATCATTAATTTATAATTAAAGTATTCAATTGGTTCCTGAGGACATAAAGGCCAAAGCATAGTCCCTGTCCACAAGGGGCTTTAAAAATGTGAGAACAGTTAGAAAAAATGGCTGATTTCTATAAATCGTGGTGAGTTCTGTGAAGGAAGTAAGCATGGGATTCTGTGTGCCCTTCCTTACAGAAGGCTCCACAAAGACTCTCCAAAGAGGTATGAATTCATCAGCCTTCTTGTTGCTGAGACAAAATACCCAACACCCACACCTGAAATGAGAACTTGGTTTATTTGGCTCATGGTTTCAGAGGATTTCACACCACAGCAGGCTGGGTCCAAATCAACAGCCGAAGGGCACAGTGGAGCAAAGCTGCTCTGCTCACGGCAGTCAGGGGCTGGAGCAAGGGAGCAGTGCCAGGGAGGAAGTGGCCAGGGACCGTATGCAATACTCCAGGTTACACATCTGTGATCCACCCAGAAGTTGACCCAGCCAATCAAGTTGACAATAAGCTTAACCATCACAAGGCACTGGGTGGAAGAAGCTGAAAGAACACTGGGGACTAGACCGAAGTATCTCAACCTCAGCCCTACGTTTTGACCCAATAACATTGTGTGTGTGTGTGTGTGTGTGTGTGTGTGTGTGCATGTGCGCGAGCGTGAGTGCAAGCACACGTACTTGGTGATGGAGGGAGGAGGTGTCCTGAGTAGGTCCTTGCTTAGCATCCTGCTTCCTATCCAGTGGATGCTATTGGTGCTCATCTTCCAGTCCCCACCACAACAACCAATCCAAAATGTTCCCTTGGAGTGAGAACAAGATAACGATTATTTCTACTCAATAGCTTCCTGTGAACAATAGAAGGGTACGCTGCATAAAATGTGGCCAACATAAAATAATGGGCATCTTATGGACCACCCACGTGGTTTCCTCGTACCAGGTGTCTTTCCTAGCCAGATGTTGGCAGTCTGACTGCAGCTTAGACATCCCCCCCCCCCCAGGCAGCTCCTTGGCACACGCCTTGGAAAGTTAGAGGACACATCCTTGCTTCAATGGGACGACTCTCTCAGCCACCAGTTCCCTCTGTGTACCACTTCCTTCTGAGAGCCGTTTGTATCTGTGCTGAAAATGATTAAAATGTCTCTATAAAGAGGCCCATTTACAGAAACAACCTCAGCATCCTAGACTCTATAAGCCTGAAACAATCATGGCAGATTCTGTGACTTTAGTACAAGATACAGTGAAAAAAAAAATGCTATGCAATTCATTTTTGTTTTCCAGAAATCACAACAGAGCCTATTTATATTACATTGGTGCTTTTACAAATACTGCCATAAAAGCACCAATATAATATAAATATTGTGAATTTTTTTCTGGATCCTCTGAAGAGAAGGTGTATGGTAAATTGGCTTTTTGGTCAATAGGACATCCGACAATTGCTACAGCAACCTGCTGTAACAGTTCCTCCCTTCTAGCCACACGTGAAAGAGTTAATTCACAGTAAACTTTCCACTTGCAAAAATCTGCTTTCTACATGCTTCTTCTTATGCTTTGCTTCTTTTTTGGTACTGGGGATTGAACTCAGGTCCTCATACATGCTAAGTATGTTCTATATCACTGAGTTACATCACGAGTCTTTTTTTTTTTTTTTGGTAGTACTGATGCTTAAACTGAGGAGGCCCTTGCACATGTTCAAGAAGTATTTTATCACTGAATAACATCCTCAACACTTTTTTTAATTTTTATTTTGTGACAGGATCTTGCTAACTTTACTTGTCCAATTTGCGATCCTCCTGCCTCAGCCTCCCAGGTAGCTGGGAAACCCAACTCTCTAATAATTAAAAATCTTCCCTTATAGCTGTGGTTTCGTAGAACAGTCTGTAACTCGGAGGTAAGAATACCTGCCTCGTGGTGCTGCAATGGAGATTAAATCATCGCCATCAGCAAAGCAGCTGTCATCCTCTTCCATGCACAGACTAACGGGTGACCTTGGGGCCGCTCTGGCCACTCCTCACCTGATCCCTGGCAGCCCACCTCAGAACACTTTAAGGAAGGTGTGTGGGTCCTGATCATTACTTAATATCTGTTGGCACCTTAGGAAGCATCACTCCAAACCATGCAGGCCAAACATCAGAGGCTCAGAGAAAATCCCAGGGGTAGTGAGAGAGCCTCTTGTGTGAAATGCTGCAGTGCTCACACTCCGGAAGGTGCAGGAAAGTTTTATTTAGTGTTATACCAAGAGTACATCGACTCATACACCCTGCTAAAGACACCATCTGTGAAGTAGACTCCCCCAGCAGAAGGGGACAAAGAAAAACTACAACAGCTCTAACTACCCTGACTCGGGCTGCCATGGTTTTAAACTTCTAGGACTTTTGATTGAGTCTCACTGGAATTTAAAGTGCTCCAGAGGACAGGAACAGCATGGAACTGGGAGGAACTGGGAGGAACTGGGAGGCAAGGCCCCCCTCCGCACAAGCCGCTGAACCAGTCTGTTGTTGTTGAGGTGATGAACCACAAGAGGGCAACAAAGCACCGCATAATATTTTTTCTTCTCAGTTCACAAAGTTAAATCATCAAATTACGTCAAGTTTGGTTGGTTGGTTGGTTTTGGTTGTTTTGTTTTGTTTTTCTTTTGAGACAGTCTTGCTCTGTAGTGGAAGCTGGTCCCGGACTCACTTCGTAGCTCAGTTTGGCCTTGAACTCTCAGCAATCCCGCCTCAGCCTCCCAAGTGCTGGGATTACAGGCATACACCGCCATGCCTGGCTTATTTGGTGCTGGGAAATCAAACTCAGGGCCTTGAGTTTGCTAGGCAAGTATTTAATAGCTGAGCTATACCTTCAGCCCAGGGTTAGTTGACCTTTGTTTTGGGTTTGCTTTTTCTGTATATCATGTAAATGTTACATTAATTACATTTACTTAAAGCTTAAAGTCTGAGATGTTAAAACAATTGCCACAGATTATTCTAAAGGAAATATTTTTGAACATATCAACAAGCATCTCCTTGAGCACCCAGAGGACGGAAGGTAAAGACCTTTAACCAAGTAGCCTGTTACATTAACCTCGGTGGTTGGGGCAGGGGGTTCCTTGGTAAGATTGATGTGCTATTCTGTAAGTCTGAAAAGCAAGAAAAGGATTGACTGGGCCTCAGACTCCTGTGTGAGTAAAGGAATGGAAATGTATTTCACAATGTAACTTACAATCCTCTTTATATAGAGAGTCGTTACACTCTGAGGAACAGCAAACTAGCAGGACAGGATACACATGGAATATCAGTAGATGATTTTATTGTCCTACAAATAAATAATCACATACATGAAAGAACATCCACTCATCTTCCTAGTCAGAGTGACAGACAGTGGTACAAACTCTGTTTCTTTCTCATGGAATTTTAAGTCATTCTCTTGGAGTTGGAAGTCCTTAAACATACAGGAGAGGTGAGAAAGTCATTGAAGAGTCTAATCAAAGGGGCAGGGAGGGACAGGAGAGTGTGTGTTCCAGCCACCACCCAAGAGGCTGAGCACACACAGGGACAGAGCTCATTGCCTGGTGTTGCCACATTTTTTTGACTCCACACTGCTACAGTGCTGTGGACCACTTTGAAGGGTACTCAGGCCTGTGACACAGACGTGTACCACACACACACACATGCACACACACACACACACACACTTTTTTGCTGTACCAGATTGAACCCAGTGCCTCTCATTCACCAGGCAAGCAAGTTCTGTCACTCCACTACAACCCCAGCCCTATTTATATTTTTTGATGGAAGAATATTTAATTTAAATATTAACATAGCACAGGATTCCTGTTTGATGTGTGATTATGAGGGATAGCGTAGCAGTTGAGTGTTAAACCTTCAATTTCCTACAGCATAAAACATGAAGGTGAGGCTAAAATATGTCCTTTTAAAAAAAGCCTGTGGTATGTCCATCTTGTGGACACCTTCAGAGCTCGTATTTAGTCTCCAATATAAATAACCATGGTATTTATTAATTATGGTTTACTTGCAGGTCACACAAGTTGTTTGATTTTATTTTTAATGTGATAAACATCATTTGAAAACAGACCTAAAATTGGCAATCTCCTAACTGTTCAAGGACAAAGAATTCTTTCTCATCATAATCCACTCAATGACTATCAATATTCATTAAGAATATTCATTAGGAATGATATAAAAGATTACCCAGTAGCAGAGGGAAAAGGAGATGCTGTTCCGGGAAGAAAAAAAACTGCGAAGCAGAATGACCACGCTCTTGTTTTAAAGAAGAAGAAGAGGAAGAAGATACAAAAATGGTAACAATATTAATCTCTGGTTGGTAAGATTTTTTTCTAAGAACAAAAGTTTGCTTAGCACATCTGTGATGCTACAATTTCAGTAGGCTGAGGCAGGCCAGCCACTTGAGCCCAGGAGCTCCAACACCAGCCTGAATAGCATAGTGAGATAATGGCTTAAAAAAAAAAAAAAACAAGGATAAATATATAAAGTCAACTCAGTTGTCTTTGATTTCTGTATTTATGCATCTTGCTTTTCCACAACCCAGAGAACACAAAGACAGCCAGTAATTTTGTTAAAGATTTTGAAAGTACTGGGCTCAGCAATTAAAGTACTTGCCTAGCAAGCACTTAGTCAAGCACTATGTACCAGAATTCAATTCCCCAGCACCACATAAGCCAGATATGGTGGCACATGACTGTAGTCCCAGCACTGGAAGGCTGGGACAGGAGAATTGCCGTGAGTCCAAGGCCAGCCTGGGCTCCATAATGAGTTCAGGACCAGCCTTGGCCACAGAGCAAGACCCTGTCTCAAAAATACATAAATAAAAGATTTTCGAAGTCCTGTTACCACGGTCTGAGCAAGAAAGCAAAGCTTCATCTGTCCAAGGTTGGCCCACAAGGATAGGAAGCTTTGTTTTCTAGCAGATGCAGGCTTTTCCTTCGGCTCCCTGGCTGTTTGGCCTCTCATCAAGAACAGCCACCTTTCTGGTCACTAAGAGGATATGAATCAGGTCCTCGGGTTAATGGAACACAATAAGCCCTTGCCCCCAGAAACCCTGGCCCCACCCATCCCCTGACCCACCCACCACCTCAGGCCACAGGGGCCCCTCTGGATTTACAGATAACAAACCATTGCTGAAGAGCCGTTATTAACAGCATAGGAAGAAAAATAGTTGTATAAAGCATGATCTCATTTATTTTTATTTTAATATGTAATAATAATATCTGAAGGAAAGTCACCACAATGTTAATCATGGTTATTTCTACATGACGGAACTCTGAAAGATTTTTGTTTACCTCTTTTTTCTAAATTGTCTAAAGAATATATGTATTATTTTGTTATATCTAAATAAAATGAGTAAGAATTTTTTTATTTAATCACGCCAATAATTTGGAGTCTCTCATTTATAAATGGTCCAGCTGAGACAAAAGAATGAACGATGTAAAATACCAAGACTTTTGACTACACTTGTTCAACTATATCTTACAAAATCTACTCAAAGTAGCAACGGCCCTTTGCTTAGTGGAGAACGACTGTGCACGCTGCCCCCTACCTCAGCCAGGGTCAAGCAACAATTTGGGGAGGTGAGGGCTGGAAAAAAGACAGAAATTAACTGGACAAAAAGCCGGTTTAAACAGGAAGTTTTCTGGAGGAATCAAATGTGGGGATCTCTCCAAGTTTTCAAGCGCTCTTGAGGGGACCAATGGAGATCCACGTTTCATGTCAACAGTTCAGAAAAATCTTGGGATTGGCCACGCTCAGCTGGTACCTCTGTCTCCCACGTGGTGGGCATGGTCAGTCAGTACCTACGCTTGGGGACAGAACAGCCAGCAGCCCTGAAACGGCTTCCTTTTCCCTCCGCGCTCTTCTCGGATGCATGTATCACATGGCCTAAGCCTCCTTCTTGGAACCACACCAGCCATGGGAAAGTGTAGTTTTTCTTATAATAACCTTGCACCATTCGGTGCCAATTGTTAGCATTATTTCATTCTTTTGCTGGCATGTCACCGTTGCTTGAGTCACTAAGGCTTGGAAAGAGTTTCAGGCAGCACAGACAGGTGGCTGGGAAATTCCTCCGTGGGTTCGGCGGAGTCACCGTACATACACGGCCTACCCAATTCCTTGAACAGGTCACAAAGGTCTTGGGAAGAGGGGCTCACAGCACGCTCTCCTGTAATACTGCCACCACTAAGGGACCCTCTAATTTCCTGTGGGGCACAGCCTCTCCCGCTTTCCAACTCCAACCAACACGCAGGCACTATCTGCGCTGACCTGTCCTCCTTCTTCCCCACCTGACGGCAAGGCCCCTCCATGCAGACGGCAGTACCTTGCCTTGTGCCGTGCAGGTCTCTCCTTGCTTGTGTCCCCGATCAGTACATATCCAAAGGCTTTGCGAGTCTTACACTCGGCAGGAAGCCCGTGCAAACCGTCTTGCCCACAAGGCCCCTGTGTCTCCAGGGATCAGGGCAACTGGCCTTTCCCCTGGGTCGCCACCAAGGCAGCCACAACCAAAGGCCAGAAGACATTGTCAGGGCCTTCTAACTTCTTTGGGGTGTTAGTTCTAGAAACAGGAATACCTGACATTTATTATGTGCAGCTTTTTAAATGTGTTCTTCATGCTCATGAAATGAAAGACAAACTTTCCCCCCAAACTAAAAAGCAAATATATGGCTTTGGAGTCCAGAGCTCCATTCCTTGACCTCCTGGAACTAAGTTCAGGCTCCCTCTCCCTACGTATTCTGGACAGCAGAAGCAGCAAGTCATACGACACAAAAGTACCGTGTGCACAGAGCTTTCTTGCTTGCAAAGCGTTATGGATTGGATCTGGAAAGTCCCCAAAGCCTCTTCGTTGGGTGATGATTTCATCCTGGGTGATTTCCTATGCTGTTGGGAGGCGGGGCCCAGTTGGAAGCGGCGGGTCACTCGGACCTGACCTGGAAAGGAATGCGCTAGCTCCTCCCTTCCTCTCGCGCTCAGCTTCCTGTCGCACTCTGCTGTGAGCAGCTGTTCTCTAGGTAGATTCTCTGCCTTTGCCAGCCAACCATGAATGGACTGAGGTCTCCGGAAACTCTGAGCTAAAATAAACTGTTCCTTCTTTAGGTTGTGAGCATCAGAGATGTGTCCCAGTGATGAGAAAGTAACTAAGGCCCAAGGTGACTGTGTACCCAGGGTCTGTTGCAGTGCATGGCGCTCTGCGAGGTGAGTTTGTACACCTTCCAAGGTGGAAACTGGACTTGCAGAGGGCGTGTGGCTGAGCAGAAATGACAGCAGTACATCTCAGGAACTGCACTTCAGACGGGAGGCGTCCGAGAAGGGGCCACTCAGGACTGCTAGTTGTATGTAGCATTTCTCAGTTTGGACCCACCCGGGACATTCTGGGTGGGGTAACATTTCACAAGTCTGCCCTTCCATATTTCACAGAGGCTTAACATCCCTGACTCTTGCCTACCATAATCCAATCGGAACAACCTCAAATGCCCCTCCCTTCCCATTTCCAAACAGCCCGGAAGGGATTCTGCCTTCTTCGGACAGAAACCACATTAGGAACATGAGAACCTCTGACTTAAAAGCGAGAATGCCTATATTGCCAATAGGTGACAATCAGAACAATAATTGCATCAACAGTAAGGCAATTACCAGGGCCGGGCAGATTATATGAACTAGACTGACCTGCACTGACTCAGAGTTCCCACAAGACAGCAGATCTGATGGCTGATGTAATCAGCAAGCATCAAATAGGTCGGCTGGCAGGATAAATGCATTATGGGCATAATGAGTATTGTGTGATTTCATGAGAATGGGGCGGGTGGGGGTTGAAATCTCCATCTTCGACAGAGCGTGTTTCTCTCCCCGTTGCCCCTTGAATTGGTGACGGTGGGCTCTTTCATGCCCCAGACCCTCATTAATGTTACATTCTTTCTAATTGGCAGAGGGAGTCATTGAGACGACACTAATGGAGCCTGGCAGGGGCAGCAGTGTCAGGTGCAATAAATGAAAAAACCCGGGCAGCGACCTTTCCTAACAGAGGCAGACAAGCCGGCCTCCCGGTCCCCTGCCTCCATGGAAACAAATGGTTTCTTTTACTGGCACACAATGCATTTTCACAGATACCATCTTCCAGGGTCATTTTCCCCTGGATGTTGTTAACAGATGAATGAGGTTTCCTGTTTGACCAGGAGGGAGGACTGTAGCTGGATCCTTTGGGGAGACCCCGCCCATAAATCCAACTTATCTGCCTCCCCAGCAAGCCATCTGAGCCGCTGCGCAGCTGGTGAAAAGGGCTTTGTGTTCGCAGTATTTCCCACCCTTATCCCTGACTGGTTCTGAGACAGCTGTACCCGGCGCCCTGCATTCTGTCCCGGCTGCCTTTAGGGCTACAGTTTGCTTTTCCCTGAGTAAAAACTGCAGCCTGTTCAGCCTGGTCCCACTCTACACGATTTTCTAGATGGTATCCCTCTCTTCAACAAGCTCAGAAAAAAAAAAAAAAAAAAAGATTCAGAAATGTAAGCAGCCTGATCTTTCCATGCACACAGAACCCAGTCTCTGACCTTAGCCCTTGAGCCTTTTCAGACTTATACCACAGGGATTGTGTGAACTTCAAGGCAAGATTTTGAATTTTTTTTTTTTTTTTTTGGCTCAGAATCTTTAGTGAACTGAACACACTAGAAGCTCTGTAGAGATGTGTGGAGTTCTTTTCCCAAGAGAGGGATGTCACCACTCTCTCCAGAACTGTGTCCTTTCTGTGAGGTTCCCAAACTAGAACCAGCTACCTTCTAGGATTTCAGGAGTGCTAAGTCATCAAAAATCAAACTCAGAAAAAAAAAAAATTAGAGCCTTCCATAGATCTTTTCCCAGCCTACTTAAGTCTCAGATATTATCTCTGATAGCTATGTACATCTGATCCAAATGATTCACCAAAAATAAATCATCATATTTTCTGTACTATTCCCTTTTCTCTGTATAACAATTTACATTATAGACTTCTTCCGGAATTCAGAGCCAGGGTTTTTTTCCCTCTCCTAATGGATTCTTTATTCTAAGATCAGCACTATGTTTATACTGCAAAGAATAGTGTATCATAAATAATTTTCTGGAATAAAACTCTTTTCATTTTTTCAGTTCTTGTTTCTTCCATCTTTGAATTCACTGTTTTAGTGGTTCTGCTGGCATATTGCTTTGAATATTTTAATGCCAGCTGCCTCCGTTTTGCTCTGGCTACAGGTAGGACAATAAATATAGTAGTGAAAATTCCCTTCAAATGTTCTTCATTTTAAATATATTCCCAACAGTCTAGTTCACTCAAGCCAGAAGACCACTGAAGTTAGATTATGAAACTGCAGGCTGGAAAGCGACAAATACTAGTCCTCACAGATGGGGAGGTGGCAAGGGCTCTGACATGGAACAAGGTCACCAACCCCGGGTCATCAAACCCGGTGGATTTGACTTGGAACCTTCACTTCATCCCTGAATTTCACTTCTTCCAAATTTGTTTTCACTTCAGAGGAACCCTCTTTCTTTTAGAATAGAAATCTACCTCAGTATATAGGATTTTAATATTTTCAGGAAAAATTTCAATCCCCCCCAAAAAGAAAAGAAAGTCTGTCTTACTGAAAAAATAAACTGAAATGTAGCAATTAGACATATATCTTTTGATCTAGAGATTTGTCTCACTTGAAAAGTTCAAAGAAAGGATTCATGTACATTGGCTTCTAACCTTAGAGTGTTTACCTCCATATGTTAGGGAGTTTATTGGATTCCTTTGCTGAGATCACATTTCGGTTAGACCAAAAAAGACGGAAAGAACACAGATAGGTAAATCAGAAAGGGAGGGAACACAGAAGTGAAAAAAAAAAGAAACAAGAAGTGAGAAAGTCTAGTTCAACTGACAGCACCTTGGCCAACCAATCCTTGCCAGCAGTGAGGCTGGGTGGTGCTGGCACTCCATCTAGCCTGTCCCTGCAAGCTGGAAAGATCACTGGATGGGCAAGAGTCCATGTTAGCTTTGATGGCCAGATTCTACCATAGGAAAATCTGACAAGTGTCTAGGGGGGGATCATTTCAATTCTCAGAAGCTGGGAATCAGGAATGAGAATGGGATTCCCTCATTTGAAAAAAAAAAAATGTTTTTTTTTTAAATGCAGAAACATCGCAGTGTACAACCAACTAGTGCCAGAAAATCAACTAGCCAGGAGGGAGATGCCAAGAAAAGCCATATTTCTCTTTTCTCTTGCAAGCACTCTATCTTCTGGAGCTCTGTCCCTCTGTCAGATTGCAAACCAGGGAGAATTTTCACTCCTGCAGCCATGTGGCCAGAGCAATCAGGGTGATGGGATTTGGTGTAAACTCCAGGCCAATGCTTCCCAACAGGACAAGTGTGGGTTTCTTCCAAACAAGCATTTCCAGAGTTCCACAAATAAAAATTTGTTTCGTGGCAAGAAAAAAAAAAAAAAAAAAACCCACAGCCCTTCAGCCACAATTGAAGCAATAGCTTGTGAGGTGATCTCATTCCTACTGGGCCAATTTGTATGCTTAGCAGAACTGGTCAATCATAAAAGAATGACATTTTTAAAGTGGTGGGATATCATTCACAAAACATACCTGTTTGTTTTATAAATGTCACCATAATTCACCTAGCAAAAAATATATCTCTCTAAAGTTAAACATGTATTAGAGGTCTAAAATTTCAAGATCATGTGTGTTGGCTTTATACCACTAGGATAAAATACCTGAGAAAGTCCATTTAAATGAGCAAAGGTTTATTTAGGCTTGCAGTTTCAGAGATTTCAGTCCCTGGCTGGCAGGCACCACTGCTTCTAGACCTAAGAAAGGCAGAGCATCACAGCTGACAAGAAGTTGGAGAGTAGGGGCGCTCAGCGAGTAAGGAGAGAGAGAAAAAGAGGGAAGGGAGAGAGAGAAAGAGATTAAGAAAGGGATCAGAAATAAAGTACAACCTCCAAAGGCACATCCCCGCCTTCCAACTAGGTCCCACCTCCTGAAGTCCCCACTGGCTCCCAATACTGTCACCAATTGACAACCAGTCTTTTGTACATGGCCTTTGGGGGATATTTCAGGTCTAAACTTTCACATTGTGCAAAAACTATGATCTGACAAATCAGTACAAATTTTAATGGCACATCAGAAACATAAACGTAGTACTGACCTCCCCTTAGGGTCTTCATGTGCTGCCCAGGGTGATCTTGAACTCTTGGGCTCGGTGTTCCTACCCCCTCCTCCTCAGCCTCCTGAGTAGCTAGGGCTACAAGTGTTTGCCACCAATCCTAGATAGCTTTTTCCTTTTATTTAAACTTTACTTAAAATCTGTAGAACTGATTAAAATACTCAACACACATATAGAATACATGGGACTAGCCTCCTCCTTTTTTCTTGCTGGTAGAATCTCAATATTTTTTACATTACCCCCCATGTAACTCAGAGTATAAACTCACCAAGGTCATTTTGTTTCCCTTGCCAATGAATAGATTAAGAGTGACCCATGGATCAGATGTGGTTAATGAGATGGGAGGAAGTCCTCTGGGAGAAAGAAAATCTTCCTCTAAAAAGAAAAGACAGAAAAATAATTACATTTTTGTACTTTATAATTTTGTGGGGTTGCAAAGGATGATTTGAGACAATGAAGGGAGACTAGAACCCCTCCCAGGTGCCTGCCAGTGACAGAGTGGAAAGAATTTTAGTGGTCAAGTCAAAGCATCAACCTTCCCTGAAACACCTACCTCTAAAATGAGATTTAATAAGGGCAACAAAAACCCAGAGGCCTTTATTACTTGGAACTGAAGTCATTCTTAACGGTTTGTCATCAACATTCATAAATATTGGGGTACAATTGCTTTAACTGAACAACTATGCAGTGAAATCAAGCCTCTCTAACTTGTGCTAACTGCAACACTCCAAGCAACAGCTGTTCGACAACCTCTTCTTTGACTCAACAATAGGAAAGAGGAATTTGCAGAGGAAGTGGATAGATTTGTATTCTCCTATTTCATAAATGGATCTAAAGTTTAAGATAAATAATTTGTGGAACAACCTTATCTTTTTAAGTCATTTTCTCACGTTGATCTATAGTTACTTATGTACCAGACTATCCCCCCTCCCCCAAAATTTAATTTCTGCGTCTATACACATAGAAGGAACACTCTTAAAGTAAATGGGTATATGAAGAAGAATTGAAATGTTACCTTATTTTAGGTAGATGATGAAACACATACATTTATGCATTGCAGTGGAAAAAAAACCCTAAATGCCAATCAACTTGATTTATCTACAGCTAACAGGAAACGGTGATTAGGCATGGAGGAGTAGACACACAGGACAGTGAGAACTAGGCTATTTGGTTGACATTTCAGTTAGCTGTGGCTGGTTCTTACCCCACATTCTCTTCTCACTCTCAATTAAATTCATTTACACTTTCTTTTGTTTCACAATTATCTGCTTTCAGCCACCAGGGAAAGTTGTTTATATTTCTTGGGAACTTAGCTTCAAGGTCACTTCCTACCATTAATTCCCTGTCAGCGAGTGTCACTTGGGGGATTTCCTGTTCCTTTTCTCAATAGTGCTGAAGAAGATAAATTCTGAGTGGTCTCTTATTTTTAATTCTCCATGGCCAAATATGTGCCGGTACAACGTTCATGTCATTAATTGAACATTTTGCTAGAGAAATGACAGCATAATTTCTCCGGGGTAAGTCTAGAATGCTCCCTTCTGCCATCATCTGTAGAGAGGGCAGCGTTATAATGCTTTCGTCCAGCTCTGGAGCAAGCAGCCTTGAGTATAGATGGCTTAGTAGCAGTGCAAGGACGCACTAAGTGTAAATAGAGCGTAGCTACTGTAAGCTGAATACTAAAAATTTTATTTATTTTTTATTGATCAAAGCCAATAGACATTTTTCAGTTGAAAACACTTAAATGTGTAAAAAATTATTTTAATCACTGGCGTTTTAGAAGGAAGGTATAATCCCCTAACAAAATGATCATTTTCACTCTGACTGAATACACTCAGATCAAGGGATGAAGAAAAAAGCATTGATTTTTTTTTTCAGTAAACACATATTAAATTACAGAAAGCTTTGAATACATTAAATTTGACACACAGATAAAAAGAAAAATCTTCAAAAATTCCTAATTTGACATTATTAAGATAAAAATCTGCTCTTCTCTGTGTCCAGCCTGTCTCAAGACCATGGAACAACCTGCAGTATGAGGCATTTGTATCTCCTATGCTTTATCTTCATACAAAGATTAATTTTCATAATTTGAGCTAATTAGACTCAGATGTAGAAAACTACATAATATCAAGGAGTAAACCAAAAGATTATTTAGACAAATTGAGAGAAATACTGTTCCTGAAGAAGAAATTTCCAAATAAAATTTGACAAAATGATTTTTAAATTTATCAGAAAAACTGGCACAAGTAGCAACTTACTAGATAATGAAAGCAATATAATAGTTCAAGTGGTCTGGTAATGGTGCAAAAGAAGATATGTCAGTTCAAAAGAGAAACCTGTTTTCAGGCAACATAGACACACGTGCCTGCACATCCCACGGCAAAAGAAGCCCGAAGTATAAAATTCTGTTCAACGTAACACTGAGAAAACAGGAAAACAGTGGTAAGGTGGGGGCCAGACACTTTTCTGAGCCCAAAAGCATAAGAATCCATAAAGAAAAAACCCTTAAGTGTGTGACTGCGTAAGAAAATAAATCTTCCTATTAAAAAAAACTCTGAACAGAATATGAAGGTGAGCAACTGTTAAATCCTTACCCAACATAAAATTTACTATGTCTAATGGGAAGAGATCTGAATCTAAACCAATCAGGATGAACTCAAGGGCCCCCCTCACCATAGACAGGCAACTCAACAAGGAAGAAAGGCTGGACCTATGGCAAAGTTGCTCCGCCTCAATGGTACCCAAACAAACACAAATTTAGACAGCCACAAAAGTGTTCGCATAAATTCATCCGCAACTCAGGGTTGAATGTACAGCTGTCAATGTAGTCACATCCAGCCACAAAAATGTCCTTTCTCTTGAATTAAAAAAAGGAAAATGCCCCTGATACATTTTAATTGCAAGAATAGATCGCTAAACAGTTTGAGTGTTTCTAATTATTTAAAAATATATGCTTACGCGCAAACATAAAGCATGAGGAAAGACAGGCGCCCTCTCCAGGTGATGAGACATTAGGCTACTTGCAATGTCTTTGTACGCTTTCTGTGTTTGTCTCTGATTTTATTAATCAAACCCGAAAACACTGACTCCTTCCGGCCCGCGTGCACCCTCCGGCAGCGGCCACTTAAGGACACTTTGGCTCCTGGGTTGCACGATTCAGCACCCGTCTGAGAAGACAGGTCTTCTGTTCTCTGAGAAGACAGCCTCCTCCGGGGCTCAGCTGCCACCCACTTGTCGAAGCATGCGCAGCGAGAACTAATCAAGATTTGTCAAATACATGAAACCCAAGCAGTAAAATTTGACGCACCAGCTAAATGTAAGCGATGCTAACATCCAGTTTAAAATAACTCGGGCTGAGGACAGCGCACGTGGTACACAGCACTTTACCCAGTGGCTGGTGTCGCCCCGGCATTCCCCAGATGCTTTCACTGGGACCTTTTCAAAATAAACCGTGAGATTGGGCTTCATGTGCTTATATGGCAAAGCTGCTCCCTGTGACACCGTCACAAGCGAAAGCACAAAATCTGGTTAAGGGATTTTGCCAAAACATGAATCAGTCGCAGCGTAAGATTCTGAACTCTGTTCTTTTTTTCCATTCTCTAATATTTCTTCACATCGCAGCCCAAACAATTACTCATAATTAAGCAGGTAGGGGAGCGGGCCCTGGCGGGGAAACGGCCTTGGCAGGGATCCAAAACATCCTCATTGTCTTCCACACAGAATAATTACGTCAGTTCCTCCCGTTTCCAGAAAGAATGGATTTTGCAGGGCAAGAGAGGAAAAGGAAAGGAAGGAAGCAGCTTATTTACATATTCCTAATCAGGTTAAGGTTTCATCTTCTTTATGGGAAAAGAAAAACCTTGAAGAATTGAGTGGTCATCGTAAAAACCTGCTTGTACCCCTTCCAGGTCCCAAAGCACCCACGCATCACAACCTCCCCCCTCTCCCCCCTCGCCGTGACTCATGTCTTCTGAAAACCGTCCAGGTCCGCGGGGAAATTCAGGCAGTAAGTGTGATGTAGTCCAGAGTTGGGGAGCGTCAAGAGAACCCAAATGCCGTCCATGTTGCTGTGAAACGTTCAAGATGTATCATCACCTAGTTCTTCAGAATCTGCTATTTACCCTGTAGACTCACTCCAAATCCTAATGCAGAAAGAGACTTAGGGTTTAAATTTGTGCACAAATGCTCAGTAAGACAAGAGATGTCTTGTGAGTTGTTTGGTTTCAGTTCATCCAAAAGACAAAGGACCACAGCCAAACCCACCCCATCATGATGACCACTGTTTCATCAGCTTAAGGACAGGCCGGGGACCCAACTCATACCAGGGGCTGCCAGGTGAGGAGAGGTCCCCCTCCACGGGAGGTTCTCTGCACTCATCTGACCATCCCAGACCTTCCCTCTGCTACCTTCTTACCATCTTTCGGAAGCCTGAAACTTATCAAGACAGGAAACTTATCTAGGAGAGGGTAGTTTGGGTAAAGAAGATATTTTCACAAATGCAAGAAGTACCAGAGCTTTGCAGAATCTACTGTTAGCTTTCCAGTCACATCAGATGAGAGAACCATTTTCCCTATGGCGGGTCTCTGCCATGTTGGATTCCACAGAAGGCAGTAGCTTTCCCCGTCTTCATTGCTTGGATTCCTTGGCTTCTCACTCATTTTCTGGGGCTAAAACTCCATAGGCCTCAGCTCCCTGGGCCGTCAGAGAAATATAGCCAGTCAGACAAGCAGGCAGGCATGCCCAGCACACACCCCCAGAGTCATCTTGTGGCTGGGATGATCCCATGAGTTAGAGAAGTTAGTGGTGCTGAGATGCAGGGGAACAGGCCAGCAATGCTGTGCTCCCAAAAATGGGGGGATGGTTCGGAGATGTTCACTCCTTCGGACACTGAACCCTTGGGACTTGCGCTGTAGCAGAATGCTATTTCCACAGGGCTGGAGATAGGGCAGCTCCTGAGAGAAAGATTCAGTCCTTTCCCTGCTCACATGCTTACAAATGGTCCCCTGTTCAAATTCATGCATTTTAGAGGCTAAGAGGACAACCTGATGTTGCATCCTCTGTGGGGTACAGATGATGACTCTGATGCTCTCTTCCAGGTGAGGGTAATTTTTTTTTAATATAGGTAATCTGAGCAAACTTGGTGACAATGAGGGGAATCTGATCTGAGGGAGGGCTTACCCAGCCAAGGCAGAGGCTGATCCTCTTCCTTTTCAGCAAGGCTCCTCCATGCAGCAAAAAGGCCTGGCAGAGAAAACTCAGGAAAAACGTCTCAATCAAGGAGCAAGAATATGACTTCAACACTAATAGTGAAAGCAGCACCATATAAGGCAGGAGTCTCTTGTTCACAAGGGACAGACCTCAACTCAAAAGGGACTTTGTAACTTAAGCCTAAACAGGAATTTATCAGTTTACATAAATGGACCAGAGTTAAAAAAAAAAAAATACAACCCTCAGGCCCATGCAGATTCGCCCACCTGTGGCTCTCCGTCCCTCTCTGTGCCGGCTTCACTCTGCAGGTCGGTTGTCCTGCCAACGTAGAGGTAACTGATGCAGCAGACACTTCGGGTCTGCAGAATCAGGGACTCCTCTCTATTTCTAGGGAATGCCCCACATATATGTCTTTGTACCCCTCTTGGGACAATGTCAGATGTTTGATTTCCCAAACTTCTTGCAGCTAGGACTCGAGCACAGAACCCAGACACGGCCTTCCTGCATTTGGAAATTACAAAGAATAAAAAAAGGCAAAGGCAGAAATTTTGGCCTTCCCCCTCATGAACTGGCATTCCTAATGCCGCCGTGGCGGCAGCAGCGTGTGGTCATGCCCCCCATCTGTGCTCAGACCAGAGAACTTAGGAGTCCCCAGTGCACCTCACCTCAGCTGTAAACTGGAGCTCTCTTCCCACTTGTTGAACACAGTGCCTGGCTCTCTAGCCATCCCAGGTGCTCTGTCTGTCGCTAGGCAGTACATTTTAGCACATTTCTTTTCTACTGAAGTCAATCAGAATGGATTTCTGCAGCTTGTGGTAAAAGCGTAACTACAAACAGCTGCCCCAGGTCACACTGTCCCTGCTTAGCAAGGCTGTTTGTGAAGGAACCTTGCTCTTCTAGGGTGTATGTCAGTCCACATATGCACAGGTTCTCACTGGTCTTTTAGGGTCACCTGTGTACATACTGCACGCTCACTCCTACGTCAAACATGTTCCTAGAGGAATATGACTTTTTGTCCCAGCTGTGTGAAAAGTCTATTCCTGTGGCTAAGAGCAGTGGAGGTCTTGGAAGACAACCCCAGTGAGACCCTCTTGCTGAGTAGAGGAGAAAACAAGTGTCCACCATGGGCACATTCCCTTTGCACAGAATGTCCCCCTTACTTACCCGTCTGCAAAGTGAGATAAGAATGGTTTGCTAGTGCTACATCCCTAGTACAGTAAACCAGACCATGTTAAAGTGAAGAAACCAAGAAGCACCATAAATAGAAGAGATCTGGTGTGTGATCCTTTTAAAAGTAAGGTAAATTGTGTGTGTGTGTGTGTGTGTGTTTATTTTTTTGTCTCCAAGCCTTGGAAAGTTTGTAGAAAAGATTTTCAGTATCAGTAATAGGTAGGCATACTGAGAAATCATGGTTTCTAAACAAAATCCCCACTCCACTGTATTCTACTTACCATTTCTGACTAGAACTTGGTGCTATGCCTTGGGAACCTATGGAGAAGGAGGAGTCTCCTGCTGAGGGTTTTCTAGGAACCCCTTCCGTGCTGAGGGAAATGACTAGCACCAACCGTTACATAGCTTGGCTGTTCCCCAGGGTGACCTTACACAACACCCCAACTCTTGGGATCTACGAGTTCAGCTAAAGGCAGAAAGCTAGTTTCTAAAGGAAGTGGAGCAAGTCGGAGTTACGAGAAAAGCATAGAAAGAACCCTGGAGACCGAGAAAGGGAGTATGTATGTATGTATGAAACGGTGTCGAGGTCAGCCAAGCCCCTTACATACCTGGCCACATCTGCATGCTGAGGGAGTGCAGGTGAGTCTGTCTTTCCCATTTGCACCCCAAAATCTGCCCCTTGTGCTTCTGAACCTGCTTTCTGAGCGAGTGGATGGCCCCATGGGAAGCACCCGGAGCAGGTGGAGGGGTAGAAGGAACATGAGTCTTACACCCTCCTGGCCAGATGACAGCCCACCAAGCAGCAGTCTCTACAGCGCCTCTCTCAGGTCGTGGCCACCACCCACCTGTTCTCCTCGCCCTCTTAGGATGAGGGCAGGAGCCATTGTTGGCTTTTCTAGCTGCACGATGCCCTTCATTCCTGGTTTTCCTCAACCCTGCCCACGCTGGTAATTAATCCCCTCAGGAGCTGTGATATTTTTTTTTTTGCACTCTTTAGTGCCAAAATTTGAGGGTGCCATTGGATTGCTAACAGGATCCTGACTAACACAAAAGCCAACTATTCTCTGAGAGACTTAGTGAGTGACCCTCTCAGAAGTCAGCATGGCTATGGAGGAAGGCTAAGGGTCAGATCGAAGGCAGGGGGAAGGTCTGGAAGGGAGCGTAGAGAAACTTGGCGCTGAGCTCCAGCATTTTCCGGTGGTGCATCCAGGTGGAGATGTCAAGTGGCGCATGAGGTAGGAGGGTTTATTTTGAAAGATGGAGGCTTAGAGATCATTCACATGTAGGAAATGAGAAAACCATTAAATAAAGTGATTCAGAAAACAGCAGTAGGATGAGAACAGTAGACACCTGTTGAATTCTCTAGAGCACCAGTGCCTCATGGGTGAAAGGAAGAACAGCTGCTGATAAGCAGTCAGGAAGAGGAATGAAACAGGCGGAAGATTATCATGGGAGTAGAAAGTCCAACGGAGGGGACTGGCTGGTTAACAGTGTGAATCCAGGAAGAGATCTCCCCAGGATTGCAGCTTACACACTGGCTCCAGCGTTTGAGGAGACGCGCCTCAGCCAAAGCACTTTCCAAGGAACAGATCTGTGGACTGCAGCTCAGAGGGGTCCCAGAGCGAAGAGTAAAGGGAGCAGGCCGAGTCTGGTGTAGACACACTTCCGGCATTGCGGTTGAGTGAAGAACCAATCAGATGTGACACTATCGGGGTATGAAGGGAGGAGTTTCTTCGTGAGAGAAATGTAAAAATCTTCATATCTAGGAAGGAATAAATCGATTAAGAGTGACAAAGAGGTGGACTCCCGCAGGTTGGACCTGGACAGGCGAGAATCTCTTTCTCCACCTATTCCGGAGGAAAGCAAGGCTCAGTGCACAGGGGGCGAATCTTGAGAGAAGCACAAATTTAGGCATTTTCTGTTTTACGACCCGAGGTTTCTTGAAAAGTTAGGCATGGGAATTTCATGTGATGGGTTGAAACAGGATGTAGGTCTTGTCATGTTCATATGTTACAGAAGAAAAAAAAAATGCGGGGAGTCTGGAAGTGCTCTGAGGCTGGCCCAAAAGGGGAGAAGGCAAGCCCAGACTTGCGTAATTTAAGACCCTCAAGCGGGAGGGGGTGATGTCTACCAGAACGAAAGGGTTCAATCGGTGAAGTGTAAAACATGAATAGCGAGAGGGTGGAGATGAGCAGGCTGGAGCAAGATGACGCACACTCAACACCTGCTTTCTCCCTGCCTCGTCTCCTGCGCAGACGTGTCTACTCGTAGAAGTTGAAGACTAGAATTTCAGAGGGGGAGGAGGAAAAGAGGACCCTGGTATCCTCCAGTACCCAGATGTGATCATAAAATATTGGATAGTACCTTGACTGAAATTAGTCAAGCTGCCAGCCAAAAGAATGGGAAACTGGGTGCACACCCCATGCAGGAAAGCACTGTATAATTTTGTTCTACTGGCTTTTTGTTCTCAGAGGGTTTTGGTTGTTCTTTTTTTTTTTTGAGACAGGTAGTTCAGGCTGGTCCTAAACTACTATGTAGCCCAGGCTAGTCTTAAACTCAGGCCATCCTCCTGCCTCAGCCTCGTAAGTGCTGGAATTAAATGTGTGCATCACCATACTCAGTTTATGTGATGTCAGGGAGTAGAACCCAGGGCCCCAAGCTTGCTAGGCAAGCATTTTAACCACTGAGTTATTACTCCAGCCCACCGTTCCACTGCTTTTTGTGAGGATGAAATCAAGGCCATAGCTTCAAGCGTGCTAAACACGGGTTCTACCACTGAGCTACGTTCCCTGATCTGCATACTTCTTAAATTCATTATAATGCAATGAGATTTCTCATTCTTTTATAATGCAAAATAACAACCATGGTCTTAATGAACTATCAGTTTTAAAAACCGAGTTCCTCACGAAGTTAGTTTGCTACCAAAACATTTGCCTTTTTTACAATGCAGCAGGGAAGAATATTTTACTTATATCTTTTTGTGTGGATCCAAATGTATCTGTAGAATAAATTTTCACAAGTACAATAGCTGGGTGGCAGGGGAGGTAATTCAGTACTTGATACTCTGTCATTTAGTACCCCAGAGGCAGAGTGTGAGGAGACCTATTTCTTCATCATCTCTCCACATTATTTTATCAAACTTTTTACCTTTGTTAATCTGGTAGCATTTTAAAATTGCATTGCAATAAATTTATACTGGAAAGCTGATCTTTTTCTTATTGCTTTTTATAAACCCTATATGTACACAATCAATTCTGATTATTCATGAATTCTATTTTTGCAAATTCACTTGCCCTCTAAAAGTTACTTGTAATCCTCAAGTCAATGCTCAGAGGGCCTCCGTTTTTCAAAGACCCCAGAAGACAAAGAAAAAAATTGAGTCCCTCTGTAAGCACATTCCTAGCTGACGTCCACAGGGCCGGGCTCCTGCCTTCACGTACGGCTCTCATACCGTGAGAACTGTTTCTTTGACAACACTTCATGTAGCCTTTACAATTCCCGAATTTTGTGCTTTTGTTTGTTTTGCTGTTTAAAATAGCCCCTAAACTCATTGCTGCCTAGTATTCCCAAGAGCAAAAATGCTGCAGTGTGCCTTATGAAAAATAAATAAATGAGTGGATTAGATTAACTTTGTTCAGACTCAAGGTGTAGTACCTGTTGGCTACGGCTCATACACAAGGTAGCTGTAACCGTAAGGACACACAAAACAATGTTATGGATTGATTGGTTGATAAAAAGTGTTATGAGCAAAGGCTGTCACAAGAAACCAATCCTGTGTCTTCTCTAGGAATAACAGCTCATGATTTGCCAATTCAGTATGCACAGGAACTGTATGGACTGTATAGATCATGAATAGTGACAACACCAGAATTTGAAGAAATAGCTCTTTGTTGATGATGAGAGCTGTGGTTATTTTAGCCAGCTTGTCATCTGTCTTTTAATTTTATCGTTGGGGCAGGCGTGATGCTGTGTGGGTGTGCACCTGCATATAATGAAGCTATGTTCACCATATACATCTGGTTATTGTGAGTTAAAAGGGGACTAGCTTAAAAGTTCAAGATTAGCTAAGATGGGTGAGTGGCATGAACACCTGAATCTAGGTATCACCTGCTATCTGGTCTATGGACTTCAAGCAGAAAAAGCTCTCTATCCAACTATGCAAAAATAAATAAATAGATAGATAAAACATCTGGTAGAGAGGGAAAAAAGAGATTACATGACTCTTACTTCAAAGAGAAACAATTAGACTCTCGGGGTTACTGTTTCACTTTATCTCTGAAATATTTATTTGAGGATGGCTTGGAGCCATGGCCTCAGTTACAAGCAAGTGTGTGAAGTCTCACTATGATTTCTACAAAATTTGCAATAGGAATATTGTTAGGTTTTTGGTGTCACACTAAACCTAGCCACACAGGCTACAACAAGGACTGATTGGTTGGTAAACATGCTATGATTGCCTTAGGCAATCACAATAGACTGTTGTCTTTAATCAAGCTTGATTGGGATTGTTCCCAACCAGGTCTGACCTTTCAGCGGGTAGAGGAGGGTTTCGTCATCATCACCTAAGATAGCCCTCAAACTGCACTGTTATGCAGGTGAAATTGACGAACTGGCTCCAAATTAGAAGTCACGTTTTCAGCACCTCCGCTTGTTGAGTCTTGGGAGATGGCTGATTTTCAGACCTCGATACCAGAGCCTTCCACAGTGGCAGGTGCAAACACTTGTCCTGCCCCCAATTCTCTAGCCAGGAATTTGAATTCAGCAGCAGATACAGATCTGTGCCCTATATGCAAATTATTCCTGATAACACGGATGCCTTTCCATAAAGGTACAAAGCAGACTAACAACAGCATCCTACTTGACAAGCATTAGATTGTAGCACGGCTGGGGCAGTAAGCAGGTCACACCTACAGGACCAGGAACCACCTTATGTGTCATAGACACAACAGTACTGTTGAATCGTCGGCCTGCTGGTGATTAGTCCCACATTTGTGAGTGTTGGTGCTTTCGAACTGCTCAAGTCTTCCATTCTATTTTTAACATTGGTTATTCCAAAACAATGGCTTTCATGTGAACAAGCTGTGGTCTCATCTCTAGTTCCCCACAATTCTATTAGAAGATGGTGGTCTGCTGTACTTAAGGAGGGAGGACAGCACCCCAAGAAGTGGATGTAGCCTGAGGCAAAGCTGGAAACTGGATTTCTTGCTCTTCCCACCCTTTCCACTGTTCTCCCTCTGCCTGGTATTGACAATTGTGTCTGTCTGCCTCTCCCCCTCATTTCACATGTTAAAGCCCAAGTCCCCAGGATGACTGTTATGGCAGACAAGGCCTTTTGCAGGCAATTAGGTAAAATGAGGTCAAGGGTGATGCTCTAATCTGTCCGGATGGACATAGGGAGCCTTATGAGAGGAAGAGAAAAGTTCTCTTTGGCTCCCTCTCTCTTTCCCTAGACTGGGTGGCTTAAACCACGTGCATTTCTTTCTGACATTCCTGGAGACTAGAAGCCTGAGCTCTGGGTGCAAGCGTAGTTGGATTTTGGTAAAGACTCCAAGATTGCAGACAGCCACCTTCTTTTGCATCCTCACTTGCTAGAAAGAGAGCTAGCTCACTTTCTAGTCTCTTCTTAGAAGGAGTCTCAGTTAATTTTTCACTGCTAGGATACAATACCCAATAACCACAATTTAAGGGACAAAGGTTTATTTTAGCTCACACTTTCGGAAGGCAGCTGGCACATGGTAGCACATGGCAGGATAGGAAGCAAGGAAGGGTGGAGCTAGTATATTATCCTTTCAGATCAAGTCCCAGTGATTCATTCCTTTGAACCAGACCCTACTTCTTAAGAGCACCTGGATTCTGTAAGTATTCCACAACATCTAAATACATGAGGCTTTGATAGAACATTCCAGATCCAAACCACAACATAAGGTAACTCTCAATACATCACGTTCTCCGGGCTGCACCCTCATGAGTTCATTACCAACCAAAGTCCTACCAACTCTGCCTACTCTCACACTGGGATTAGACTCTTAACCCCTGAATTTTGAGGGATTCAGTCCAGAGAAAGCACAGTTTGAGTGACTGGATGATCCAACACACTGCTCTGGGTTACTATATCACGTCATGTGTCGCATTCATTTCTACTTCCTCTCCGACTCTGGTACCTAGAGCAAAGGGGTCTCCTGAAACCCACCCAAGGTCCTCTCACAGATTCTGCTCAGGATGGAAAGACCTGATGGTACAGCTTCTCCCTGGGTTGGGCAGAGAAGGATGCAGAAAGCACCCCAAGGATGGTCCACACCCATGGCAGGCTTCTCTTCCCAAGGGTGTCCAGAGCTTCCGGGAAATGGCAAACACCAGTGCCTCCTTCCAGGACCTTATCAAAGTGACAATTTTTTAGAAACTAAAATGTGATCATGTCAGATACTGAGGTGGTGGCTAAAGGGATATTTGATAAAGGTGTGGAGATCTTTTAGTGCCCTATCTTCTGCCGTAGTTTGTAGATGTTATCCATTTGTTGATAATTGGATGCAAATCTTGGTCCACAAATTCAAAGAAGTAGAAATGTAGATTTCATTTTTTTCCCTTAAGTTAAACTAAATACAACCCTTAGCCTATTTCCTCACCAATTTGTGAGGCATCTGTTCCTCCAACACCCCTTCTTGGCATCCAGCTACACAGAAACCCAAGAGGCTGGGCAGCTCAAGGAAACTGGAGGAAAGAGTCTTAGGGGTCAGTTTCTCCTTGGTGTCTCTGCCATCCTCATTGGCCAAGCCCACTGTGCTTCTCAGATAGGTATCTCTTTACTTCTATGCCAAGGTGAGGAGGTGAGTCCAAGATATAACCGCTACTTGAATCCACTTCTTGCCCCAGATCTTTCCAGGTGCATGGATTTTGAACATGGACTTGGGCAGGGACTGTCTTTCTCTCCCTCCCCCTACTCCATATCCATATACATCTTTGACCTTATATTTTGAAAAGAAAAATCACTCCACGTGTTCTCACAAGAGATTAGCATAAACTTGTCTTCTCTGAGGCTTTAGGAAAACACAACATAGGAAGAGAAATTTCTTACTGACAATTTCTGCTTCTGACTCCATTTTAAAAAACTTCCTCCAGCTGGGCCCAGTGCACTGGCCTGTTGTCTCAGCACTCAGCAATGCTGAGGAAGGAGAATCACAAGTTTGAGCCCAGCCTGGGCAACTTATGGGCTTAGCAGACCCTGTCTCAAAAATAAAAAACCAAAATGGACTGGGGATGTTGCCCAGTGCGAAGGCCCTGGCCTTGGCTTCACTTGTGGAACTGAAAAAGAAAAAATATGGATTGGGGTGGGGGAAGGGAAAATACTAGATATTCTTAATCAACCTGGTGTGCAAACAATAGGTGCTACACAGAAATACCTTACACAATGAAAGGGTAAATTCATTTCTGAATATTACACGGCCACTTGTGAAGGAGGAAGTACTGACTTGTGAAGAGGGCATGCACTTGGATTTGCTATTTAGTAGATGCAGAGAAGTTACTCCCTCGCTGGGATACACTATACCCACTTATAATTCGGCAAGCCTTTAGAAGCACTACGTGCTACAGAAATTTATGGGAAGTGTGGTATAGGTCCTGAGCCTTCAAGAGCACAGTCGGTAGCCACGCTGAAGGTTGCGAATACACAGAGAGGTGCATCCAAGGCGCTGTGGGGGCCCTGAGGGAGGGCCCCCCATGGCCTGCAGAGCAGGGTCTGCACTGAGCCCTGCAGGAAGAGATGACAAGAGTGCCAAGGGCACTTAAAAGCAGCACTGGAAGGGTTGGCACAAGCGACAGGAGCAGCAGGTGGGGCTTTCAGAGGGACTGACAGGCACCAGATCTCCCGGTGACTTACAGCCCACGGTGAAAATGCTGTTATGTCACACGAATAAGCAACAAGGAAACATCTTGGGGAAGGGGGATAGATACTAAAATGTACATGTTTTGTGTTTGTTTTTAGCAGTTTAGTTTATCAGATATAAAGACTTCATAAATCATTTTATTAGTGTGCATTGTGATACATAATAATAACAGCCTGAAAATTTGGCGCATTTATGTATCACATCATGATCATTTTTACTGCCCTTCTTGCCCCACTTCCCTCCCGTCCCCTGTTCCTCTCCACAAAGTCTATCCTCCTGATTTTTTGTTTCTCTTTTATTTTGTTCTTTTACTTTTTATAGTTTGATCTTCTCATATTAGAAAGACCATGGGATTTTTAATCTTCTATGTCTGATTCATTTCACTAAGCATGATGATCTCAAGGTGTATCCCCCTCCCTACAAAATATTTTAGCCGTTTAAACAACATAAGCTTACTATGTTGCAGTTCTACAGGTCAGAGGTCTGACACTGGTATCGGCAGGCTGACAGCAGCCTGGACGGCCTCTCTGGAGACTCCAGGTGAGACCCAGTGCCCTTGCCTTCTCTGGCTTCTAGAGGCATCCACACTCTGTAGCTCACAGTCCCGCCCTCCTCTTTTAAAGCCAACATGGGCAAGTCAAGAACTTCTAAGTATGCATCACAGCAACCTTCTTCTATCCAGTATTTTTGAATTCTTTTGTATTTTGATAAATACAGAATTAACCATTTTAAAGTATAGAATTCAGTGACCTGTACTACATGCATAGTGTGCAACTGTGATGTGTATTAAGTTCCCCAACCTGTTCATCATCCCAAAAGGAAGCCCCGTGCCCACCAGGCAGACACCGCTCTCCATTTTACGTTCTGTCTCTACAGCTTTGCCTCCTCCGGATAGTTCACGTAGATGAATCATATGCTCTGTGACCTTTGTGCCTTACTTCTTTCAGTAGCCTAATGCCACTGAGGCGCAGCCATGCATAGTATCGGTCAATGCCTTGTTCCTTTTCATGACGAAATTATATAGAAATACCTCATTAGGTTTATCCATTCATTTGTTGATTAATATGTGGGTTCTCTTTACTTTTTGGCTACTGTGGGTAGTGCTGCTATGATTTATATACAAGCATTTGACTTTCTGGGGTTTTTTGGCTTGCTATTCAGTCCTGAGAATTGAGTCCAGGGTCTCACACATTGTATTAGGAGAAAAAGAATTAATAAAAAATTTTATATTTCTTGACCACAGAATTGGGTGTAGATAGGTATGTATACATACATATATGTAGATAGATAGAGATAGATAAGGGCCACTTACAAGTCCAAAAGTGATCACGTTGCATAAAAAGCATACGAGAACAGGTGGAGAGAGAATTGGATTTACCAAAGCCAGCAGAGAGTAACCAGCCAGCTGGAGCCCAGGCTCCCTTCCGTCAGAGTCCGGCACTGAACTGAACGTTTACGGAGTTCTTATAGTCAGATTTTACAATTTACACAAGATTTCATGTAACAAATAAGACACGGCTGGTATATTCAGGACAAAACATATTGGGTGGAGCTGGGCCTGTTTGCATCCTTGTTTCAACTTTGGTTTCAGGCACATCCTTTCTTTTTTTCTGTTCCTTTGTTCTTGGGGGTGGGGGATATAGGTGCCTGGTGGTGCTGGCCAGCAAGCTAATTCCAAGAATGCTGACTAGCAACAGGGGAGCTGTTTTACTCTTTCAGTCTCTTGCACCTGCAAGAGCTGGAGCTGCTCAGACGGGAGACAGAGCACCGGACTGCGAGTACAGCGTGAGTCTGTACTGTGGATCAGCCTCCAAAGACAATGGCGAAGACAGGAAGACTGCAGCAAATGCGCAACGGACATCGGAGAAGTAAAGACGGGAGCGAGTCAGTATGTGAAGACAGTGGAGGCCAGCGCTCTCCCAGGAGAAGGAGCTACAATCACCTTCCTTCTTCCTTCCTTTTTATTCAGTTCAAGCTGTCAGCCTACTGGTCGGGCCACAGGGTGTGGGTTCTACCCTCATTTGTTGGCCCACAAGTCAGTCGCACATTAAAAAAAAAAAAAAAAAAAAAGCCCTGGAAGTTTCCTAATCCCGTCAAGTTGACATAATCCCTCCATGGTCATGCACGTGTTACACGATGGCACCACCACAGAGCTAAATTTCCAGGCATCTTTGTTTTTGGTATGTACCTAGGGTTGAAGTGTTGGGTCATATGGTAACGCTTTAATAAGCCACCTGGTGGTTTCCCACAGCACCTTCGCCATGTCACCCTTTCACCAGCATGTACGACTTTGCCAGGTTCCACATTGTCCGTAATCTTGGCAGCCCTTATGCATTTTCTGTTTTTTTTTTTTCTCTTTCCTTTCTTCTTTAATCACCAGCTAGCTTACTGAGTGTGAAGTAGCTTTTTAAGGTAATATTCTGTTGTGTATTCTGTTTGTCCATGTGGTGTTCTTAATTTTGGGTTTATTTGTTTATTTGTTTTTTGTTTGTTTGTTTGTTTTTTGGTTTGTTTGGTTTGTTTGGTTTCTGAGACAGAACTTCAGCTGGTATCAAACTCATTGTTTTAACTCACTTTTCATCACTGGGACAAAATACCCAATAGCCACATCTAAAGGAAGAAAAGCTTTATTTTACTTCACGGTTTTAGAAGGTCTCAGTCCGTTCTTGGCAGCTCGCAGTGATGAAAGGGCTTAGCAGAGCCTGGTCAGAGAGGAGCTGTTCACATGACAGGACAGGAGGCTGAGAGAGTGAGGAAGGATACAGCCAGCATATGCTGTCACAAGGCAGGCTCCAGTGACCCTCCCTGTCTTAGTTACTTATCCATTGCTGGGACAGAATACCCAACATTCACAGCATTAACAGAGGAAAGACTTATTTGAGCTCACAGTTTCAGAAGGTCTCACACAGTCCACTCATGGGCAGGTGGCAATACATGGCAGAAATCTAGTCAGAGAAAAGCTCTTCACCACATGGTAGACAGAAAGCCAAGTAAGGTAAGAGCCAGTCAGTGTCTGGAGACTCAGACAAGGCTAGCGTTTTCTCAGGAAGGAGCTGCCACAGTGTTTCTTCTTTGATCCTTTACTTAGTTCAAGCCGAGAGTTGGGCCCCCCAAACCTGAGTGGTGTGCTCCTCTCTCATTTCCTGGTCCACAAGTTAATAACACACACCTGAAAACTCTGACCTGGGTAACCTCCAATCTCAACAACAGGACGCAATCCCTCCAGTCATGCCCAAATCATCCATCCCTTCCAGCCAGGGCCTACCTCCCAACATGTATCCCACTACGTCTAGATAAATGAAGCTTTTTGGGGGACACTCCAAGTCCCAATCACAGTGGGGCCCTTCCAGGTCAAGTCCTAATGATCTGTCTCTCTCAACCAGGCCCCACCTTCTCAACAGCATTCTTAACAGCATGGAAAATGAATTAATTAACCTCGTGATTGTATCACCTAACAAACATGAGGCTTTGGGGGACATTCCAGATCCAAATCATAACACATTCTACGAAACCCAGGCTGGCCCCAAACTCATGATTCTCCTGCTCAGGCTCCCAAATGCTAGGATTATGGGCATGTGCTACCTCATACGGTTTATCGTGGTTTTGACTTGCATTTCTCTAGTGAAGAATGATATGGAGCTTTTTTTTTAAGATTTACTTTTAAATAAGTGACTTCAGGGGTCATGTGAAAGGCAGATTTAAAAGAAAGTGATAAATACTTTTTCAGAGTAAATGAAGACATTCCGTGAATAAACAGCAGAAGTAGGAAATGAGAAAAGGCAAGTTTGAGAAATATTTAAAAAGTAAAAGCAAAAGAATTTGAAATAAGTTAAATTTGAGGGGTTGAAGAAAGGAGAGACATCAAATCCTTTCCACTGCCTTCATCTGTAAAAAGTTTGAGCTATCTGATCTAGAAAGTTTCCCAGAACCAACATTCATTTTTCAGAGTGACCTTACCTTGCAAATATCAAGATTTAGCAGATGAAATTTACTTAAGGCTTCTTAAAACTGATACTGCATACATACTTAGCTGCTTTTAAGGATGAGCCCCTCTCACTTAAGAGAAAGCTAACACAGAACAAAACTTACATTGAAACAATTTAACTACTTAAAAGTTACTTATTAATTTAATTAATAATTGAAAGCCACATAGCCAGCAAATATTAGTCATTCTGGTTTACATGACATTTCCCAAGTCAAGTATCAAGGATCTGGCTAACCCTGGTGAGGTCATTGCCCTATCAAAACGGGCATCTGATTCTAAAGGGAATTATTTTTTTTAAATATGTGCAATGGAAATATGGCATGGTTACAAGCCCCAATGAAAGGCATGGAAGCTTTATTTTAAACTTTTAAACTAGTGTAATTTTTTCATAGGAACTTTAGCTAAAGTTGCATTTTCATTTTCTCAAATACTTTTCTCCTATTCACTCATAATTATTTATCATCTTTTCTTTAGCTTAGTTGAGGCTCACATTTCACTCAACCATTAAATGGAGTTACTCAATCTTAGACATAATGAAATATGCAGTGTGCATCTTTATAGAACTCAACCTGATCATGAAACTATTTCCACCGAGGCCTTCCGAGGAGGGCAGGATAAAGGTTAAAGTTTGAACTATGAGGTTGGTGAAGAGATAAATTATAGAACACGGCTTCTCCTCCAACTGTCTTTCCCAGCTCCTACACCTGGAGTTTTCCTTTGTTTTTACCCTAATGAGCTGTCCTCATGCTGAGGCTGGCTGCAGTTCCTGAACTGATCCTGTGACTATAAGCAAGCAACTTAACATCTGTACAAGCCAGTGGATCTGAGATACTATATAAGGCAACTTTCTTGTTACAATATAGTTTCAATCCCTCCCCATCCTTTGTGTCAAATACACTGCACATCTCTGGTACAAGCCCAACAATATAATTTCATAGATATTATTCCCTATGATTTTTAAATTGATTAAGAGAAAAAAGAAGAAGAAATACATAATTATATTTTACAGGTAACTATGTAATTGCATTTGCAAGTCTTTCTGTTTTTTCATGTGAATCCAGATTACTCTCCAGTTTAATTTCCTTTCAACCTCAAGAACTTCCTTCAGTTTTCCATCTAAGGCAAGTTTGTTACGAAGGAGTTCTGTCCACTTTTACCTATCTAGAATCCTTCCTTTTGCTTTCATTTTCCACAATAGTTTTGTAGGGTTTCTGTTTCATTAAACATACTGAATATGTCATTTCACTGCTCTCTTGGTGCCACTGTTTTCATGGAAACTCAGCTGCTGATCTAGTTGAGAGTCATTTAAATTGTGATGGTACATTTTTTCTCTTTCTGCTGTAAAGATTTTATCTTTGTTTCTGAGTTTCATCATGACATGTCTGAGTATGGATATCTTTATCTTATTGAGTCTTGAAGTTCACTGGATTTCTTTTGAAAGTTAAATTAATGCTTTTCATCCAGTTTGGAAGATTTTCAGACTTTTTTCTCCTCTCCTTCTGGCACTCTTAGTCCACATAGCTTGATGCACTTATTGCTGTCTTACACCTTTCTTAGACTCTGTTCCTTTTTCTTTTTTTCCTTTCTTGCTGATCAGATGATATAATTTTTTACTAATAAACCTTTAAGTCTACTGTTTCTTTCTTCAGTCAGCAAAAATATTCTATTGCATTACTATAGGGTATTCCTATAAAAGTAACCTTTGGCATTGCTCCTGGATGATTTTTTTTCCCTAAACCCAGCAATTGAATTTATCATTTAGACATGATCCAAGTCTGATCCCCAGGCACTCCTTCCTTGAGATTTCTGAAAATGTTTCTACCAACATTCATGGAAGATTGGTCAAATCATCTGTTATGATTTGGATCTGAAAATGTTGCCCAGAAGTCTCGTGTATTTGGATATTGTGGAATATCTATGAATTCCGTGTGCTGTTGGGAGGTAGAGCCTGCTCAGAAGGGACAGATTACTGGGTCAGGACCTAGGAGGATATATGTTAGCTCTGCCCTTCTTTGAGCTCTGATTCCTGCTTACCTGCTGTGTACAGCCTTCCTCCAGCTAGGCCTTTATGTGTTTCCACCACTGCCAACTGCCTGTGAATGGACTGAAACTTTCTGAAAATGTGAGCTAAAATAAGCCTCTCCTCCTTCAGGTTGTGGGTGTTGGGTACTGTGTCCCAGCAATGGTAAGTAACTAAGACAGCATTGTTGGATTTTTGCTGCAGCCTTATGTTGTCGGTAAGGCAAATATCATCACTCTTTCCTTAGTAAATGAGAAAAATTAAACCCAGAATTGAGCAAGAACTTGCAGGAAATGAAGGATCACAACCCAGGAATTTCAACTGAGCAATTATTTAATATTAGATCTATTATGGGCTTATTAAAAAGATACGACTATCATCTAAATCTGTAGTGAACATCACAGTTTTTAAAATTTATTGGTAAAGAAACTGGCCTGAAAATAATGCTGTCTCAAAGGAGCATGAGAAAGACCAATACACATTATTATAAAGGAAAGAAAGTACTCATAAGTCAAGGAGGAGAAGTTTATTTTAACTCAGTCGCAGGTCTTAGTTCACGCATGGCCAGCTAGTCCTAGCAGATAGAGCCTGCTGTGAAGGAAAGCAGCTCAAGACATGGCAGACAGGAAGCAGAGAGAGAAAGAGCGAGAGAGAGTTGGCGCCAAGGGCAGGGATGTGCCCTTCCAGGCCGTGCACCCAGTGACTCCTCGCTCCAGATAAGCCTTGTCTTTTAACAACACAGGAAATCACTAACAGAAAGTCAAACACAGACACAAACATGGATATCCACTGGGTAGACCTGTTGGACAATCTTCCATCCTGAAAAGACAAGCAGGAATCATTTGTCTTACCTTTAAGTTTTGAACAGTTTTTCCTCATGTATATAAAAAGTGTTAGCATGAGTGCTCAAGAAACAAGAGTGTATGTGCTATGTCTGTCTGTGTAGTTCTGGCTCGGTCACGTATGAGCTGGGCAAGCTTAGTCAGTGTGCTCTGTTTGTTTTAGTTTGCTCATCTGTAAAATGAGGATGATGGAGCTGTCTACCTTATAAGGCTATCGTGGGGCTTAGGGAAGGATTTAATATCTACAGCACGTAGTGCCTGGCACACAGTAATCACTGAATAGTAAAAGGAATGCTGTCATTCCCTGGGGCACCTGATGTCGCACATTACAATATAAGGAAACGAGAAGGGGAAGAATCACTGCTGGAATGGTGAGAGGGGGACACAGATGGTCAGTAAGCTGAACGACCTTTTGCAGCTTGATTTTAAATTCAAGAGAAAGCTATTTATAGCTCATCTGGGAAAGTAGCTCAGTGTTGCCTCAAATATTATTAAAATGGATATTTTCCAAGATTCTGAAAGTAAAGATAAAGTGCATACTCTGGTTTATCTGTGTTTTTCCCTGTACTGACATGGCAGTAATGTGTAGCACATTTTCACTGGTTATCATAAGCACTGCTTGGGATTTCTAGACCAAATCTGTGCCTATTGTGTCCCTGATGTTCTTCCCTGGGAATATAAATGTTAATTATTATTTTTTAACTAAGAATAGCGTCCCCAACATATTTGATTGCCTTATATGTTAGAGAAGTAGAAAGAAAATGTCATCATAACCCAGCCAGTCCTCATATTCACAGTACACCCTGCCAAGAAGCTGTAGTTAATTCCCTGTGGAGGCAAGAGACACCCAAAATGTGTAGAGAGGAGACAAGTCATTATCTTTCCAGCAACAGCCACTTGGCACTGGTGTTTGCGGAACACACTTTAGATTAATGGCTGGCTTATCCTGGCACGAGTAACACAATCTTTTAAGCTTTATGAAAAGTTGTTTTCTGACGTTAGTCATGTAGTTTCGGGCGATTGTGGTATAAGTACCATGTGCTAACTGGTTGCACCACTGGCCCTGTGGTGGGCAGGGCCATTGTAAAATCGAAGAGAGTGCATCACAGATAGGAGATGTCCTCAAACAGCACTGTAATGGTTTAAAGGGGACCCTTGGGAAGCTCCTGGGCAAGCAACCATAAGAGTGACCCTCTTGCAAGGCGTGCACACCATTGAACAGCAGACCATCGAGCCGGTAGATGACTGCTAGAAGCTCATCGAGCATGGAGTGACCACGTGACCACGGTAGAGGATGTAGTCCGAGAGGGTGAGACTGCCACTCCAGGTGGTACAGAAGAGCAGAGTGAGAAACTGTGGGGCTTTACCAAAGAGGCCTCACATACTCGGCTGGACAGCTCTCCACCAGAAGGGCCTATGCTGGTAGTTGTGCCTTGCTTATCTGCTCAGTTGGACGACGCAGTTCTTGACATGGGAAAGACCACATTTTAAAGCACAGAACAGTAGCCTCTCACCCACCAGTACAAATAGAAAAACTAATAGGGAAGCCTGGAGGCACCATAGTCCGATGGTGTGAGGTGGATGAAGACTTCACAGCACCGGATTACAGGCTTCGGTTCCATCAATGCACCGCGAATCATTTTGAAGGTGTGTACATGGGTTCTGAAACAGAATTCACAGTATTGCACACGGACTCCAATGTGGATTACCAGCGCAGAGTCTGTGCCCGAGGAGATGGCCGACACGAGTGGAGCCCGTTCCGGGGTCGGGCGGGGTGTGGGGGGCACGGGGGGGACTCCTGAGGGGACACCAGCTCCCAGGGACACTGTCTGAGCGAGTTGGGAGTGGGGCCAGCCGGACAGGAGAGACAGTGTGAGGGGTGCGCAGAGAGGCGGGGAGAGCACGACTGCCCCCCCACTCCCACCCCGCGCTGTGCATCAGCACGCACAATGCAGTTTTTGTAAATGGAAAAGAAATAACTAATCAGTTGCCTGTAGTTACCTCTGAATCCACTGTCACTTTTGACATGGAAGCTGTGACTCTTGGAACCACCACCAACAGTAGTGAAGGCAGGAACTTTAAGCTCTAAGTAACAATTAGCTCTAGTAACAGAGAAGTGATTTTTGACTGGCTGCTCGATCGCTCCTATGGCTCTCTGTACTTCGGATGTTGGTGTTTCTATCTGGATGGAAGTTGCTGGTGTTTTAGAGTTGCAGATTCCCGGCTTTGGGTTTTGTGAGGTTACCACAGCCGTCCTCGGCCCAATGGAATGAAAACTGATTTTTAAAAAGTTGATCATCTCTTAGGCCATTGGACATGGAAAGTGTTTTCCTGGATTCGTTTTGTAATAGTTGGCCAACTTGAGAATTGGAGGCTTGGGCGAAACCATAATTCAGTCAATTTTGCTTTTAATAAGCTGTTCTTAAAATGTTATTCTTACCAATCAAACCAGTTTTAAAAGTCTAAGAAGATACAAGAAGTTTTATGCCCTTCCTCTGTACTTCTTAAATTTAGTTATGAGAACAGAAAAAACTTTTTTTCTTTTCAGTACTGCTCATGTACATGTACTGCCAAATCTGATTAAAGCAGAAAACTTTTTTTTTCTTTTTTCTCTTTCTTTTTTTTTTTTTTTTTTGGCAGTATTAGGAATTCACCACAGGGCCTTTGCACTGAGATATATCCCCGACCCTTTTTTTATTTTAGTTTTAATTTTGATACAGGGATTCGCTAAGTCTATAAATTGCCCAACTAGGTTTGAACTTGCAGTCCTCCTGACTGAGCCTCCCAGAGTGGTAGGATCACAGGCTTGTGCCACTACAACCAGTGAGGACAGAAAAATTTAGCGTGGCATTAAGTTATTAAATCTTATTCAGCATTGAAGACCACGTAAAACTTTGGAACAAAACAACAGAAACAGACCATCTAGAAGCCACAGTTGTCAGTGCACGTTCCCGCGTGTGTCTCCCCTTGAGAACCTGACCCCGTGTTCTACGTTCAGGTATTTGTAAGAGCATTGACTTTTATCCCATTTTCAATAATTTTTATGTCTGAAAAACTTTGTAATATTTGAGGTTTTTTAACAAGGCCTGAGCAAGTGTCTGGTATGGGCAAGTATTATCGTTTGCTTGTCCTTGCAGTTTGATTGGACATGTGACTAAGAGATACGCCGGGAGACCGTCCTCGGGGAAGTCTCGGGAGCTGCGGCATTGGCCACGTGCAGTAGCCCCGTGGGCATGCAAGCACGTCTGCTCTCGGGTGTGCGTGTGACCTTGGCGCTGAGAGCTATAGTCCAGTTTAATGTCAGTTTTAGAAATGGTCTTTCAGTAGACCAAAAAAATACAAGGTAAAACCTGACCTATATTTTTAACTAAAATTTGTGTGAAACACTTATTTAAAGGACTTAATATGTAAAAAAAAATAATAATGATAGTCTTAACTTGTTATACCAGCCTGCAGATTGCTTTAATGTATTTTTTTTTCCATTTTCACCGGTAATGTAAAAGTGGGAAAGCAAGTTTGTTATTTTTGTAAGATAATTTATTTGAGGATCCATGTTTCCTATTAGAGAAAACCTTGCCTTGACTTTATATATATAACTAGCTTTTCACATGTTTACTGACTGGCCAGAGGTCCTAGAATATATATATATATGCCCTGTCCAGCTGTCTGAAACAAAATTTTAAAAGGTTAAATATAAAAAAAAAAATGTGCTTTCTGTGATGCTACGTGAAAGACAAAGACCAGAATGATAAACAGCGAGAACCCAATCATTTTCTCAAAGCACAACTGATACTGATGGAAATGGGTTTGAGGCAGTTCTGGTGAGTACCTGTCACCGGCAGCCATCGGGAGTCGCCGTTCTCCCCTCCCGGCTCACATTTCCTAAGTTGAGAAGTTGCACCTAGGAAACCAGAGAGCTTTGCACACTGTGGCAGAGGGCGTGTGCTTTCTTTAGTAGGGACATTTCAGGGGGAAGATGGGCTATAATGTGTCACCCTATAAACAGGTGATCAGCGCTGAAAGGTTTTTATGACCTTTCTCAGAGGGGACTCATCTTTCCCTGTGTATTCAGCTGTTCATTTATTCATTTGTCCTCTAGCGCTAGAGGTGACACATGCATCACAAGCTGCAGACAATCCAGATGTCATGGAAAAGTACAAAGAAATATCCAAATCTTTCCCATAAGTTTACCTCTTGAAGGTAACCTTACCAATGTGGTTTTGTCTTATGTGCTTCTTTTTTATGAGAAAGAGAGAGAGAGAGAGAGAGAGAGAGAGAGAGAGAGAGAGAGAGAGAAATGTATTTTCATAACTTCTCTGTCAGGTAAGGGTTTGTTCCATTTATCTAAGTCTGCACAAGAAACCTCAAAACTTAATTGCTTCCGCCAGGTGTGGTGACACACACCTGGAGGATTACAGCACTCTGGGAGGCTGAGGCAGCAGGTTTGTATGATAAGTGTGAGTCCAGCCTGGGTGATTTAATAGCTTAACATGATCCTGTGTCAAAATTAAAAATTAAAGGAGTTGGGGATACAGCTCAGTGTTCTGTGTACAATCTCTGCTACCAGGGGAGTGTGAGGAAGGGACCTATTGGCTCTAAAAACTGCAACATTGTGTTGTTCACACATCTGCAGATTGAGCAAGGTGCATGAGGAGAGATGTTGGTGGGGACAGGGGATGAAGCAGACAGTTCATGTCCGCTCCACTTGCCTTCAGCTGGGCCCAGGCTGGCACTACCCAAAAGCTCGCTTGCTTGACTACCCTGTACTTACAGCTGGGTCAATCAAACAACTGAGGCCAGACAACCAGGATGCTTGGCTCTCTCGTGCTGGTCTGTGTACTGTATCCTCCCAGTGTCCGCAGCGCAGAAGCTCTAGATGAGCTATATGACCACACGATGCCCATGGTAATAAACATGTGTCAGCTGAATGAGGCTGGCAAGCCACGATTAGTTTCCTATACTAATGAATATTTTACAGCATATACTTAAAACCTTGCATTTTATATGTACTATAATTTGTATAGTCAATATCCTGTTACTCATTATTAGACACTTGAATCATTTATTTTGTTGTATAGTTAATTCTAGAATTAATATTCTACAGCAGAAGTCCATCTTTCTCAAGAGACTCATGGAAAATTTGGGGGGGGGTGTGAAAGGACATAGGTTTTAGGAGTTTTTGAGTAACTTTGAATTCATTCTTTTTCTGGCTATTCTCCTGTCTGTCTTTCCTTATGCACATGAGTATGTGCATGTATGTATGTATTTGTTATTTGTTTTGCTGTACTAGGGACTAAATCCAAGGTGTACACACTGAACCGCATTCTTGGATCTGTTTTTATTTTTAATTTTAAGGCAGGATCTCACCAAGCTGGGCTCAAATTTGCAGTCCTCCTGCCTCACCCTCCTAGAGAGATTACAGGCGTGCTCCACATGCCTGGTTCAATTTTAGGTTCTTATTGCCTACTGCAAGAGCACCTGCCAACTAGCCTCGTAAGCCAAGACATAAATACAGGGTGGACTATCGGTACAAGTCTGGAAGCAGCTACATAACAAATTATTATTGACATTATTTTGAATGGTAAAATAATAGTGTGTATATTATTAGGTTTATGGTCACCCTGTTATTAAGGAAAGGAAGAAAACAGAAGCAGAATAAAACTCATTCAAAATATGAAAGCCCTGGAATCCTATTTGCTTTCTTAGTTTTAGGCCATCGCGTTGACTCCTGGGTTTCTGATGTGTCAACTAAAAGAACCAGTAACAAAACTGAATTATCTATAAGACAAATCAACCTGGTGGCTCAGCAGAAGCTGCTCCTGTTGCTGTCCCAAGAGAGAAATTTCTCTTGCGGGTTTTCTGCGAGAGGACGCAGTGAAAGGCAATGAGAGGAATCCTTCCTGGCTCTTTCTTAACCGCTTGCGCTTCCTACGTAATATTTGCCTCAGCCTTAGGGGACTGTCGTGAGAACTAGAAGGCTCACTACGTGTGAGACAATTACAGCAGCTCCTGGCACACGTGGTCGCCAAACACTAGCCATTTCCTCAAATGAAAGAGAGCGGAGCTGGTTGGGAGACCAGGTCTGGAGTCACCTGCTAAGGATCAAATCCCGGGCCCACCTCAGCCTAGCTGACTGTCGGTGGCCCTGAAACATTAGCTACGAGGCCTGTGATAGGCCCTGTGGGAAACATACCGGCGGGCTCGTCCAGGGCCGCCTTGTAACAGATCCCGGAGGTAAGCCGAGGGCAGCCACGACAAGCCTCATCTCAGTGAAATCAATTATGCAGAAGGTACTCAGCTCTGCGGCAGCTCACCCGAAAGGACCAAGAGGTTAAAAGTTGGAAGAATTGCCCATACATTAGTTTTTCAATCAGCACAAAACTGTAACCCATACCAAAATTATTCCTGATCATAGTATTATTTTTAACTTCAAAAAACACAAATTCAACTATTGAGGGAACTTTATTGTGGCTACTGTGGTTCAAAGAATAAAGATTCTGTCTCTATTTATAAGGGGGCTACTTTGACTGAATTGAATTCTCCATTGCTCTCCCCCTGTCATTCCACCAAACACCAGTTCGCAGCAATAGCTTCCTCAAGTGTTGCTAACTTCAGAAACTCCAGCCCCTGTAATACAAACATAGGAAGATTAAGGGAGGGGGCTATATCTGGTATACAAAGTATTAAATATATCATATATTTTCTTTATACATTTATGAAGACAATATATGGAATTTTATATAATATTAAACGGACACATTATCTACAATATATTAAAATATAGAACTTACAACAATAAAGTTAATGCCCTCATATATCTATTAGGTTGCTCTAACAATTCTGTCTGTTCTTTATGTGGGAAGTCATAATTTTGGAACTGTGTTTGCTTAAGTTATGATTTCAACCTGAAACCTGGCAGAAAGACTGAAGAAACCAGGGTTAGAAGGTATTTAGAAGCCCAGAATTGTGTCAAGCAGAATGCTGTTTATTCTGGTAGGATCTCATATCCACGTGCTTCTCAATCAGGCATTATTTTCCTATTAACTTGCACTGTGAGCAATTTTTTTAAATTGTGCATAATAACTTCTCTTACAACTGAATAGTTATAAAATATATGATTTGTGATGTTGTTTGTTTAAAATTATGGCCCCTTGTGAATACGCAGTATAAGCCTTTTGTTGTTGGAACTAGAAATCGTTCTTCTCTGTCCCGGCTTTCCTCCAGCTCTGCTTTCAATTAAAGCTTAGTTTTACCCTGATGTTGGCCATATTATAAGAGGCATCATACGAAATCTAATTTTCATACACTGAAACATTAGAAGCACACCAGGGGCACTTTTTAGTTATTTAAATTCTGAAATTATTCCCTTCCCCACATCTGTTGGAATCATGTAAAGTTCACTGTCTTTTAATCCTCTGGAATTCCCCTGTGAATAGTCATCGTTAGATGAAAACATCCTCAGAGGCTCTGAAAAGAACTTTATCAAACACGTGCACTGCTAGCATCATGCTTTCTCCACGTACACATAAAAAGCACAAATGCACAGCAACAATTGAGCTTTACTTATTTCTAAATCACAGCGGCATTATATATAAGCCAATGAGCAAAATCGGTGACTTTTAAAAAATTCTCACTCTCTTTCTCTCCCGCTCCCCTTTCTTTTCATTCATACTCACACAGACATTTGCCTACACAGGATAGCGTGGTCACCATCATCATCTTTGGCCTTGCAGCGGCCAGTTCAGTGACCACAGTAAGACTGAACATTTCTTCACACAGATTTTATGTAAGTGCTGGACGGCGCCCCACTGGTCATACTTCAATTGAGTGATCGTCTCTGAACCAACCGCTGTGGCTTGATGGCGAAAGCTGCTCTGAGGACAGAGGAGGCCGTGTGTATTCCCCAGGCCCAGGGTCAGGGTCAAGACCACCCAAAACACTTAAACAGAGAATGGAGGTTGGAGTGAAGCGAGGTGGTGGTTTCCCATCAAAAAATAAAAATAGAATGCCAATAAGTGGTAGGTTATCCTGGGCAGATACACAACTTAAGCGCTCAGTGTACTTTCTGGATAGCTTGGAGATTCAAGATTCTCCATTTCCCTCAACTGCGGGGTTTAAATCAACTAAACAGCTCAGCAAAGCAGGTGAGTGGCAGTCATGTGAAAACTTGAACTACGTTCACATATAAAGGCTCCAACTATTTCTCTCTTCAAAGAGTCACGTTATTATCCCATAGATGTAGACGTTGATAACCAATGTAGTAGCTCACAGTTGTCATCAGCAACAATGGAAAAGGAAGAGTAAATAAACACAGTTAAAGAGGCATGTTTATCCATAGTCCAAAAACTCACCAAATGACATGATTTTCTTTTTCTTACATGCAAATTCATTAGCACAAAGAGTCAGAAAGACGTGGGAGCAAAAAGATTTTCAAAGGTGGAAAGCAGGTGCACAGACCCGAGAAAGTTAAAGACCGAGTCAGCTTGGGGTTGGGCCCTGGGCAACAAGCCAAGCCAAAGCAAGAGGAGCTAGGGACATTATGTGCCACTCTGGGTAGAGATAAACACAGAGAAATGAGACAAAAGGAGGGAGAGTGGCCAGGTGGCCAGGTGCGCTTTCTGTTCTAGAGTAGCCTCACGTCGGGCCTGCTCTGTATGAGGGCAGAAGAATGGCTGTGTAACCACTGAGCCTGTGCGTGAGGGACCCCGCCACGCTTGTGGTAGGGACACAACTCCAAAAATACGTGGAGCCTTCACATCTGTATTGAAAAATGAGTCCCAAGTGCACCTTTCTGTCGGTGTCCAGAATTCAACTTGGCTTTCCAAATATTTATGAGAGTCTAGTTGTCATGGTGGAAGGGTAGAGCACACTTTATGTAGCAGTTTGACTTACAATTTTTTCTATGTAGATATGCAGTCTGTGGGTTTCCACTTGCAGTCTGTCTTAGATCCTGCAGTCAAATACAAACAGAAAGACACTTCTGGTCAAGATGGTAGTCAAGTAACAGGGCTGCACGATGTCTCCTCATGGACCCACTTAAAAAGTTGAGAACACAGTCAAAACTGCCTGTTCAATGTAACTGGACAGGGAGGAGCACCCGGACAACTGAATGGAGGCCACAAGGCCAGAAACTCCCAAAAACCCATCAGAATCGAAGGTACACAGCAGCCCAGGAAGCAGTCGCAGGCTGACTACAAGTGGTTGGGAGCCGCTGGCATCCACAGATGGAGGAAAGCCCACCAAGAGCTTTAGAAAAAGGTAAGCAAGGATCCCTGAGAAGTGGGAACTGACAGCACTGGGTAGCCTCAGCCTCCCAAAAAACGAGCCTGTGGGTAGTGCATACCACAAATGCAATGTGAGCTCCTCCTGGAAGAGGCTTCTGGGAGCCCAGATCAGAAGCAGTGCTCAGCAGCCATAACAGGCAGTAACGTAAGCAGGATCCAGTAAAAAAAAAAAAAAAGAAAGAAAGAAAGAAAAGAAAGAAAGAAAGAAAAAGAAAAAAGTGTCTGAGACTGAACTGATCAGAATAAAAGAAAGCTCAGAAGAGCGTATCAGGCTTTTGTGGTCACTCTTAAATAGTGGCTAGGAAGAAACTGGCACAAGAGACAGTTGTGGAGAGGAAAGATGCCAGAGTCCAACCCCAGGGAGAGTCAGGGTACCTGAAAGAGGTGCAGCGTCGGTGAAAGGAAGGACTCTGGACCAAAGATTGCAGTGAATCAGATGGTCACTGATCAGCTGTGGCTGAGTTCATTTACACACCTTTCTTACACAATTTTCAGTTTCCTTGTTTGCAGGGTGTTTAGATATTTAGATATTCAGCAGAATACATGAATCTATTCTTTGTAATCACCTTCATATGTGTTTCACACGCCATTCCCATCTATTACAGGGATCAACTATCCATACCATTAAACTTATTTCTAAGAAATCATACAACAAGCATATCATATCAAGTTTGGCACAGACATTGTGGTCAGGCAATGGCCAGACTGGCAGCAAATATTGCAAGTCACAAAGAGATCAAGGCGTCAGGAAAGTTTTCTCACAACCTAGTACGTTTTTAATCTTAAAGCACAGCTACGTGTTAAACATTCAGCGAAACATGTTTTCTTAAAAGACAGTGTTTGCACTCGGGCATTCTACCGTAGTAAACATTCCATTGTTTCTTAATGGCATCTTTTGCCTGCTGGGTCATGAGACACCAAAGAGGGCCTGCTCTGCGTAGTTTTATTGTAAAAGAGAAGTCATTGACACCCATCTATCCAGGCCCTTCCAACTCCCTCTATGTAGGCTCTAGTGTATGGCAAAGAATGAAATGTACACAAATCATGTGTTGTGATAGGGGAAAACAAAGATTCAGAGGAGTCATGAGAAGAGTCTTGGGAGGTGACATCAGGTGAAGGCTGAGAATCTTGGGGTGGGGGGAGTTGAGATAGAGGAATTAGCACAGAAATATGAGCAAGTGTGTAGCCCACATGAGTAGGATCCCAGGCTACACAAGATATTCCAAGCAATAGCAATAAAATACCCAGTGACAGCAGTAGCGTCACCACAGAAGGGTGGGGTTTTGGACATTCTGGAGACAAACAACAGACTCCCAGGGCTTTGCCTCTGTAAGTTCTGGCCACAACTGCTTTGCAGTTGAAGCCTTTGCCGGTGCCTCTAGATGCCTTTCCCAGGAATGGAGGGGGCTCCATGGGCTCCTCCAGAGAGAAAGGCCACTGACCTCCTGAATGGCTCAGGGATAGTAGGAGCACCTCCAAGGGTGAAGAGCTCCACCCTCATGGGAGGAAATCTAGGGCAGGCTGGAGAGCTTTGCTGAAGGAGCTGGGGTGAACAAGACCCCTCAGAGGGTCACTGGACTGTTAGATCCTCCATCACTGCCTACTCCCAGCACAGAACTCAGAGGAATTTCATCTTCCCCTCCCACACCCTCATAGCTGCCAAAGAAACCTCTCAGCTAGGCCTTAAAAGTGAAATCTCTGAACCACAGAACCATGGGAAGAAGACAAGGCAACAGGACGCCCACAGAGAGGCCTGAGACCCCAGACGCTAATGTCACAGGCCCTGAATAGTGAGACTCATAGGGAAGGAGGTCAAAAAACAAATAAATGAGTCAAACAGCCAGTTCAAACAAGACATCCTCAAAGAAATGAAAGCATTGATCAGTGGGATTAAAGAGGAACTTACTAAACAAAGAGTGGTCCTGATGGATACAAAGCTCACTGAGCATACAGAAGCCATAAATAAAAAGTTGGCTAATATAAACAAGGAAATGCAAAATATGAAGAAACATTTTGATAGAGAAGTGAAGATTTTGAAAAGAAATCTAGCTGAAATTCAGGATATGAAAAATACTAATGAAAGCAGGGGAAGTCGACTCAAACATTGTGAGGACAAATTTCAGACCTTGAAGACAAGACTGAAGAAACAAATATCATAATTAGGCACTATTCCAAAATTAGAAATGAACAAAGTAGCTGGGTCCATCAGCTGATGGATGATTCAAAGAGAACTAATCTCAGAATTATGGGTGTGGGGGAAAGAGCAGAAGACAGCGCCACGGGTATAAAAAAATCTATTCACTGAAATCATCCAAAAAACTTCCCAAATCTAGAAAAAGAAATTAATTTTCAGGTACAAGAAGCTTACAGAACACCAAATAACCTCAACCAGCAATGGGACTTGCCGCAACACATCACAATCAAAAGCTCAGAAATACAATATAAAGACAGAATATTAAAAGCAGCAAGAGAAAAACAACGTTATTCTACCAAGGCAAATCCATTTAAATTACTACAGATTTCTCAATGCAAACTTTAAGTGCCAGGAGATAATGGAGCAAAATCTTGCAAGTTATAAAAGACAGCAAGAGTCAAGCTAGGTTGTTGTATCCAGCAAAATTATCCCTGAAAACTGAAGGCAAAGTAGAAATTTTTCATGACCAAGAAATTTGCAAGCAGCAGTTTAGCATTGCAGGAAATACCTGAAGGAATCTTTGGGAGACACAGAGAGACAAGCAACACCAAAGAACATGGAAGAAAGGAAATACCTAAAGAGAAAATGTAACAAAAAATAGATTGGTATTTGAATCATTTGATTAGTTATCCTACTAAAACAGTATCAGCTTTATCATAAAATCTGTGAAACTTCCTCCCATAATTACTATTATTAATAGTATATTAGTTTGAAAAACATAATTATATTCACATGGGGAAGTAATATAAATTTTTTAAAAATATGTATGCATGAATTTATGGATGGAGAGGTAGATAAAAATGATAAACCAAAACTGGCAAAATGGTAGTAATTAGTGAAATGTGAGTAAATAATTAATGAAAGTAAAAAAATATGAAAGAACTAAGTATGCCATTATATATATTGCTTATGTGTAATTTACTTTTTTGATTTAGATGTGAGTTCATTTCACATAGCAATTCCCTTATTTGGTCTTCGATGTAAGTTTAGCCTAAGAAAGCTAACTGCTGGAATGACAACCTGGATGTCTTCTGAATGTAGAAACATTTCCCTTTCAGTACTCAGCTAAGGAATTTGAAATTTAACTTCTGTCTTTCTTTCTCACATTTTCTAGTTGTATGAACTTCATTATTATCATTCTTTTCTTATGTGGACTGGTGGGTAAGGCTATGTTAAAAATCTCAACAAAGATATACTAAGATAAAAAAAAAACTTTCAGCAAATCATCCCAGTAAAGGTCCCATAGAAGAAGCACCAAGACATGGCCACTGCAGCCCATTCTAGGGGTAGAAAGTTGAGCGAAAGAGTGGTGATTTGAATGGGTGAAGGGAGTCAGACTCAGAAGATTAAATATGTTAAATATTGCATGTTTTCTCTGATTTGGGAAACCAGAATCCAAGCATGCTATAGAATCAAATGGGTATGATAGTGGGAATTAGGGTGGATGGGATGAGTGTGGAAAGACCAACAATGGGAAAGAATTGTAAAATTGATGTGATATATATGTGCACAAACATACTCAAGTTCATTGTTAACATTATGTATCACATATATACTAATAAAATGGGAAAAAAATAAATACAAACAGGAAGAGGGACCCTTGAGGAACACAGTATAGGAGGCAGGATAAAAGGCCAACAACCATACAACCTTGACTTTCACATTCCTAGAAAGGGGTGCAGGAGAAAGGTCTAAGGGAGCAATCTCTCCCAGGATCTTGCTTCTCCACTGGCCTAGCTGGTTCCATGAACATGGAGGAGAACAGTTCAGAGTGTCCCATGCTTCCTGCAAGAACATCTCCTCTGCGAAAGACGCCACGTGCTCCCATTTCTGCTGTCTTTACACTGTCTCCAAAGGACTGAAGGATGGTTCTACACGGTCTGTACCTCTGTGGGGGAACTTCCATCCCCATAAGCCACTGCTGTCATGTCTGAGCCTCTGTACTTTGGTGACTTGGGAGAACGTGCAACCTAGAGGTCAGCCTGATGGCCCTCTACTCCCTTAAACCAGCCCAATCACACTTTATTCTAACTCTACATCTCCACTGTGACTCCTGGCATATAGGCTCAAACACAAATTCAACCTGTGGAGAAATTCCTGCATCCTCACACTCTTTCTGGGACACGTCCCCTCACGTTCTGCTTGTGGGAGAGACATCACTCTTCCCGAAGCCATGTCTTCCCATGTGCTTGTAGTGGCGGTTCCCTCCCTCCTCCCACACACCGAGGGCCTGGATTGAAGGCAGGCAGCCCTTCTGCTCCTCGTTGTCATGTCCATTTCCCTCTGTTCCTGCTCCCCAAAAGGGAACTTTCCTGAAGCTCAGGTACTCGGGCTCCATCATTTACCCTTTTGCATTGGGTTCTTCTATGGCGCTGGTTCACTTCCCTTCATCCTGCAAAGAAGTAAGTGTGTAGCTTCAGGTAACCTTCTCCAACACTACACCAGTCATAACCGTTGGCAGATAAATGAACACTCATTCCTCCAGTGAAAATATACAAATTGCCAATGGGCACATTCAACATGACTAAACAATGCGAATCAAAATCACCCTGAGGTGGCTATTGCCCACTTGGCTGTCTATAACAAATAGGGCAAGCAGTAACCAATGTTGGCAAGGCTGTGGAGAAACTAGAACCTTCATACATTTCTGGCAGAATTATAAAATAGTGCAGCCCCTTTGGGAAACAACTCGGTAGTTCCTCAAAATGTTAAGTATGGAATTACCGCACAATCTGAAATTCTACTCCTAGGGACAATCTCAAGAAAATTGAAAACATATATTCACATAAAACAAATATTTAGATGTTCATATAAGCATCATGCATAATAGTCATAAAGCAGAAAACAGTTCTGATATCCATTAACTGATAAATAGATAAATAGAATTATTATGCTCATATGGTAGAATATTATTGAACCATAAAAAGTAATAAGGCATTGACTCTACACCGTGGATAAACTTTTGAAGTAATATTCTCTTGTGGATTGGGCCTGGAGTATCCCCCAAAGCTTCATGTACCTACGGGTCCTGCATACTGTTGGGAGGTGGGACCTGGCTACAAGGCATGGATGCTTGGGGCTTCACCTGGAATGGTAGCTCTGCCCTTTGTCCCTGCCTTGACTTGGCTCTGTTCTGCCATGCTGTGAAGAGCTCCCTCTCTGGCTCCAGCTCCACCGTGTGGTTCCACCATTTTCAGCCACCTGCCTGCTCACGAATGGGCTATGATCTTCTGAAACTGTGAGCTAAAATAAATCTTTCTTCCCCAGAGTTGTGAATGTCAGATACTCTGTCCCAGCAATAAGAAAGTAAGACATATACTAAGTCAAGGAAGTCCCAGAAAACCAGGCAAAATAATGTTCCACTTACATGACGTGCTCAGAGTAGGAAAATTCATATAAATATGAAGATAATTTGTGCGTGACTTGTAGAGCTAGAGGAAGTAGGAAATGAACCTACTGGCTTTGGGAGGATTGTTGTTAGAGTAACAAAAAATATTCAGGAATCAGTAGCCACGACAACCCAATTATAAGACTGTACTAAAAACTATTAAAATAGCATTAAGTAAATGAACTTTTATGCTATGTGAATTATATCTCAATAAAGCTGTTCTTTTAAAAATGGATACTAGGTAGAGACATTGGGTAGCCAATCAGTCTCTATTCTTTGACTTACTAATTGACCAAACTTCAATAAAGATATTTAAGCAGCCAATCCATTTATTAACTCAAACTCTTTGCTATCTTCAATTTGCATATCTTCACAATCAAGTCCAATAAAAATATTGCTGAGGTCTTGGAAGGACTGAAGACTCAAACTTGTAAGTAGCTTATTCTTGACTGATGTACAACTTACAATAATTTTAAATATGACAAATTTTTTGGAAAAGAATTGTCCATATTGAGACATTAGGCTTGAAAACCAAGGAGAGCCCAGCTGACTTGGCACAGCGGGGACACCAAGGCACAGCAGTAGTGGCAGCAGCAGGGTTTGAGTTGATATCATCTTTTATATTGGCCAGCAACTTGAGTGATCTGAGCGTGGTGACTGTGGTTTGAGCAGGTAGTCACTGAGAAAGCTTTGAGCAGGTAGTCACTGAGAAAGCTTCAGCTTTGCCTTTGTCGCCTTTCAAACGTTAATCTGCATTTTTTAGAAGTTAAGCTTCTGAAGACAACCCACATTAACCTGAATTATTGTGCCTCCTCTTCTCAAAGTTAACAGCCTGACTCTGAAGAAATAAGCGAGAGCAGCTTAAGAAATGACAGTGGTTGAAGAGTTTGTTGATGAATCTGAAATAGCAGTAACATCAAAATTGATCGTGTACCCGATGAAGGACCAGGGAATCGCGTGGAGAGCAGAGAGGGCCCTTCAGAAGCCCCGATTCTCTTCCCCACCCACGATTCTGGTTTTTGTGGCAGGATCCCAGGAGATGATGGAAGCGAATGGAGAGGGGTCAGCGGTCATCCCTGTCCCCAAACTTGGGGGCGTGAAGTTGCCGGACCACAGTGCGATTGCACTCCAGCTCAGCGGAAGCTGGTGATTCACGGGTGCCAGAGGTCAAAGCGACTCATCTTCACTTATGGGAGCGACACGGACCTTTATCGTCACTTTTTTTGGTTGGAAGTGTTTTCCTACGGTACACTAATATGAAATTGATGTTCCGAGTGTTTGCTTTTACTGACACTGTGAGGGCAACTCCCATTTCCGGTCTCCCTTGTGACAGCAGGAGCTCTGCCCCCCTTTCCCTTTCTGTCTTCCTTCCCCTTCTGTAATTTTCCCCATAAAGTGTTCCCTTCCCAGCCTGCCTCCCGCCTTCCGCGACCTGCGGTATGCCCCTGCATTTAAATGATCTGGGGCTCCTGGCGTGTGAAATGAAACCTCCCTCCTTCCCCGTTGTTTTCCTAGTAAAATCCCAGCAGCTTATAGGAAGCTCTTAGGGAAGACAAATCGCTTTCTTGTTCACGTGGAAAAAAAGTGTTTGAAGTTATATATATATATATATATATATATATATATATATATATATATATATATAATTATTTTTAAAGACAGGGCCTCACTCTGAAGTCCAGGCTGGTCCCAAACTCACAACAATCCTCCTGTCTCAGCCTCCCCATTGCTAGGACTACAGGTGTGTACCACCACGCCCAGCTCACGAGGAGAATCACGCTCAGGCCCTTTATGCCTGTGAGGACTGCAAAGTGAGTTCGGGACCCACCTGGATTACAGAGCAAGAACCTGTTTCAAAGAAAAAAGGATTCGTAAGTCACCACTAAACTAAAAACTGTGATATTTGAGTAAACTTACGCTTCAGTAAAAGTTAACATTCAGTAATGTTTCTGGAGGTAGAAAAGCTTATATTTTTGTGCCAATATTTGTTTTGATGCTTTGATTTAAAAATATGCATTTGATAGATATTTTGTTACTTCACCAAGAGATAATCTCTCTTTGCAAAAAAATATATTTCAGGAGCACTTATATTACACAACAATTTTATATTCATCAAACTTCTTATCAGTAAAACACTATTGTTGGATATTTTCAAAAACTCTGAGGAAACATGATTTCCCACCTAAAATTCTGAAGACACCAAACTATCCAACAACTGTTTAAGAGTAGGATTAAGACATCTTTAGACATGCAGATCCCCTCATATGTCTGATAAGTCTTTGGAAATTTATCAGAAAATATGTCCTTAAAAACATATTAAAAACAAGTCAGTGCAGAGGAAGGCAGAATGCCTTCAAGCAAGTGAACCAACCAGAAGGTAGATGAAGGAACCTAAGGGTAGCACTAAAAGATTCCAGGAAGACAGGTACAGGCAGCGGCTGTGGATGGAAGGCACCAGAAACTCACCTCCAAAAGTAATGTTAGTGATGGCCAGTACAACAATCAAGGTTAAAAAGCAACTATATATCTGGAGAAAATAGAAGAAGGTTTCAGGATAATTTAGAGAGAATTAAAAAAGAACACCTCTAAAATTTATTTTGATGTTTTTTCTAGAACTTAAAAATTGTTAGCTCCAAGAGTAACAAACTTACACTATATATATATATATATATATATCTATATCTTCAGGGAAGAAAGGCTTGTTTTAGCCCTAGCGAGGTCCCACTCCTTAACAGCACATGAAATCCACAGATAACACACAACATCCAAAGATGTGAGGCTTTTGGGGGATGTTCCAGACTCAAAGCATCACACGTATATATCATACATATATATGCATACACATATAATCATAGCACACTGGTGACCTACTCATGAGTAAAATTTGCATAAGAACAATAATGCATGCAATGAAGATTGCAGTAATCAAGGATTACAATTATACAAATGTCTTAGAAGAATGAAAGAATTGTGTGCCTCTGGATGTGTTTGCAAATATCAGCTACATTCTACATCTATATCGGAGAGAATTAGAACTATAACCTCTTCCTCTATAAATGGGAGAGCAGTAGATGACAGCTTACACTGCAAAGCCAAACATGAGGCATATAGTTTTGTTACTGGAGAAATAAGGAGGTAATTCTAAAAGAAATAAAAGAATCAGAAGAAGTGAAAAACAGAAATATAGGAGTAACTCCAAAGTAAATAGTTAAGAAAGTTGAATCCAGGACTATAGTGCTGCCTATAATCCCAACAGTCCAGGGGCCTGAGGCAGGAGGACTGCATCTTTGAGACCACCCTGGGAAACTTAGTGATTTAGCAAGACTCTATCTTGAAGTCCGAAATAAAAATGGGTGGGAGATGTTCCTGTCTGAGAAGCCCTGGGCTACATCCCCAGTACCTGGCACACGCGCACACACATACACAGTAAAGTTGAAAGTAGAAATGGGGAGAGAGAGAGAGAGAGAGAGAGAGAGAGGAGAGTGCATGCACCAGTGTTAAACTTTTCTAGTAAGTAATATGGAAATATTTGATTAAGTATGAAAATATATACAACTTTAGTTAAAAATACAAAACTTTGTAGAAGAGAAAAACATTCAGAAATCACTTGATTCTTTTATCACTGCTAAGAATTGATCAAAGGCCTACACAAAAATAACCCTATCTATTTTTTTAATCTCCAAGATCGATTTCTCTAAATTTCACAAGCTAATCTCAAATTTGAGGTCTTCTTGACTCAGCTTCCCAAAGAGCTACATTGATAGGTGTGCAACACCATGCCCAACTCCAAACTAACTACTTCAACTAATTTTCGTCACTATTTAATATTCAGCTGTACCTAACAGAGAGAAACCTTCCAAAAAAGTTCCAAATGGCTTGAACCTACGTCTTCAGGAAGTGGCAATGAAGTTTTAGGTATGGTAAGTGATTCTGACAGAGTCCTACACAAATTAAATTCTTCCAACAAGAAACGTGGAGTCAAATACTTGGAGTTCTGTGGTCTTCCTGAAGTCCACTCACACAGACATCATTTTGACACGAATGTATCATAAACTTAAGAATCTTGTCCTGGAGAAAATAATAAACACACAAACAAAATGCCAAAGTTTTGAAATGAACCATGTGGAAAGTTTCTTCACCCAGCTCAGAGAGATTCATAAAACCAGCTCTGAACCCAGAGCAAAGGACAGGCCACTGGATGGCTCTCTACGAGTCAATCGTCCCAAGTACATCTCACGGGAAGCCAGCTCCAGCGCTGAGATCCTTCCCGCTGTCCGTGGCCATAAGATCCGAGGCCAGTGTTTCCTTCCTGCCACACAGCTCTCTTTATTTCAAGAGTAAAGGAAGTTACACATTGGAGATGTGATCATGTAGGGTCTCCCCACGTTTTCTCCATCAGCAGTGCTTTGTTTAGTTAGAAAAACGCAGGTCCACAGTTTCATCTTCTGGAGCCAATTTGGCCATAAAAGATTAAAGAAACCAAAACCAGATTCTTTTCACATTAAGAATGATGAAGGCCCCATGGAATTTGGTATATGAATGTTTGCAGTTAGCACTGAAAGTCTTCAGAACCCTACTGGGGCCAGCCAGGATTGGCCAGGAAAGCAGATTTTCCAGATTTGTAGGGGTCTTTTGAGGAGTTGTTGAGACACATTGCAGAAGGCATACAAAGAAAAAAAGAGCCATATTAAGAAGCATTAGGTAAAGTGCTAGTTTGAGGATACTTTGAACCAGCGAGTTTTCACAGTTGCACCGTGACTGATGAGTCACACGCCACACCAAGATCTCCTTTCAGAATTCTGTAATTCAAATACAACCTGCTGCCAGATTTAAAAGATGCCAAATAACATTAGTTACAAAATTCAAAAGTAAATTTGTCTCTTTTCTTCTTTCTGGCAGACCCTCCTACCTTAAAAAAGAATTAAGTAAGATTTGCCAGACTCACAAAAGCAAAAAGTAAAAAAAAATTTTTTTCATTTGTTTTTTTTTTTTTTTCAGGCTTTTTGGAGTTGTTCAATTACAAGGCTACCCTCTCTCTCAAGATCTTTTGTTATTCTTTTTTTAATATAAAAATTTACCTCAGAAACTACTAATTTCCCTAATTTGGGCCTATATTCAATAGAATTTTACCACAACCCTCTCACTTTCTTTCCTTTCTCCAAAAAAGACCCCTGTGAACAGACGCATTTGATGAAATTGTCTTCATTACCAGCTAAGAAGTCCCCATTCCATGACTCCCCACACTAAAAAGCAGAACCCCAAAGGAATTCAATAAGAAAAATTGAGAATAAAATCTTGACAAGTTAAGCACTGATCACACGTAATGAACTTACCAGGACATAAAAAAAAAGAGAGAGAAACCAAATTGTTTGACACATAAGAAGTGCCTACTCTCGCAGCAATCCCATCCTGAAATCACCGTGACCTTCAGAAGTATAGTACTAGTCCCCACCCCCACCCCCTTAACCCACAGTCCCTTCCTTCAAGGACATACTTCTCTAGACACTAACTTTAAGTTCCGTCAGCCACTTTTTAAATAATCTGCCCCAGTACCTAAAGTAGAATAATTTGAAGCGACTCTCTAGCAGGACTTTTAAATAGTGGGGCAGGATGACAGGAAAAAACAGAAGAATCCTTCTTAACTCAGAGGTTCTATTTCCACTGACGTCATTAGTGTCCCCGACCACCAAAGCCTTCCCCTATGCCCTTAGTGACTCACTGCCAACTACACGGTGGATCAGAGCTCCAACGCTTTTAGAGTTAGACTTGACTCCCGGATGGCCTGGCCAAGAACAGGAGTTTGTTTTAGCTTTGTAGCCTCAGCGCTTCAATGTTACCTAATTCCTCTAAGCTCCGAGTATTTAGCAGACTGCTTTCTGCCTTTTTGGACCTGCCCGTGTGCACTTGAAAGGAGACAGGAACTCTGTTTACGCTTCCTGCCACTGATTGTTCTCCACGGGCGCAGCAGAAGCTCTGCACTGACATCACTGCTCTTGCGGTTCCCAAATCTATCCGGGCAATCCGCTGTCTCCCAAAAGTTTCAAGGATCGCCAGGCTATCATGGCGACCCCTTTCCTCCTCCACTCCACTGGCCTAAGAACCCTCCTACAACGCAGCCTTGTGAGCTGTTGTCCTTGGAATCTGCCCTACCTCAGAATGTCCCGTGAGGTGAAAGACCTTTACTGCTCCAGCCGCTTTGGTCTAGGTTTCCTGTTCCTTGCAGCCCGTGACAGCCAAACGCCCCCAGAGGTGACGTCCCCAGGCAGTGGCACAGGGAGCTTCCCCCTGGTCTCTGTGGTGGTCTTGCTGGCACGCTCACAGTCCCCACTCCACAATGCTAACAAGCGGTGAAACAAAGCAAAGGGGAGAAGATCCACACTCAGAACATTTCCTTCCGTTTCATTAGACCAGATTTCCTGACAATATCAAGACACATCTTTAAAAAGATCTGCGAAAGGAAAATCACAGTAATTACTAAAAAAATTGACTCGCGCCCCTGTAGGCTGAGTTGGTGGGCAATGATCGTTTGATCCACTACATGAGTTCATCTTGGTGATTGAAAGGGCAAAAACACAATTCATAAAACAGAGAAATGCAGGAGGGGGCCACCCGTAAGTCACAGAAACAGAGGCACGACTCGGAAGAGCAGGACAATTCTGTAACACCACGTTCTTCCCTGCCTGCACTTCACTGCAGACTTCCTTTCTAAATAAATCGTATTATTAAATGGCCAATGGATAAATGTCTTGTCTTTTACATCACTTGTGCATTGTCCACATAAAATCGACAATTCACATTTCATTAAGTATGTTACTGAGCACAACATGGGTGTTTACAGACAGTCAGATAAGTTACCTGGAGCGAGGGTTCTTAAAATGAATTAATCACAGGGTAGGGGCCCCACAGCCAGAGGCAGGCAAGTGGCTAAAATGACACAATTTGTCAAGTTACATGTATAAGAGGACAGTGATCTCCTGAGCTCCCTGCATGTTCCAGAACATCTGGGTGGATGTCTTTCTGTTTTCTTTCAAGCAGACAGAATTGAGTCCTCAGATGGAATTGATAGAAAGTGAAACACTGAGTCTAATGTGGTAAGAAGCTGTTAAAAGATTAGTATTGGCTTTTGGTGGAAAAACAATTGTGCTGAATTACAAACACATCTGCCACACACTCAGCCCAGGATCAGAGAGGCCAGATTTTGCTCACATTTCACTTCTTGGACCCTAGTCAACTTCCAAATCGAACACAGTTCTCTAGTTATTGCTTACATGCATTTTCTTTAAATAAACTCAGAGCAAAACTCAGAAGGCCTGATGTTGTTTCCTATAGAAACTCTTCTCCAACCACTCATGTAATAATAAATAAAAGTAACACTTCTATTTCTGCAGTGCTTTGTAAGTTTCAAAATTCACGTTAGGCGTTCATCTGACAAAGAACATACATTAATTCATTTGGTAAAGAACAACAAACTTAAGCCTCGGACAACACTTCTTAGAGCAACCCTACAAGGATAGAAGTTTATGCCTGTTGTCTCAGCCATTCAATAACATTTATTATCTAGTGTGTGCTGCGCATTGTCTTAAATTGTAAGAAGATCGCAGTAGAGAAAAGAAACAGATAAAACCTCTGTCCTTACAGAGCTCACATCACACAGCAAAATTGTCTGACATACCGCTGCATCAGAAATGGAAAAGAGTTGAAGTAAATATTGAAAGGAACAAGATCCCAAGACTAATTCGTTGAGATAGGTTACTGTTTCAGAACACAGGAGAAGTGCGCTAGTTCCTGATAGGACAACCAACCAACTCATACTCCTGTGGAGTGTCGCAGAATCTCTATATCCACTTTTCACACAGAGACTCATCTCAGGCAGAGAATATTATAGTTGTTTTCACTTGAATTATTTTCACACACACACACACACACACACACACACACACACACACACAAGAGACAGAGAGATGACATATTAAGTCCAAAGTCACAGATTCTGGCCTCTATGACTCCAGACCCAGATTTTTCCACTATGTCTTGATATTTTTGACAATCATTATAACTCATATGAACTTAAACTTCCCAGTTTGAATAAATAACCTGAAGAAAAATTCCTTTTTTCATGAAATACTGAGTATGTTTCCTTTACATCTCCTGAGCCATCTACCACCCCAACTTCATATTAGGGTTATTAGCATTCTGATACAAAACCTGGACCTTCTCCCAGACTGGAAGGACTCATCCTGATATGTGTACCAGGTCCAAGACCAAGCCCAGCACTTGTAATCATCCACTCTGGTTTGTTAAATGAATATGTGACCTTGTTTGTTCGTTTATGTATTAAGGTGAATAGTAGATTCTGCTACATCCCATCAAAGGAAAGCTGAAATTGCCCAAGTAGCAAATTGCCCAAGTGGTGGCCCATCTACTTGCTAGTTTGGAAGTAGGAAAATGGAGCTCTAAGAAAAGGGAATGTGCTCTTTGTGGAGAAGACACGGCTACCGTGACAGGCGGGGGTGGGATGCAGTTCCACCAAGCCAGCACAGGGTCAGCCTAGGCCAGGCTGAGGGTGGCAGGGGCTGGGAAACACCAAAGGCCAATATGCTTTCTCTGCAATCGGCCTGGGGTTTTCCCTTCTTAACTTAGCAGATGTCCTTCGGGGACCAGCGAGGTAAGGAGTGATGGGAAAACTTCAGGGTGACGGAACTCTTGACGGGCTGGCCCTCTGTGTGCACACCGCATTGAGCGTAGTGGGAAGAGCTGGTGTTAACGGGGCACAGTTGGGCCAGAGTGTGGCAGGAAGAGAAATAAGTCCCTTTTTTGGAAGAAAAACTTCTTCCTGTCCAAATCAATTCAAACCAGTAACCTAAAAAAAAGAAAAACCAATTTAGCATTTTGTCACTTCTCATATCACTCCACAAGGCAAATTCTTTTTGTCCAAATTGTTCAATGCCTCTCCTAGGTTGATTTTAATTACTAAAGCATTTAGCAGATCTCAAAGAGTTCTGGTTCGTTAGTATTAAGCTCTTTACTGTTTTACTGTTCTAGACTGATCTTGCTAGGTACATAAGGAAGCTTTTTAAAATATGTTTTAGTTTTAAAATGCATCTCTTTCGGAGCTCTGGTAGGGATTCCATGAGATGCTTCAAAAGTGGAGGGTATTTACACTTGCAAACCCCTCGGTGAAGACTTCTTACGGAATGGCTCCTTGTGTTTGAAGCTGGTCTGGTGTGGCTGATGGAAATGACCACAGGCTGAGCAGCGCCCTGCAGCCTTAAGGGAATGTCAGATTCGTTACTCGAGTGGCCATTAGAGCTGTCGTTTGTCCTCCTGGACTGGTTGCTGTAAATTGCAGGTTAAAGTTCTACGATCTCATATGGTTTGGCCATTTTAGCCTCATCTTCACACTAGCGGTACCTGAAGGCCCCTCCTCAGAGCACTCAGTGTGCAGGCCCTATCCTACTTCTTGGTCTGTAGGATCTTTTCCATTTTCCTCTGAAATCTGGAATACTAGATAAGCTCTGGCTTTAGTTATAAAACCCAAGAGATCCTAGAAATCCAAGTGTGTGTGCCAGGAAGCTCTGACTTCAGGACCCATTGAGAACCTGGTTGAAACTGCAGCCCTTACAGTCTCAGAAAAGAATCCTTCTAGGATGCCAAAGAGAATCATCTGGTGTGGCACAGGATCAATTGACTTCTTTAAAATGCAAAAGATAAGTGAAGAACTGTAAAACCATCTTAGCCATCAATTAGGAAATGCAAAAGTATTTGGTATCTTTTTTAAAAAGTAACATAACAGCTTAAAGGACTATTGTCTTCTGTCTGTGAATTCATCTGCCAGCCCTTGACCTCTTGAGACAACTGTTTGGCTAGCAGTCCTCTGAGACATAAGGGGACAGAAATGCCAGAACCAGTTCTAGAGCCATTTCCCCAGCAGCTGCGAGTCAGGGACCAGCAGAGTTGTGTGATGCAACTTTGGCCAAGGCAGAGAAGTCACTGGGTGCCAAGTTCAAGTAGAGGTCAATAGCTATGCAGCCAACACAACCCTATCATAATCTATTTGTGGAAAGTACAACGTGCATTTTTTTGTTAAAAGACAATCATACAGGGCTCATGTACTAGACAAATAAAGTGCAAAGAGAGAGTTTCACCCTCAAATCTTGACTCAAAAGAGTCACACAGATTTCTTAAATGGATGATCTCTGAAAAACAGGACTCTGTTCAAGCAATTCATGTCCTAGCCAACCAGCCACAAACCTTCCCCATAAGGCAAGAATTTCTTTCTGGAGGCAAATTGTAGCCAATCGTGTGGAGATAATATATCACCTGCTGGAAAGGATATAAAAATTAAAAATAGAAAAGATGTTCCATAACCAGATATGTCTTTGGATGATAAGTCTAGCTGGACTAAGAAAATTACATTGTTTAACTGTCTATTTATAGGCTAAGGGTAAAAATGATTTTTTTGAAAGATCTCAAAAAGAAGCTGAGTTGAGAGGATCTTTTGTCTGAATCTCTCTGATTCTGGCATCATATTGCAGAGAAGGGGTCATATGGGTAAGGGGCTAAAGTACTCACATTCTGTGTTTCTGTGCTTTCTAGACTGAAAAGGACTAATGTGCCCAATCACTAGTGTTTCGTGACAGCATCCACTCTGGAGCAAAAACATGCTTCCTAGTTCTTACCAAAATCATCTAACACAAGTCACAAACCTGCAGTAAGTCCGTTCTGATCCCTCCTCACTGAGATATCCCACAATGCCCATGGACTGAGATTGCCCTTACTGCAATGAATTGATAAACCCAAACTCTCTTCCACTCAGGGGCACATTTCTAGTGATCTTTGACCAGAAAGCACTGTCAATACGGTAGACAAAGTGTTAAACAAAGTGCTAGCACAGTCTTAGAATTCCACTCAAGGTAGCTTCCTTCAGCTACGAACACACACATCAGTAGAAATGGCTGGCTAGTGGAGAAATTCAGCCAAACTCTGCAAGACCTGTTCCTAATCATGCTTTAAGATAGGGTTAGAATCACTGATCTTGGACCCTCACCCAGTCTTTGTTTCTAAGGAGAATTCTAGGTTGTTCTTTCTCTCTCCCTGCCTTACATTTCCAGGTAGGAAAGAGTGGACAGGAGTGGTCAACTCCTGGCCATTGATCATACGTAGGCTGGAGAATGGAGGAACCAGTAACAATTGGGAGACTCACGAAAGTTGAATTCTACATAGTAAAAAGTTGAGCTGGTGTAAGTGGGGAGAGACAAAGGGAGAGAGTCTACATTGGTTGGGTTTAGAGGGGACAATTTTGGGAGACGGATTTTGGGAGTCAGAGAGATTTTGCAGAGACCCTGCATGTGAACAAAGAATTGTAAAGAAGTCTTTAAGTGTTTTATGAAAGTATCAGATGCCCTACCAATCCTTCTTTCCTATTTGTGGCCTCATTACAAAAACAAAGACAAAATACTTTGATATTTTAGGAGAGATGATGGGAAATATTTCAATTTAATTATTTGCCATTTTACTTGTCTGATTTTTTAAAATGCCACCTCTGTAGTACTGTCATGTGACAGCTGAGCTTTATACAAACTACATCTAAAAAGATGGCTTAAAAGTTTCTAGTTTTTGTTTAGGTCCTAACCTCTCTTTAACTTGTCCTTCTTGTGTTGATAAACATTATTTTGTGGCATGTATTGGGGGAATAATTGCTTGCAACATCAAATTGCTAAATTTGCTTTAAAAATTGTAAGGTCTGTCTCCTCCTCTAAAGTGTGTATTCCTTGATGTCTAGGATAAAATGCTTTAATTCAGCCTACTTTGTTTTTTAACCAAATTATTATCACATGTCCTTTTGTGCTAGCCATTGCCACTTGGCTCTGAAAAAGCATTGTAAGTTACCATTTTTGGTCAACTAGCACTGACAAATTCCCTCCTGAATAATTCTTCCATTTCTCCTGTTAAACTGAAATAAGTTTGGCTGAAACCTGTCTTCATACTTAGATGATAACATTTGGCCCAAAGAAGCCTTGTGCCTAATGTACTTCACCCTCGTTTGATAAGCAAACAAATTATAATCTAACCTGAATGTACCATACAAATGGGTCTCAGCCAAGCTTCAGCCAATCACAGGCTGCCAGCTGCTCAGAATATGCCTATATAAGGCAAATGGAACATTACACTCTGCCCAATCAGGCAAATGCTAACTATAGCCTATCAGAGTTTTCTGTACATTATTTGTTTTTCTCTAGCGATTACTATAATCTATACTTGGGGGAGAGTGAAGCACTCTAAACTGTCTTTTATTTGGAGAATTATTCCATTCTAGAACCACTTTTAAACTGATAAATTTAACTAGCTTCCGTTTTTTCCTTTAGCATTCTCTTTATTTTTCCCTATTCACTTTCTCTTCTGAATAATAAATAATAATAATAATCATAAGTACTGCTTATCGGCTGGGTAATAAACCCTTTATATTCAATATTTCTACTAATTCTCCCCCAAATTCTTTAGGGTCTGCATTGTTTTTTTCATTTTAAAGTTAGAAATCTGAAAGTTGAAGAGGTTTCGTAACACATCTAGAATACGTATATTAAATTAATGAGGTTAGGAGCTGAACTAACTTCTCTGAATTTCGTGCTTTTGACTGTGATGCTATGAAAAACAAACTGAGTTTCACAAAAAGCCCGTCGGTTTGACCGTGACCTGTGTGTGTCATTAGCCCTCTAGCCTTCATTCCTAAGCTCCAATCTAACAGGATCACTAGGCTTCCCTGCGCTTAGCTCCACAATTCCGTTCCTGCTGTTATGTTCTCTGGGCTCCGCCCCACCTCAAGTGTACACTACTCTACCTACCCATCTGTCTTAGTTACTAATTCATTGCTGGGACAGATTGCCCAATATTCACACCTTAAGGGAGGACAGATTTATTTCAGCTCATAATTTCAGGTCTCATACAGTTTCTTCATGGGCAGCTCGCAAAAGTGGAAGCACATGGCAGAAGTCTGGTCAGGGAAAAGCTCTTCATAGTAGGATGGACAGAAAACAAAGTGGGAGAGGAAGGACAGAGCTTCTGGGTCCTGTCCCAGTGATCCACCCACCCTGTGTCAAGCTGCCTTTTGCCTTCTTCTTCCCACCTCTTAACAGCACATGGTTCCAAAGATATCCCACTACAACCAAATACATAAGACTTCAGAAGGGACATTCCAGATCCAAACCGTAACACCACCACCACCCCAGAAAGGCCAACTCATACGTCTTCTCCCCCAAGACCAATTCTGCTTTCTTCTCCCCGCTGCATGGGATCTTGTTTCTTTCTTCCATTTACTGGAACCTCTCATACAAGAGGCTAATTATGTCCTCGTCTTTCTATGTTCTTGTCGTGTTCTCATTGCTGGAACAGAATACACCTCCACAACTTTAGAAAGGAAAGATTTATTTTTATCTCACGGTTTCAGAAGGTCACAGTCCACACATGGACATGTGGCAACGGTGAACACACCCATGGTGGGGCATAGCCGGAGAGCTTCTGTCAGTATTGCCAAAGAGAGCCAAGTCAAACAGGAAGCATGGAGCTACCCTTCCGGTACTGCCCCTGTGATCAACCCCTTCTGGTTCAAGCTCCACCTCCCATCAGCACCCATAGGTACATGAGGCTTTGGGGGGACACTTCAGAACCAAACCACAACAATCTGGCTTCAAATAAGAGCCATTCTGATGGATATCTTTTACTTTGTCCTTAATTTCCCAACAAGTAGTGATAATTGCAAACACATATAGCACTAATTCGCACTAATTAGGTAACTGAAAATAGTCTAAGTACTTTACATATACTAAGTAATGGAATCCTTATAATAACTGTATTAAGCTTTATTTTGCATACTCATCCGCTCTGTTACAGAGAGGATGAAAAGGCGCCTGCTGTCATAAACCAATGAGTAGCAGTGACAGGGTTGGCATCCCTGTAACCCAGTACCGAGGTCTGCAGAGTGAACCATGGGCCAGGCTGCCAAACACAAGAAGATCTCACAAAGTGTGTGCTGAGTCACCAAATGAAAGAACAAGCAACCGAATAAGTGCAAGCCAGCCAGTTCTAGTACGAGTAACTAAGCCACCCCTAGACATGGTTTATTCAAATCCAATTACCCCAATTTTGTTGCATCAGGAAATAATTATACACTTACCATTCACTTTTTTCATTCAACAAATGTTTTCTGAAGGCCCCTGCCAAGCTCAGAGCTCAATAATGGATAAATTTGTACCCTCAAGAGCACAGGGAGAGGATCTTGCAGACATCCACCATTTTCACTGGGGTTGTAGGGAAATGAGATACGTGGGACTGCTCATAACTGCTCATGGCTTCATTCTTATCATGGGCCATGGATGTAAAAAGCCGTGGTTCTACCTTTTGCATTGGACATTGTTGGAGACATCCCAGGGTCACAGCAGGAATGTGGGTGGTACTGGCATCTGGAAGTTAGTTAGAATCCAGGAATGCTGCTCAACATCCTGTAAACTAAAGCACAGTACAACTCCTATGCCAACAAGTCATATGACCCAAAATGTCAACAGTGCTGAGACTGAGATCCACCTGTAGCAAAAGTGTAAAGTCAAAGATGAACAGAAAGCTCCCATTAAGGATGCACCTCTCAGACTCCTCAGGGAAAGGAGTACGAAAATTAAGTAAAACAAACCACAACAGCAATAAAACAAGCAAAGTATACACAACAAAATACAATCAAGCTTAAAATATGCCTTGGATTGGCAGTGGTACTCAGCAAATTACTCTAATTACTGGGGTGTGTTGCAAATTTTGGCAGTGGTGCCGGTGTCCTGGAAGGGAGAAAATTTGATTTCCAGGATCTCCAAGAAATTCACTTAGGAAAATCCGTTTTTTATCCTGGTTGCCAGAGGATCTCAGGTTCTATAAGAAGAAACTGTTTCGTCTAGGACAAAACCCAACATCTACAGCCAAGGAGGACAGAGTACCTACCTCAAGATCCCTCACTCTATTTTAGAGGTTAATTATAAGCCCAGAGACCACAACCTGCAAATCAGCATTCTACAGAGAAGGGTAGGATGGTAACCTCTTTCCTGGCTATGCAGAAAATGTCAGGTTTTAATAAGCTCCAAAGAGGAGTCACTAGGGACTCAGAGAGGTAGGGAAAGCTCTACTCCCCTTCTTTTCCTAAAATGTTCCAGTTCAGGCCCAAATCTAGTTGAAAAAAAAAATTTGTGACAAAAGCGAACAAAAATGTGGAACAGCATTAGAACGCTTGTGTTCAAATCCCAGTCCACCACTTACTCACTGTGTTGACCTTGGATAAGTTACTTAAGTGTCTCAAAGCCTCAGCAAAACAGTGGGTAATAACCCACATCGTTGGGCAGCTGGCAGGCATTATGTAAATTAACACAAATAAAGTACTTAGAATAATCCCTTGTACACAAGGAACGCGATCCAAATCTTTGTTATGACAGTCGTTAGAACATGGGCCACAGAAAGAAGCGGCCACTCCATATGTTTACAGACTCTCCACACTGCATAGTACCTAAGTTACTTCCAGGATATATTAAATTCCTGTGATTTTTGCTTTGGTTTGATAGCAATACTTTAGTCAAGGTGCTGTTTTATCAAAGTTGACATAATTTTGAGTTTTTGCCAGGTCTCATCCAAAAAGAATATGTATCCTGCAGGTTTGAGATACCGACTTTTTGTCTATTTTATCAACTATGAGAACAGGTATTTTCTAAGCTACATCTATGATTATGAATTTGTTTATTTTTTATCTTATATATTTAGAAGATATGTTATTAGAGACATACATATTTGGAAGTACGTTTTCCTATTGAATCGATCACTTTATCATTCTGAAAAATTCCTTTTTATATTTCTAGTAATATGTATTCCCTTTCCCATGTCATACTAACACAGCCATGACAGCTTTCTTTGGCCGAGTCTTTGCATGGTTTATTTTCATTATCGTTTTGCTTTCACCATATCTGTGTCTTTACATACAGTGTGCATCTTATCAACAGTATTTGAGATAATCTTTAAACTCCAGTCTGGAAATTTTGGTATCCCAATTATAGTGAACGATAATTCAGGAACTTGGAATTATTCAACTCCATCTACCTCAGCCTGCCTCTGTGCCAGAGCAGAAATGTACATATTTTACTTTAATAACTGTGATAAATCCCACAAGATACTATTTGTGATGGTTTGGGTCTGGGGTGTCCCTAAAAGTCCAGGTTGGTAAGGTGATTCAGTCATGGAAGTAAATCCACTGGTTTCCTGTGCTGTTGAGAGGTGGGCCTGGTTGGAAGGGAGAGACCACTGGGGCTTGTCCTGGAAGGGTGTGGGCCAGCTCTGCCCTGGCTCTCATCCTCTGCCTCCTATCTTGCCGTGCTGTGAACACGTCTCTCCAGCTAGGCCTCTGCAGGACCTTCTGCTGTTGCCAACCGTCCACAAATGAACTGAGACCTGCTGAAACGGTGAGCTAAAACGAACCCCTCCACCCCTAACAGTGGGTGCTGTGTGTCCTGTCTAAGCAATAAAAGAGTAACAAAGACACTATTATTAATATTAAGTAATAACTTTTTTCATGATTACTTTTTTGGGGCATCTTTTCTGCAGATTCTTAGGGTCATTTTCTTTAAATCTGAAGAAAACAATATACTTTACAATTTCTTCTTTTTTCTTTTTCTTTTCTATTTTTTCTATCCATCACCCCCCACCAACCCCACTTTTTTATCCTTTTTTCCCCTGTATTGGAGATTGAGCCCAGGAACTTTGTACTGAACTACATCCTTGACCATTTTTTGTTTTTTTTTATATTGAGACAAAACCTCGCTAAATTGCCCAGGCTAGCCTCAAACCTGCAATCCCTCGGCCTCGGCCTCCCAGGGTGCTAGGATTACAGGCACGTGCCACTTCACCCAGCTACTTGAGGATTTCTTGTGGTACAGGTTCACTAATGACGTCTTTGGTCAACTTTTTACTAACTGAAAATGTATATTTTACAATTTATAATTTTGGAAAAAATATTATTGTTCAGGTTATAAAATTCTGTATTGGCAGGGTTTTTTTTTTCTTTCAGCAGTCTAAAAATAGCATTCCATTAACTTCTGATAGCATTTTGTTGTTGATGTTGAAAGCGTAACCATTTGTCTCACTGTGGCTCTTTAAAATCTAGTCTGGAGCACATGTGTCTTACGTGTTTATATGTCCCATCTTCTTCTGTCACACAATGTGAGCTGTGTAATGACAGGAGCCACATGAGGCTTGTTCATCAGCGGCATCTAGAATTGCGCCTGGCACGTGTATACTCGACGTGTGTATTAAAACAATCTGAAAATGAATGAATAAATGAAGTGTGCAACAGGAGCACAGTGCAGTGCCTCACACAAAGCAGCCACTTCGCAGAGTGAAAGAACAAGTCGTTGCTCTTGACAAGAGCCACATTTCTAAGTTTACAAAGCCACTCACTGTTGCACGGCTTAACTTAAATTCTACCATTATATAAACACTTTCTTAACCACTTTCCCTACTTGCATGTTATATATTAAGATAGTGACTTAGAAAAATAAGGCGTTGGTAGGGGTAAGATTCATTTTAGGCTTTTTTTTCTTACATTAAAGATTCCAAAATGTAGGGTTTTATTTTTTTGGGATTGGCTTTCAGATAAATTTATCTCATTAGACAAAGACATGGAAAGTAAAAGAAGTTTCAGCTGATTTTAAGCAAATAAATATGTTACTCATTTTCAAAAAGCATCAGCCTTAAGAACCACCAAAGACACTTCACGTAAGTGAGATTTTCTGTTCTGGCCAAAAAGAATGAAATAAAGATTCTATTATTAAAAAAATTTTAAAAACGTATCAGCTTTGCATTTGCTGTCCTGTATTTTCTGCAGCCTCAGCACATTTGGCCTTCTTGTCTGTCTACAAATGGTGTAAAAACAATTTAAGTTGCAGCAAAGGGATTGCTTTGATGACTTTTAGGTTTTCTCTACATCACATGACAACACAGGAGGCAAGCCTTTGGAACCCAACCTCTAGTTCTTTCAAGGAAGGATAAACACAGTGCATAGATTAGTCAGACAGAACGACGGCTGTGCCTCTCCTGCGTCTGCCAGACAGCAGAACTATTGTACTAGCACAAGTCGTAATATGTGACTGAGTATCCAAGTTTTTCAACAATGCAGTACTTAACATGGGCCAAGAACCCCTGAAGTCATAGAGCCAAGAGTTCCTAACACACTTTCTGGCTCGGTCCTCTCATTTTAGATGTGAGACGATGGAGGCTCAGAGTAGTTGAGAGGTTTAAAATATTGAGTGCCTTACTCTCTTGCCAACTCGGAATGGGGAAGCAGTGCTAAAAAAGGAACAGAAGAAATGATAGATTTATAAATTTCTATCTTAAAGCATTTAAAAGATAAGGCATATAAATATTCTTTCAGTTACCTTTCTTGCTTCAGTTAGTCACTTAGACTGCTTATAAATTACAGGAAAGTTTCAATCTAGAAAACAATGAAATTACATTAGCCCTGTCCCCCACTTCAACTACATTCAGAACAAAGATTGTAGCTTATGTGACTTTTTGTCTTTACATTTTTACAGTATCCTCTGTAAAAGAGGCACCTTTCCTGAAATTATTCTCCAAGGTTCTGATAATAACTTTCTGTAGACTAGCTGGAGACTGGTCTAATTAAAATGGCAACTGAAAGACGCAGGAGTGCTCAACAAAGAGCTCTTGGCTTTTAACTGGAATTAGGAAGACTTTAAATGTTGCCTATGTTGGTCCACCAAAAATTTGAAATTTGCAATTGCAATAGCATTACACAAAATGTTTGCAGTAAATTATCATTAAAGTATTTTTTAATCTGGAATATTTATCTTTTCCCTATTTTATTGATATGTACAAGTGCAAAATTTAAGGTTTACAATGGAGTTAAGTATTTTGTGCACATACGTTTCTTGTCAAAGTGACAAGGGCTTTCCCGCTCTCCTTTTGTCCCTCCCCTTACCCTCCTTTCCCTCCCTCTTTCCCCACCCTGTCTCCCTCTTTCACTCTGTCTTTCTTTTGAAGTTCCAGGAGATAGTTGTGGTCTGGGTCTCTTATATCAGACAGACCATTTGATGTTTCACCTTCTGCTTCTGACTCACTTCACTAAGCATGATGTTCTCAAGTTTCTTCCATTTGCCTGTAAAAATCTCCACCCTGTTGGACCTTACAGATGCATAGTATTCCATCATGTATAAATCCCACAGTTTGTGTATCCATTGGTCTGTTGATGGGTATTTTGGTGCCGTCCATATTTTTTCTATTATTAGTTGTGCTGCTGTGAACATGGGTATGCATGTATCTCTGTTATGTGTTGCTTTGGTCTCTTTTGGATATATTCCCAGGAGGGGTGTCACTGGATCGAAGGGGATATTTATTTCTAGTCCTTTGAGTGTTCTTCATACTGCTTTCCAGAGTGGTTGAAAGAATTTACACTCCCACCAGCAGTGCAGGAAGGTTCCTTTCTCCCCACAGCCTCGCCAGCACTGATTACTGTTTGACTTGTTGATATAGGCCATTCTCTCTGGAGTGAGATGGTATCTTAGCGTTCTGATGTGCATTTCTCTTACGGCTAGAGATGTTGAGCATCTTTTCATGTATCAATTGGCCACTTGTACTTCTTCGTGAGTGAACTGACTCTTCATTTCTTTTGCCCATTTTTCAATAAGATCCTTTATTTTGGTGGGCTTAATTTTCTTTAGCTCCCTGTGTATTCTAGTTATGAGTTTCTTATCTGAGGTGTTGATAGTGAATATTTTTTCCCAGTCTGTTGGTTCTTTATTTACAATGTTGACAGTTTCCTTTGCTGTGCAGAAACTTATTAATTTGACAAGATCCCATTTGTTGATAATGGGGATAATTTCTTTTGCTCTTGGTGTCTTGTCTAGAAAGTCCAAAAGACATTGGGGTGGAATATTTATTTTTTAAGTTGGTCCAAGATCTCCATTTAATTTATGGAAGATTCCAAATACTACAAGTACTCTATGGCAGATATTAACCTGGCTCAATTCTCAGAAAGCCAATATAGGAGAAAAATATCTATGAACTAAGTCACACCCCAATAATTTGGGCAAATTGTGATGTGTAAGATCACATGGATATTAATTACTTAAAAGGGTATTCTTTATACAAACTGTAAAGCTAAATCTTATTCCAGTCCAAGTTCTCTTTTTCATTTCTATTTAATGCAGTCTGACTTAAAAGTCTTGATTTATGTGAGGACTCTGGACATGATGATACTTTTCTTTGGCCAGAGCTGAATCAGTGATGAAGCACAGTTATTTTTAAAGTATGTTTCATAGATAGTTTTTAGAAAATGCAAATTGAAAAAATAATTTTACAAAAAGGTCTTAGAAGCAAATAGAATTGGCAAATTAAGTGAAATATAAGGTAAATAAGTATTTATACTGATAATGTTTTAGGATGGTTTGTTCTTGATTGTACCTCTAAAAATTACTTAAAGATAGACTCGATTTGCAGAGTAATCTCAGTATTGCTTTTCCCTTAGTTGTGCCATCATGCCCTGGCCCCATCCCTAACCATTCTAGCATTCAAAAAGGGGTCATGGGGTCAGATAAAGGCTGGTTTAAGTAAACATGTCTATACATATATAATTGCTCTAGAAATGATAAAGTACTATACAAATGTTGACGTTTTTAGGAATGACCATACTGTGGTGATAAAAATTAATATACATGTATCTCTATGCTTTTTTGCTTTGTTTGGACATACACAGACATGTGTGTGCCCACATACACACATGCACACATGACTGTCACAGCTGAAAAATGTGTCCTTCATGAGAAACCTCATTTCTGGCTAAGCTATTCTGACCTCTGTTTCTGTGACTTTATCCATAGCCTTATCAGCACAGATACCTCTCCTGTTGTTAACACATTCACATATGTATTTTCCAAAGTGTGAAATTTGGAGACAACCCAGGGTTAAGCAGAATTCAGTACATGTCACTCAGCTCAGTCCTGAAGGCCTTGGAACCTTCATGGTACATCACTTTATGAGCCTTCAAGAAGGAATTTTAACTTGTAGAATAGTTTGTAAATTTCAGTTCCATTGGAACTGTTTTTGTCCTGTATTTGTGAGTGCAAGTGGTCAGCAGAAGGCATGTTTGGAAAAGCTGCTGTATAGACTTGGTAGAAAGGAAAGGGCGGAAGTACTGAGGAAGCAGCTCAGAGGCTGCGGTCTCCAGGAACCTCACTGCCTTTGGTATAGGTTGTAGTTTTAGTGTGACACTTAAGCAAAAATATGAAGTTATGGAAGCTAAATGCATAGAACGATACCCAGGTTAATTAATTGCTTTACCATAAAAAATTTTTGTCATGACAAGCTAACCAATTCTAGAAACAGCAAAATCTGGAGCAACCTAAATTTCTACAGGTAGGAAATAATTAACTATCTTGACTTTTCTGCTTCAGATAAAATCTTAGGCTAAAAATTTTTATAACATATGCAAGTTGTCTTAGTTACTTTTGCAATGTGGGACATAGTACCTGACATTCACAACTTAAGGGAGGAAAGGTTTGTTTCTGTTCACAGCTTCAAAAGGTCTCAGTCCATTCGTGAGTGGCTGGAAGTGGTAGACGCGCTTAATGGAAGGAGGCGGGGCAGGAGAGAAGCTTCTCACGCCAAAGTAGACGTAGAGTCATGAGATTGGGGAAGGGTACGGCTAGTGTATGTCCTTCCTGGCCCAGTCCTAGTGACACCTTCTAGGTCAAACCCCAGTGATCTGCCTCCTCCAACCAGGCCCCACCTCGTAACAGCACAAGAACACAATGTATTAACTCCACAATTGAATCACTTTCCAACGTAAGGCTTTTGGAGAAAGTTCCAGATCCAAACCACAACAACGTATACGTGTAGGTTTGTCGACTCAGTGAATAAATACAATTGAAGCATGTTTTGGTAAGATCTTTGTCTGGGTAGGATTTTAATTTTGTTCGGTGATTTTTTACATAGCATATAGGAGGCTCAAGGGGTTTACTGCCAAAACATATTCAAGTTTGGTTTTTAATCATACAGAAGTTGATTTTTACTTAAATAAGCCTTGGAATTTCTGATATGCAAATAATTATCATTAGCTCCATGTCCTATTATTAATGAACTTGCAACACTGACAGTCTTTGTCGAGCAGCTCTCTGAAGCACATGACCTTCCTCTTCTCTTACCCCACCTCAAAACCTCAATCGCAGATGTTTAAAACAGGTTAACTAGATGACCCGAGCCAAGCCAATAAGATTTCTTTTTCTCAGAACTGAAAACACAACTAAATGTCTGAGTCAGTTGGATAATTGTGAGTGCTCATAATGTTAATTTAGGGCCAAGGGAGGTCAAAGCACACAAACCACTGAGAGCAAATGACTCATCTGTTAGGAGATAGATCTAATCACTGCATAAAGGCAAAAATAAATTGCCTGAATTAAGGTAGAATGACTTTTTTTTTCCTCTCTCAGGAAACAGACTGAGTCCAGATGACATGACGACTCCCCTTTGCCGGGGGCTGAGGCTTCTGTGATCTTGCAAATTACCATCCTTAGGGCTGTGCAATCCAAACCAGCTCGCTTCCATATCCACATTCCAGACAAGGGGGTGGGGAAAAGAGCATTACCTTCCTGCGACCTCAGAGCCACATACAGTGCTTGCGCATGACACCAAAACTTGGTCATGTGGCTGTGCCTACCTGCAAGGAACTCAGAAAATGCAATCGGGAGCCGGGAGGCCTCGTGTTCAGCTAAACAAAATGGCTCTATTAATGAAGAACCGAGGAAGAATAGATATTGGAGAAAAATTAGCAGACTGCTGAATTGTAAGATGTAAAAGAGGCACTCAGACAACCAGCAGAAAGAGGCAAAAATGCAGCAAAAGGAAAAATGAGAGAGACAGAATCAGAGAGTGAGGGAGCTGTGACTTCCCATTGTGCAGACAGCAGTCTATCCAGTCACAATAGGAGACGGGCTCTGTGAAATTCCTGGGTGTCCGTCAACAGTCCCCCTAGTGTCTCTTGGGCCAGTTTGTTTCTTGCAAGTAAAATGATGAAGATAACATTAGTTGTGTTCGTTTTACTTATTTTCCTCATTTATTAACTTATCCATCTTTCCCTGTCCCCATTCTCCACGATCCAGGGTAACCCCTATTCTCCTAAATTCTATGACAGTTCACACATGGGGAGATCATGTGCAGCCGGCCTTTCTGTGCCTGGCTCACTCCCTTTATCATAATAATCACCTATTTTACCCATATTGCCACGAATGACAGGATTCATTCTTTTTTACGGCTAATAGTACTGTGTGCGTGTGCGTGCATGTGTGGGTGGGTGGGTGTATTTCCATTACTCATTTGTCAGTGTCGTGTCAGTCACAAAGGTGGTAACGTTTTTTTGGCTGCTGTGAATAGAGAAGCAATGAACATGGTCATGTAGATACATCTTTGATGTTGGTTGGTATCTAAAATAAATAACTGAAAAAACTTAATGGCAAAAAATTAAGTAGCCCACTTTAAACACAGTCAATCCACCTAATCAATTATCAAAAGAAGACTTGCAAGTGATGGCCAGACACATGACGGGACTTTGAATATTATAAATCACCCACAAAATGCCAGTCAAAACAACAATGGAATAGTACTTCAATCCAGTAGAATGGCAACTAGCACAAAGACTAGGGGCTGGGGGATTGGGGACTTAACTTAGCAGTAGAGCACTTGTCTAGCCAGCACGATGCCCTGGGTTTGGTCTTCAATGCACAAACACACACACACACACACACACACACACACACACACACACACACACACTCTTAAGACTAGAGATAAGGGCTGGTGAAGACGTACAGAAGAGACAGCCATTGCAAACTGCTGAGAGAAACCCAAGTCGGTGCAGCCCTGATACAAAAGATTACACTAGCTTACAGCATTCCCCAATGAACTAAAAACAGAAATACAAAATGATCCTGCGGTCACTGGATGGCTCCTGAGCACGGAGTGATCATGGGCACAGACACCAAGAGATGAAGTCAGTGTGTTGATCTCACTCCTTGTTGCTGGTCTGTTTGGGTTTTCTCTTCTTTCCAGTCTCTGTAAGGGGTAGGCATCTAGGACCCTGCCCATTCTTGTAGGTTATCAGATTTGTTGGAATATAGTTGTTTATAATAATTACTAAAAATCTTCTTCTACAGTCTTACTTATAATCTCTCTGTTTTCATCTCTAATTTTATTTATTCGCGTCTTCCCTCTATCTTAGGGTAGCTAATGGCAGCTTTTCAAAGAACTAGCTCCTTATTTCATTAGGTTATTTTTCATACATCGATTTTTAGTTTCTGTTTTATTTCTGCTTTGATCTTTATTATTTATTTCCTTCTACTCGTTGTGAGTTTGTTTTTCCCCCTAGGTTTCCTAGTTCTTTGAGCTGCAATGACAGTTGTTTATCTGAGATCTTTCTACTTGTCTGATGTGGACCTCAACTGCTGTGCACTCCTCCCTTAGTACTAATTTTTTGCTGTATTCAGTACATTAAGACTTCATTTTCATTTCATTCAAGGAATTTTAGAATTTTTCTTCTCAATTTTTTTCTTGGTTCATTGGTTGTTCATAACTAATTCACTTAAGACAAAAACAGAAGACATCACAAATGCACCAGGTTATCCCTGAAAAAAATAGAGCCTCCTTCAAAAATTATCCTGGGAAAACTGGTTATCCACATGCAGAGGAACGAATCTAGACCTGCATATTTCACCTATACTAAAAATCAAATCAAAATGAATCAAAGACAAAATCACTGACCCTGTTGGAAGCTAAAACAGACAAAATCCTTGAAGACATAAGCATGGGCAAAAATTTTCTCTGAATTACACCGCTGCACACCAGATAACACCAAGAATCAGAACATGGAATTAAAACATTATGCATATCAAAGGAAGCAATCAACAGGGCTGGAGGCAGAGCTCAGTGACTAGCTGGGCATGGTGGAGCAGGCCTGCAATCCCAGCTCTCAGGAAGCTGAGGCAAGAGGATTGCCCTGAGTTGGAGGCCAGACTAAACTATATACTGAGCTCAGGACCAACCTAAACTTTGGAGCCAGACCGATTCTTAAAAAGCAGAGAGAGAGAGAGAGAATTGATGGAATGGAGGGTAATTTTTGCTAGCTACTTCTTGGGCAGTGGGCTAATATCTAGAATATTAAAAGAACTGAAAAAAATTAGATTTCCAAAAATAAAAGACTCAATAAAAAATGAGTAACTGAAATGAACAATTTTCAGAAGTATAAATCCCCAATCCAATCAAAAGAGAAATGCAAATTAAAACAATCCAGTATCAGTGTTCAGAGAAAAACAGAATAAATTGTGTGTGTGTGTGTGTGAGTGTGTGTGTACATTTATAGATACACACAGGCATACACACACATGCATAAAAGTATATGTAACTATACACTTGGCAGCTGCTGGGTTGTAGGCTGCAGCAGTGAACTAGCTTATACCCTTCCAGGTCCTGTTCCAGGGATTTGCGTCTTCTGGGTCAAGCTTTGGTGTTCCACTCCCTCCAAGGTTAAGCCCCAGCCACCTGCCTCTTCCTCGGTTCCTATCAGTACAGAGCTCCATAGGTATCACATTGCACCCAAATATATGAGGCTTTTAGGGGATACTCCAGATCCAAGCCATGACACGGACCTATACCAGGATGCAGCCTGGGACCAGTCTGACTCACTAAAAGGAAGCCAATATTGCAGAGCTGTACACTATGACATGTCTTGAGAAAAGAATCATCTGGAGGCTGAAAATGTTTCAGGCCACACAGGTGAATAGCTGTGTCTATCTTAAGTGTTGGGAGTGCTTCTTAGGCACAGTGACGGTGGATTCAGGAGCGGGCATGAAGGCTGGCAGGTGGACAGCAGTGGCTGAGCTTACCACCTGCGTTTCTGAACACTGGTGGGGTTGGGGCACTGACAACGCATCACCAAAGCCTGAAAGAAACATTAAAGTGAGAAGGTTTTGATAATCCTTTACTTGTTTTTGAGGAAAGGTAGTTAAGTACTCAAGTCATACCACGTTCATTGCATCTTGATTAATTACACTTTCTGTTGAACCCATGTTGACCTCTGACCCTAGGAAAAGTCAAGCCCTAAATTTTAATATAATTCTACAATAATACAAAACAGACTCCATATATTGTCCAACAAACCTTGACTCTAATATTTGCCAGTGAGCAGTCCTACTTGAACAAGAGGCTCAAGGGTTGGATAGGGAAGATACTTTCTTCTGTTGTTATGGCTTGGATCTGGAATGTCACCTGCAAGCCTCATGTCTGGAAGGCAATTGAATCATGTGAGTTAATCCTCATATTAGTTTTAATGCTAATATGAGGTGGGGCCTGGTTGGAAGAGGCAAATCATTAGGGTTTGGCCAGAGGGGATGGATCACGGGGTGGGGGAGGGGACGGGGGGGGGGGCATAAGCTAGAAGGAGATCTGCTAGCTCCTCCTTCCCTCGCAGTCATGGCTGTCTGTCGCGCCTGCTGTGACCACCTTCGCTCTGGAAGACCTCTGTCCTACCACTTCTGCCAGCTTCCCGTGAGGCTGGGACCTTCTGAAACTGTGAACTAAAATAAACCTTGCATCCCTTAAGTTGTGGGTGTCGGGTGTTGTGTCTTAGTGATGAGAAAGTAACTAAGGTACCTGCTATTTCTTTCAGGCTAGCGAAACAGGAAAAGTAAAAGAGAAACATTCTTTTCACAGTTAGAATTAAGAAAGGGAACTTGCGATCAGATCTGAGAAAGCGCTTGGGATGCGAAAGATAACTGAGAATAAACCCGCAGAGAGCTAATTATGGTCAATTCCCCCAAGCAGACCTCAGTCTAGGATACTACTGAAAAAATCCTTTTAAGGGATAACTGAGCGTAAATAAGATTTATTAATGTATGCATTGCTAAGATTAGTCATTCCAAACATTTATTTAGTTCAGCAGTTCTCAGCATTAGCTGCATCTTAAAAATCCCAGCGCCCACACTACAACTGGCCCAATTAAGCAAAAACTTCAGGGGGGTGGGGACCAAGATGTTAATCTTTTCAAAATCTATCCAGCTGATGCCAACATGCACTCTAAATATAGAGCCACTGATTTAAGCATATTTAAAAATGAAAAATTGAGAAGATTAACATGGGTTATTGAAGCACTGTTAGGTAGTTTCACAATGCAAGGATGTCTGAGGATGAAAGTACTGGTCATCTACGAGAAAATATACCACCCCCAAAAATAATCCCAGAGATGAGGCACAGAAGAGGAGCAACAGGATAAAAAAAGACCTCTGCCCCAGGGCGGGAAACCTCAGTCAGCAGCCTTAGTGGAGACAGCGGCTCCTCCAGACCATGGTGACTTGGGCTCTTCCTCGCGATGGGGCCTGCATAAGGCAGAATGCGTAGGAGTGCGTTAGAAGACGAAGCGAAGATTTTAGATTTAGCTGAAGTAGGGGAATGAGCCATTGTGGGTAGGTGGGTGTGTCACACACCTGTAGGAAGCATGAGGCCTGTGCAGAGGAGCCTCATGTCCCTGCTGCTATGGAAGCCAGGGCGTTACTTGAGGTCTACAGTAGTCTAATGCTAAGGACAAGATAATGAGTTAAAAACCCAATGCAGTTCTCAACATTAGTAATTATTAGGGAAATACAAATCAGATCCACAAAACATTCTTCCTTGTACCACCATCATAAAAACCATCATCCTCAGTTTAACCTCTTCATTTTCTATGATTTTTGGGTGGGCACACTTTCACCCATGCCTTCCTTCAAGGTTCCTGGGAAGTTAAAAAAAAGTTTGCTCCACTCCAAGATTACATTTTTTAAAAATTCTTTCTTGTAATTGTCAGATTTCTTCAGTTTCATCTGAACGAGGAACAGTAACAAAATTGCATTTAGAAAAAAGGCAGGATTCCACCAGTTAAAATAATGGAAACATAAAATTATATACTTCACTTATACACTGGATCCAAAGAAACATCATGGTTTGGTCCCTGCTTGTCTAGGGCAATTTCAAGTATTTCTCGTTACTGCAACTTAAAATATGTCTAACAAAATGTTGCTACCACTGAGTGCACACATGACTCATTTTTCTTCCCCTGGGCAGCCTGCATTCTGTTCCGGCGCCCAGAGGGAGATTGTATTTGGAGTCTTAACAACAGTCTCCAGTAAACAGATCACACTGTTTACCGGAGGACCAGCTTGGAAATGGATGCAGTTGGACGCTGATGATTTGGCAATAATTAGCATGGACTCTCTTCAGGATTTCATGTGATAGGTCATTAATATCACGTGCACACTGATATCCATTAAAGAAAAAATTTCTTTGTAGACCTGGGGATGTAGTGGTACAGTATGTGCTTAGCATGTATGTGTCACTAAGCTCAACTGCTAGCATCCCAAAAAGGAAAAAAAAAAACCTTTTTTTTTCCTTCCCAGAGTGTTTTATTCAGCAACATTAAGAAATGTTTAGAGGTCATGGTCCTCATCAACTTCAAAATAGGTCAAGTTTTAACTTACCACCATGAGAGATCAAAAAACAAAGTGGCTATGTTTCAAAAAAAAAAAATCACAAAGACATTACCATTAATTCCCCTCAACATGCTCAGTCCTCACTGTGATCAAAAATGTGGTGAAGGCGTCTGCTATGTGCCAGGAAAGATGGGTTCGTGAAAACACTGCAGTGTGTCCTCATCCACATTCTCCATGGGATGTGGCACTGTGCGATGTCTGTCTTCTCCAAAGTCAAAACGACCATGAAAGGTACATGTTTTGAATTGACTGAGGATATGAAGACAGACACAGCAGTGTACCTCAAGGTAGGGAAGACGACTTCCAGAACTGCTTCCCAGGGCAGCAAGATGATGGCCTGAGGGATTCAAACTCCGCGGGAGCATTTTGAGAATTAATGATAATGTGTCTTTCACTGTAATAAACTTTAAAATTTAAACATTCATTGTATTTTTTCACAGGCACCTCCTAATTTGGGGGCTTTTCTGGGAGTTATCTTAAAAATGATTTCTAGGAATAAGACTTCCGATTTTTTGTTCTATTGCAAACAAAATACAAACACATTGGGTGTGTTAAATCTTGGTAGTGAAAATTCTAGAATCCCCTTAGGAGCTCCAATCTTCCCTAGAGATGAAAGGATCTCCGCAATGAACACCAGCACAGTTAAGGCAAGTGTAATCAGGGCAGGACAAAGTGGGCTGTTGTTGCTGGGGGTCTGTTTTGGTGTCCTCCCTCTGCTGTGTAGTTATCTACTAAGGTTTGATCAACAATAAAGTGATTCTTCCCAAAGAACAATAAAAACAAACAAAATGAGAGAATACTATCAACACCAATATTTCTTGAAGCCAAGAACGGAGGAGGAGTCATTTATATTTTTTCTCAATACGCAGCCTAGTGAGAGATCCATGGAGGCGATGAATCTGAAACCCCAGCCTCAGCACAGTCCCAGCTGAAGTGCTCTGTGCCTCAGATTCTCAGACCACTCCATGGACAGAACTATTCCAGATACCTAACGCCTGGGAACAATTCCTTGTCAACTCAGGTTATAGATTTAGTAAACAAAAATGCAAAATACCCAGTTGAATTTCAATTCCAGAAATAGTAACATTTCATAGGAAACTGGTTTATGTAATATATGAATCATGTGCTAAAATTTTTATTTGGGTGCTTATCTAAAATTCACATTTAACTATGGGGTCTGTTATTTTATTTGACAGTTCTACCTCCAAGGCATCTAGCTAGTTCTAATGAATAGTTTTTTTTCCTCAAGATGAAAGACAAAAATCTATCTTCCACCCATTGGTAGTCCTTCAGATACTAAAGAACAGCTATAAAGTCATTAAACTTGGATTATCTTGAGTTTACTTCTGTACCATTTGACTTTGAGAAGTTTACTTAACTTCTGTTTCCTCATCTCTGCAGGATATTATTATTTACACGACAGAGAAGCCATATTACAGTGCTGAGTAATCTCATGGTTACAATGGTAGCTACAGTCGGCCACAATTCTAAATAGTTGGTGAAAATCTGAAACAGACTTCTCACAAGGGTAGACCTCTGGGATAGCGATGACCCCTTTCATTATGGGCTTTCACAATGCAGCTCCTGGTCATCACACGGCTGCACCATCAACTCACTTTGACTGTCTTGTCAATGACAGCTCCTCTTTTTCCAACATACACACTACTGAGAAATTGATCTTGTGTCCTGTATTTTATTTCACCATTTCCAAGTATATAAGACTTGTTAGACTTTGGCTTTTCTTTATGGTTGTTCATCTAGCCTTCGTAGGTTGTTTTGGTGATCAAAATCTTCACCTGTCACCTGCTTGTTTTCAAATTGTTTCTTGGTACAAAAAGTCAACCTTTGTAGCAGATGACTGAGGAATGTTAGGTTAACAACTAAGAGAGCCTCACTCACTACAGAGTTTTTTCTGGGTGAAGGAGTTCTTCTGACTGACAGTTGTTTATAACCATCATCCATTGGGTGAACAGACCGCAGCAGTAACCAGATGAATAACCAATGGCTCAAGTATGGCTACCTGTCAGGCGGGCCATGGAGAGAAAGCAACGACAGGTTTTTGCATTATTTGAGCTCCACAAAAAGAGAGATTATTTTACATCTTTAAACATGCATTCTAGGATGTGTACCAGAATCAAGTGATTGTTCTTCCCTAGCATTTGCCCACAGACGTGTAGGTCAGAGCACATCACATGACACCATAGCTCTAGTGTTTACAGTCATGAACTTCATTCTGGAACTGTTTTCCATCTGGCAAGCAGAAGAAAGGGCACTTTATTCCATGGGCCACTCTTGATCTTAAGAGACTCAAGCTTCACATATCAAAGGACTAAGCGGCAGCTACATGCCAGGATCACTGATTCTTGGCACAGGATGGCTCCTCCACCCAGTTGGAACCATAATTCAGTCTAATCCTAAATAGCATTTACATACTGTGCACTGAAGCCAAGGATTTCCTTACAAAGCTGAGTACAAATCAATTCTGTACTTTGAGTTTATATCAGAATGTCAAAGACCCCTATGTCTTACTGCTTCCTCACTGTCATTTTAAATCCTTCTGCCATTTCCCCCTAAGCTCTACCCTCATTTGGCTCTTATGTAACTAATGTTTGCATCAATTAGGTGAACTCTACTTTTAAAACTTTGCTCTTTCTTTTTTTCTGGTGGTAGGAGAGGCAGGGCAGGGAAGGGAAGAATGTATTTGCAAGTCTGCAAGTAACCAAAGCATTCAAATTAGAAACAAGGCAAGAAAGAGATCAATTAGATACGGGCTAGCTCCAAAAAAAATCTAAAATAAATAAATAAATAAATAAATAAATAAATAAAATAGTTTGCACAAGTAACACGCAAGGATGGAAAGGCCACACGTTTTGGGTTCAACCACAGCAGGGCTCTTACACATGGGCTTCTATAATCACTGAGCCACGTCGAGCACGTAATTCTCAAGAGCTTCAGTTTCATCGAATTACTGATCAATAATACGAGGTAACTCTTACCTCAAGGTGTGAGGTGAGAATTAAGAAAACGTGGTCCCTAGCACAGAGAACTCCAAGAACGCTCATTTCTTTCAAGTAAGTGTGTGTGGACGCAGTGAGGGAGGGATGGGAGGCCTTGGACGCCTTCAAGTGGCTCCAGCAAGCATTCTGTTGGCTGTTGTCTGGAAGCAATAAATGGAAAACAGCTAAAAGCCAGTGGGTGTATTTTTTATGTTATGGAAAACTATCCCAATTGTTTATAGATTTTTTTAATGGCAAATCATAGGCAAACTGGTTTGTGGCTCCTGCAAACATCTCTAAGCAGTGACGCTTCATTATTTAGGAGGTCACTTGAGTAAACTTCATTTCCAAGTCCACAAATCAGTACCCAGTTCATTCGGATGTTTTGGGCATTTCAGTTTTCTAGGGAATACCATGAAGCAATTCCAATGAATGTGAAAGTGATCTTACAGGCACTAACTGAAGGTTAGACCACACTAGCATGTGCATAGAAGGTAGAAGCCACAGGGCCATGTTTTTTACCCATTGCTAAATTTATTATCTTGGCCTTAAAAAAGGAATAGAGCTTTAAAAATGCACGTGCAGCAAATGTAGGATACACAGGAAGAAAATTTGAATGGGACATTAATCTTGACCAGTTAAAATCTTGGGAGCTCCTATGCCTAGACCACAAGGAGCACAAGGCCTCAAGAACAATGAGCACACATTCCCAACCATGCCAATCAGTGTCCCACTAGGCACACGTTGTCTCCACCTAATAGCACCTAACTACCAGGGTTTCCAGGAGTTAGGAAAAGAAATTAGAGTACAGTTTTTCTCATTCTGTATCATGGTAGGGAGTTTTCAAAGATGGCCTTCAGCGATCACTGGCTCCTGGTACTCATGCTCTTGTATCACCTCCTGCCCTTGAGTATGGGCACAGCCTAGGAACTTGCTTCTAATAGAAGTGGCGGGCATAACAGAATGTCACTTCTTTACCTATGCTTTGAGAGACTGACTTCACCTTGCTGATCTCTACTGCCTTCTTGGCTTGTACTTATAAAACACGCTTCCGTAGTTAAGGGTCCACGGAACTGGGAAAGGTCTGCAGCCAAGGGTCGTTAGGATTAAGGTCAACCGCTCACAGGGAATAGAATCTTGAAGACAACCAACCAATGAATGATCTTGGATGAAGCAGGTATGGCCCCAGGTGAAGCTTGAGATGACCCCCCGCTGGTACCTTCATTCTAGCTAACTGCTGCCTGGTATAGATCCTGAGGCAAAGGACCCTGCCACACCTCACCAGGAATTCTAACAGTGAAGCCATCAAGTTTCAGAGCAATGTGTTGTCCAACGATAAACAGATAAGTATCATCCTATTTCAAGTTTGAGTAAAATAACTACTGTAATTTATGGCATCTTTGACCTTCTTTAGCTTAGAAACATAATTGAGAACACAGAAACAAAAGTACAACGTGACATCAATACTGTAAAATAACTTACTCCACATTGATCAGTGATTTATTCTGAGTATTGGGGTAATGAGTAATTTCATTTCCCTTAGTACTCCATATTTACTAAACTTTCAGTAATTAACAACCATAGTTTTAACAAATTTAAAGTAAAATGTATTACTGAATGCATAAAAATTCTCTTAACAAAAAATGTTCCACTGAATCAACTACCTTCAAGTCTGGTTTCATAAAGGAATTTTAATATTATACATGAAACTGGTATCTAAAAGATACATTTTCAGAGATCTCTAAGGGCAGGCAAAAGAACCCATGAACAAAAGTACTAATACACACACACACACACACACACACACACACACACACACACAGGAACACACAAGTGACAGAGTAAGTATGAATGCATAGGGCCACCTCGTGCATCACCGTACACTCAAACTGACCAAAAATAAAGCTAAAAAATCTGAATGTCTTTCTTTACGTATCTTTATTAGCTCTTTTTTCTGGTCAGGACCCATTATATATGTTTCCATACCTGCAGTGCATTTTTGAAACCAGTCAATTTGAAAATAACACATCACGACATAAGCAATTAAGAGGTCTAACATTTATTCATACATATTGTCAGTGAACTGAAGCCAAAGGTAGACTAACCAAAAGCCCATCAAGTCAGTCACTTACGGCACCCGTTGCTGGTCTCTTTAGTAGCTAGATGACGAAACAATGTTGCAGGCGAATACACTGTACATCCCTAAAGCATGAAATAAAAAGGATTATTACATTATAGCATCTTCAAGTCACATCATCTGACTTGGCAAATCAAATTTATAAGGTTGCTACATTTTTGAAGCCAGATAGTTTGATAAACTGTAACAACACAAAACTCATCTTGTTATGGGACATATGACATATTTAACACTCTAAATAAGAGTCTGTAAATATCTTAAAACAAAGTTCGCTACTCTGAGAAATCCAGAATTGGTATGGCTTCCCAAGAGAGGCCACTGTCACATCTTCCTTGTAAAGTTACCATCTTCAGAAAAGGATAAGATCTGGCACAATAATGGTGACAAGTGTGGGACCATCACTGCTCTCAGCATGAGAAGATCTGTCTATCTGCTCACTGTTTTCTAGCAAAGTGACGAGGACAAATGCCATTCTCTCTTGCTTCAACTATTCATAAAATTCAAATCACACCCATCTCCTCTTCCAATAACTGGTTGAGACCCTTATATAGAGTTGGGTTGAATTTTATAAGCCAAAATTGACACCTAAATGCAAGACTTAAAAAATTTCAACATAAGCATCACCAATTAAGATGTATAATTTTTCCCAGAAGAAACACCTCAAAATTAACCCAGGATCAAATATGTCATTGTAAAGTCTAAGAAGATATTGCTCCACACCTTTTCTATTCCTGAGTTCACTGATCATTTCTCCGGGAGAAAGCTATGACTATACGGTTGACCAGAAGGCAACTCCAGGGGGTGGCTCTTGTTTTCTCCATGCACGTTCTAAGTACAATAAAACAAATTAATGAAGAGACTTAGAACTGCTGAGACTAATCGTTGAAGACCTTCAGAGTCCACCAGAAATTCACATTCTTCTAACGCTTAGATAGCATCTAATATGTCACTCTTTGTCATACATCTGCTCCTGTTAGCCCAAACTGCCACCCACAGGTTGCCGTTCTCCCAGTTTTTTTCCACTAAATACAGAAACATTTGACTCTTAAGAAAAAAAACATCGGGCTGGAGGAATGGCTCAGCAGTTAAAGCGCTTGAGCAAGCACTAAGCGAAGCACTAAGTACCTGAGTTCGATTCCCCAGCACCACGTAAGCTGGGCGTGGTGGCGCACGCCTGTAATCCCAGCACTTGGGAGGCTGAGACAGGAGGATTGCCGTGAGTCCGAGGCCAGCCTGGGCTCTGAAGTGAATTCAGGACCAGTCTGGACCACAGAGAGAGACCCTGTCTCAAATAAATGAATAAATAAATAAAATATCATGTACTGCCTTTTTCCCCCACTGTTTAAATCTTTAAAAAAATTTAATGTTGTGTGTGGTGTGCTCATACTGAACCTAGAACTTTTTGCATGCTAGGCAAGCACTCTCCCAGGGAGCTAAAGCCCCAGCATAATTACTCAGATAATTACTCAGATAATTACTCAGATAATTACTCAGACCTCTTAATCTCTTGCTGTATTTGCTGAGCCTGATGGGAAAGACTCCAATTTAAATCAATAACCTTTTTGTCCATCGCTGTTCCTAAATCAGGCTGCACCCTGAGGCTCTGTGGCCTCTGTTATTTCAAAACTTCTATGTTCTTTTTGAGTATCTTCATGTGTGACTTCTTGATTCCATGCAGGAAACCACATCTCCTAGCTTCCTAAGAAGTAACAGCGTAATGTAACTCCCTCGTCTTCTCCTTTTATCTTAACCATCTTTTCTTCCGTTCTTTCAAATCAAGACATGTCTCTTTCCATGAGGTTAGTTCCTCCCACTTGACGTCTGGATGAGACAACACAAGAAAATGAGGAAATCAAGAGATGGTGACTGGAACTGTGGCTTTGTTTCCCCCACCAGAATGTTCCCCAAATAGCTAATCAGTGCTGTAATCACACAGAACTGCCAGCACACCTATGATGCCATTGCATAACTAGTATAGGGAAGAAAGGAGGAAATTTTGCAGTGGTTCCCAACCTTTTTGAAACCAGGGATTAGTTTAGTTGAAGACCCTTCTCTGAAGGAGGGTGAGGTGTTCTTTTATATGCAGGAGGTTGTTGGGAGATAGCTTTGATACGAGAGCAGCAACAGCAGGAGGAAAACTGCACCAAACAGATCAGCATTGGCCTTAGAATTTAGTAAGACTGTACTGTCAGGGGGCAGAGGCCCCATCCTTCCAAGGTCATGGACTGGTACTGCCCAAGGCCTGGGACGCTGGGGAACCCCTGATTTAGGTCATATTCTACTTTTTGGAAAAAGATGATTGAAGAGAGAGAAGTAGAAAGATGAAAGTAGTATAAAATAATAACTTCTAAAATTCAAACTATGTAAAATAATCTCATAGGATGTAGGAAGAAAATTAGTATGTCTCTATTTAAATTTCATCTACAAGGAGAAAATCAACCTTCACTATATCTCAAGGGAGAGCAGAAATGTCAAACTCCTTATTCTGCATTCAGAATTGTAGCAAGTTACATTTTATCTTTCTCTAGTTTGGTGGATGTACACATTTTTATTATCTTTTAAATGAAATATTCATCATCAACAAAAAAACAGACCAAAGAGACCCCTGCAAATAAACCATGAATTTGAGACACTAATAACACAAGCCTCCCAAGTGCTGGGATTACGGGCATGTGCCACCACTCTGGTTTACTGTTTGCTCTGTATTAAGCTAGTGTCTTGCTAAGTAACCCAATCTAATAGTGAACTTCTGGGCACAAGCAATCCTCCTCCTTCAGCCTCCCAAGTAGCTGAGAGTACAGCACATGCCAATACTCCTAGCTCAGTGTTCTGTTTTGAAAAAGAAAGTGGAAAATTAAAGAAAACTAGGAAAGGAGAGAAAAAAATGTGTGTAGAGTAGGGAGGAGGCATTTCTATTACATTCAGTGAAACACACAGGACTCTTCAGCAATCAGACTACAGCTCAGAGACTATTATTAGCTCAAGAGGAAAGAAATGGCCAGCATGTCAGTGTTTAAGTTCCATGAGGGCAGATGATGGTAACTGGGAGCAATTCCTTAAGAATTCCTGAAATATTTAAAACCATCTACATCCCCCCTCCCAAAAAAAACCCCTTTTATTACTAAAAAAGGAAAATTCTTCGCTCTTTAACAGGTGTAGCATTCAAACAAGTTGAGATAAAAATCGTTCCCTTCAATTTGTCTTTGAAGTGGGAATACGATCATGCTCAAAGCACTAAAGAATAAAAACAATTTGAATTGCCTTCTCAGATGACAGGTTTATGACCAAATGCACATACAAACTGCAGAATGTGATCTCCCAGGTTAGAATACCCTTGCCCTCCAGGGCCTCCACCTGAGCCCGAGGCGGGGACACCAGGCCACTGCTTCAAAACCAGCACCGAAGTGTCACTGGGAACTCCAGGCTGTTCACCTGAGGCCTCTGTTGAAAAGGTCCTAAAGGGAAAACACAAGCCTGTTCCCGCTAAATTAAATGCTCAAAGTTATGCAGAATGCTGTGAACTGCCAAGCTCATGGTGACAACCAGCCATCCTTATATCTGCTACTTTTATTTTTAGGATAATTCTATAATTTAATTTTTAAAAAACAAACACAGGCCAGAAGAGCATCATCATGTCACCTTAATAAATCCGGGATGTCACAGATCCCTGTCTTTCAGCTTTTGTTTTAGTGCTTTAATGATCCCTCCTTGATTACAAGGGGCAGGGACTTGTAGACTCTGTCATCTATAGTGGCGAGTACATGACTAGTACGTATTTAGAATATTTGCAGGATAAGTACTTAATCCTAATTTATGATACTCCCCTTAAATTTAGCCTGTCATTAAACATGCACATATATAACCATCATTTAAAGCCAACAGAAAAGCTCACTTAAAATAATCAGGTATTCCATATATTCAAGTGAATATGTTTTATTAAATGCATACTAATTTCTTTCTATAGTATGTGAGTATACATAATAAATTAGAACGTATATATTTATTAAATATAGGTAAATATAATACCAGAACATGATTATTTCAGATGAGAAATTAAAATAAACCAATTTTTATGTATTTTTGGTCACTCCAAATTGACACTGCTTGTAAAAAAATACACCAGTTTTCCCTAGGGAAAAAATTAATTCCATAGCAATGTAGTTAAGGTACATGTGTTTATTTCATAGCTTTTTGCAAGCAAAATTGCTTTGTTACAAAATGAGTTCAATGATACAGGTGCTACTGTCCACTCGAGCAAAAGAAAACCTCACATGTACATGAATGCACTTATGATTATATGCTTATAGGATAACAGGTCTAATACCCAGCATGCCTCTGGCAGCATTAAAGCAATTGCACAGGACTGCCGCAAGGTACTTGAGTATCGTGACAAGGTATTGAGTAACTTCCTGTGACCTCTCTGTCAGATACTGCTGAAAGAACTGTATGTGGAACTGTTGGCCTTTCTGCTCACTGTTTATTAGTTTATATTTAAATTATCTCAAAATTTATCCCTGGTCTGTCTTTCGGTTGTTTGGAATTTCCATACAAAGAAGAAAATGTCATGAGGTATCCTTAGTGTTAGCCATCAATGTAGCACTGTGGTTGTCAGAGAGAGTGTGGACTTACCTGTGGGTACAGTGACTGCTTTGAGGGTGTGCGCTACACATTACAGTGCAGACATGTCAGTTCATGTTAAAACTGTTCTCCTCGATCACATATGATGTGACTTTAACCCCAGAATATCTGACCAAAAAATGATACAGATCAAATAAAAAGACATATACACAAATAAGGCCATCTGCAGAATTTAAAACTCATCTCTTGGGATATTTCACAGTAATTTCTACATCATATTTTACATCATTCAAACTTAAATAATAAACCCTCCGGGAAGGACCGTGGCAGAAGCATTGCACTATCTCTTTGAGGACTTGTCCAACTTTCTGGCAGGCGATTTCCTCTGGGGAGTGGGGATTTTGGAAGGCTTGGCTGTGGATGGCCGAGAACCTGCTCGGGGCGTAGGTCTGTGAGTCTGGGGGACAGTTTCCACATCTGAGCACACGGACTGGATTTCTGAAATGTCAAAGTCTGATGCGTCACTGCCTCTGCGGCTGCTGGCCCTGCTGCCAGCTTTGCTTCCAGCTCGGCTTCCGGGTCGGCTAGGAGTCCTCTTGGAATCTGGAGTGAAGGCAGAGGTGGGTTACCCCCTTGCTACCAATCCTTGTGCAGCTGACGCTTGAACCTACTACCATCTTTAATCTCAGTATTCTCTTTCTGACCTCTGTAGGCACTCAGCAAATACTACGGACTCATGGCCTTGCCATGCAAGGGAAGGAGACTTATCCTAACGGTATAGCAAAAGCTGGATTTACATAAAAAAGACAATGTCTGGCTCACTCCTTAAAACAGAATTCTGTTTATTACAGACGTTGAGGTCTGAATTAATTTTCTGTGATTATGCCTTCTGAAGTTTCACATGTGTACCCACCACAAAGGAGGCAGCCTCTAGGTTTACGTCTTGCCTAAGGACAGGTAACTCAAAAAATACACAAATTTAGAAAGAAGACTTGAAAATTTAAAGAAGCCTTACACTTGCTGAGCTCAGAATTCAGGGGCAAGTGCAGAATTCTGTGAAGAGCCGGCAGCCGCCCAGGTGCCCATCCAGCTTGAATGGGCAAACTACCGTGTCTTTTTCTTTTTTCTGCTTTCCAATCATTTTCTCACCTTTCTTTGGGAATTTCCAAAAGATATTTTTTAATCACTTGCTCCCAAAACTCATTAATTCTCTAAGTTTGTGGACCACTGGACTACAATGGCATGTCAAAAGAGTTTATAATCACCAACTCAAAATTTCTTTCCTCGGCTGGGGATATAATCGGCGGCAGAACACTTGCCGGCCCTGTTCTCAGCACCACAAAGGGAAACACAATTTTCGTTCCCAGCTGATAACAACCTCACTTCTTCAGATCTGCGTACTGCAAGAAGCCAAGAAGAAAGAAAGACACCATACTCACCGGCAAACTGTGTCCGGACTCTGGTAGCTGCAGTTGTTATCAAGCCGCTGTCCTCCCCAGAGTGGAAGCCTTTCCCTGATAAGTAGCCTGGCATGCGCAGCTTGGTGCCTTGTATCGGTGTTCCCTGTATGGGACCAGCGAAAAGACATTTCAAAAGACTATTCATGTCCCACAATGCTCCACTGATATGAACTCTTTAAAATTGACAGAAATTTACACTTCGTTAATTAAATAAGGCATGGGGATGTATAGTGGAAGAGAAAACACAAAGATGAAGGTCCCCTGTAGAATACGCAAAAGACAGAGAGGAAAACAGCACACACTGAAGTGTGAGGGCACGGGTATCTTCCAGGCAGTGAGCATTGTCGGTGAGGAGCGCCTTCCCCGAAGGAAGGCGACCTCCTTCCTGGTGGAGGGAGTGAGACAGGGGATCAGAAAAGCTGCACTTGGATTTTCTGCTGCCTTCAGTGATTTTATGGAATGACATACCATTAAAAAAAAAAAACAACAGAATGAAAAAGTAAATAAATGATGCTTGGACACAAAGTTGTAAAAAAAGCGATGTTTTAAAGGGGGAACTGTATCATTTTACTTCTCAGCTCTGTCCATGGCTCTCATATACAAGGATCGTAGGACAACTTATTTTAAAAATTCTAACAGGAGTTTGCCGACAATGGTAAAGCAATGATAAGATGTTATGGGAAGTTGGAAATCCAAGCATTTTTTAAGATCACTATTTTAAAAATTCTGCCCAAGCTGAAAAGTAAATGAACTTCTTGAAGAATATAAAGGATGTCACTCTTCTCTAAGAACACTCAGCAAGGAAGTGACCTGTACAAAATGCATCTACACATGCACATTTTAAAATAACTGTCTCTTTAAAGATAGTTTTAAATGCTTAATGAAGTATATGTAGGACCTCTGGCTACATGAAGAAATGAATTCAAAAATATTAATATCATATTCCTATAATCTATAATATATACACTGTATATGAGGTATGGGATTTATAATGACTGATATACATATAGAATACTCAAGTTTTCAAAATGCTTTTATACACAAAGCTACAATTAATCCTCTCACTCACCTAATCATAACTTCTTTACAAATTTAAAACATTGGAGAGCCCAAGAAAGTGGCCTGCTTACGACCTGACAACGCTAATCTAGCTAAATCTGTAATTTAAAAGAAACTAAATAATCCATACAGGACTGAGGAGCTAATAACTATGACATACTCAAGATGTCACTACCATGGAAGGCCAGAATCATTCTTATCAAAATGTCTTGATTGTTACGATTTTATTGTGGAAGATTCTTCCACAGAAGAACCCTGCTGATGTTTTGTTTGGTTTTTACTTGATGAGGTTATTTGAAATGAAACACAGTTTTGTATTAGTTCAAAAACAGACTTTGTTTTAGGGGTGTTTCTACTTTTCAAACCTTTGAAGTAACCTAGAATCTTAGTTCTAAATACTTAAAACAAATGTCAATGCATCACTTGAGGGTACTAAATCTTTCTCGGTTTTTGCTATAGTAGATCCATACCAACTGAAAGACATAATATTAACTAACACTCACCACTGGAGGGATGGGAGTGCAAGTGAAGAGGAAGGAACAAGGAAAAACTGAAAATTGGGTGTTTCTGCCCCAATTCTACCTTTTAGCAATAGGATTTCTACTGAATCACAAAGGAAATGTACTTTTCCCTATGTCCCTCTTACTAAAGATGTGATTAAGTAAACTAGTTAAGAAACTGTTTTGGAAAGTACAAAGGACTTTGTAAAGGTACTATATATATATATATTTTTTGTACAAAGGTCTTGGCCTTTGAGTTATACTTGATCATTAAGAAGATAAAGTACCTTTTTCATTAAAAAAAAGTTAAGAAGTTCCCCCCTAGTTACTGTGACTTTAATATTTGACTTAATTGAACGTGAATAATCTGGTATATGAGTTAGTCATGGCAAAAATAGATATATGCTCTAAACATCTTACGTCCACGTAGCATGCCATATTAAGAAGTTAAGATATGCTTGAGTAATGTTAGTCATTGAACTTTAATAAAAGTACTTTTGGGAACTAAGAGAGAACTTCCTACAAACCCAAGCCGACACCTTCAACCTACTGCATAGGTAACTGACAACTAGTGTCCCATCCACCCATGTTGTGTGGGCAGAAATGACACCCACAGACACTCACAAAGACCACACCCATTGCAAACACTCACTAAAATTCTTTTAACTTAAGTCAGTCTCTTGCCAATGATACTGACTCTCATTCGCATCTAAAGGATGTTTCTTTTCTTGGCCAAAAGATGTCTATGAGCAAATGCATTCTATCAGCTTTCAGAGAAAATGTGCTTGTGTCTGGAAGTAATCTACAATATTTTACTCACTGAAGAGAAGAATTACTCAAGCAGAATTAGTGTGACTGAGAACAATAGGTGTGACTTCATGAAGCTGACATGTTGTCTTTTCTGTTATAATCCTTACTCTAATGTCTTGGAAGAACTGCTAGGTTGATATTTATTAAAGTCTATTAAAAAAGTATAATCAAAAGTACATATATTAAGGGAGTGGTGAGGCAGTGTTAGTGGGTGACAGTTTTAATTTCAAAAAGGTGGTTAAGACTAGAATCTGGGGCCTTACTATACCTCTGCAGATGACACGGCAAAATCTGAGCACTCTGCTGGTTTACAAGGAGTTGACACTTTGCTGTTTGTCAACCATGGTTTACCATAATTGCGTGTTAAAGGATGGAGAATCTGTGTGGAACAACGGCAAATCAAATGTAAAGGATGGCAGGCATAAACAAAGCCACAGAAAGAGACATTCATAGCTGAGAGTCACATTTCACAGTCAGAATAATAACAAAGTCAGTGGAGAGGCATGGTGATGGCAAATCATACACACCTAAACAATGAATGAAGCGCTAAAAAAGAAAATCGATCCAAAAGATAAAAAGCCCCTGAACAGATCATCTCTGTATGGGCCCCTAAGCAAAGGCTTATTTTTAAAAGAAGAGCAAATCTTTAATTTTCCATGTTGTGAGAAGGGACACAAATGGAGACAGGCAGTCCTATTAATTCCACTGACCTGAAACATTCAAAAGCAGACTAATGAAATGGACTACGCTGGAGAAGAAAAGATTTTATCCTTAAGTCCTACCTTGGGTGTGCTGGTGGCTGGGACTTGTGGAGAGGCCGCCTGACCAGCTTGACTGGACACAGAAGTCGATCTGTTGGGTGAAGCGCCTCGCGAGGAAGGCCGAGATCTTCGACCCCGGGGTCGGAAAGCAGCCATACCCTGACTGGCACCATCTGCTAAGATGAACTTCTCACGTAGTTCCATGTTGGTCCTTCCTTTTGCTGGATCACACACACACAATGACAAACAGCAACAACACACACAAAAGAAGACAGGAAAAAAGAGGCACTCAATCAAGGAAAGATGAACCCCTAGTGCAAGGGACCCTGCCGAGAAGTTCAAGAACATCTTTTTGCCATGCCAACTCCAACTCAGCATAACAAAAAGCTAAATGCATTCCTTTACAATGCATTCTTTTGGGACACAAGTGAGTTTGGGGGAGGAGGGAAAGTGTGCTTATTCTAACACTAGACACCAGCAAGAATAACCACTATAAAAGAAAGAGCATGAAAATGGAAAGCTCATGCTAAAAGTATTGTTAATCCACCAGCTACTGATGCCCACATGGTTTCGCTGCCCTTTCATCACACTGAGAAGACAAGCCAGGAAGGCAGGGACTGTGTCTTTTGCATGTACGATTGAGGTTAGGAGAATGCCAGTATTGAACATTAGGATTAATTAAATGACAGAATTACACAGAATGAGAGATGGCTCATTAGTCATGATGACAACACAGAAACTTCCAAATTTTTCACTGAAATGAGGCAGCTAGTATTTTTACTTTAAGCTTTCAAAATCTTTTACCAACATGCAGTAACAAACACCAGACCCAAGGATCCATGAGGTAATCAGTGGTGCAGCACTCGTACAAACACATAGGCACATGGAGAACACGCTACAAGAACCCGACGGGCAACGTGTTAGCATGTGTTTGCTCACTTATATAACACCTGCATTTGCAGCACACTGGAAGTGTGCCAAATTTTCAGAATTGAAGTTTGGAAGCGCCAGCTCAGTTGGATATGAGGTAAGCCATACGCAATGAGTGAAGCGTGTTATATTAAAACAAATGATTAAAGCAAGAATGTAAAAGTAGGAAAGAGAAAAGGAAAGCGGGAGAGGCAAAGAGAGGGATTGCCAACCTATAGTAGGCTGAGTAGTAGTAATTGAAGAGTTTGATTCCGAACGTAACATTTTACTCCCATGATGATGAACTAGAAAAAATGACACAGGATACCAATCACATTTAAGAATACTGTTAGCAGAAGAAGAAACAAAGTACAGTAGTTGACTATGCGGAGGGAGCTCAGATACAGCCTCTAGCACATATTTCAGAAGGGAAGTTGCACCAAGAAAAGAAGCTCTCAACAAAAAAACAAGTTTGGAAGACTTTGCCACAGTCATGCCAACCACTCCAAGCCACCCGGCCCAACAGAACAGTATACATTCTAGTTTCTTTCTTGCATAAACAGAGCTACACAGGCTCCCTTGTTCTCAAAATAAGTTATGCACGCATCACAACATTTTGGGCAATGGCAGACTGCATAGACAAAGGTGGTCCCTTAAGTCTATAATGAAGCTGGAAATACCTACTGCCTAGTTAATAATGTGGCCATCCTAACTATGTAGTGTAGTACATGACTCCTGTGACTGTGGTGATGCTGGCATAAAAAGAAAAAAAAAAAACCACTGTAATACTAAGAACAAAACAAAAAAAAGTGTTGCAGACATTCTCTACCCAGTCTGGCATGAACTTTGGGAAAAAAGGTTCATGCCCTCCCTCCCCACAATAAAGTAGTATAGGTCATATAAAAGCATGGCACTTATCGTTATTTTACAGGACATAAAGCTTGACTAAGAGGGTAATGACCATGTTATTTATGTATTTTCCATATAATATTCTTATTATTGTCGAGTTCACTCCTACTCATAAACAAAAGTTCACTGTAAAACAGTGTGGACTGTTATGCCAGCAGCAGCCTCATGCACCTCGAGTTGACTTGCATCTCTTGGCTGCATTACTTTCTCTTACGCTTGACTGAATTTCATGTTGTTCTGTTCATCACGGCCCTAGTAGCAACAGAATGCAACACACACACACACACACACACACACACACACACACCCACCCACCCACCCACGGCCCACCACGCAGCCTAGCTGACAAGCGGTATCATCCAGGTTTGATTAAATACACTCTGTGTCTGCACAATAATGACACTGCCTAATGACACACTTGCCAGAACACACCTCCACTGTTAACAGATGCATAACTGATAAAAGAAAATGGATGCTTTTCTTATTTTACTTTGTCTTTAGCCAACAGACAGCAGAACCACTATACATGGTTAAATAATAACCAATGGCAGCCCTGGGAGACAGACATGCTTGCTCTCCTAAATCTACGTATTCTGATAATAGCACCCAGCCCAAGTGCCACCCACTTGGTAGGCTAATAGTCAGCACTGGCACATACACTTCAAAAGGATACCATAAGCTCCCAGGTTAAAGCAAATCATAGCAATTCCTCTGCTTCCTTTTCTCAAAGCAAGAAAAACATGCCTACTGATGGTACCTAATTAGAAACTGCAATCAAATGTTTACTTATAAATCAATTAAGAATACAGCAACTGACTATAGGAACTGAAAACAGGAAAATTAAAAGGTAACCAAGGACTCTTAGGCTGGTTGGTATGGAGTGAGCTAGTAGTAACATATGCACATGCTTTTAATATTTTGATTTGTAACTTCAAAGTAAGAGTCAAGTTTTTTTTTCTTAAATATTGCTTTTCTCAGGTCTCTCTCTCATTCCAGTTGTGATTTACTTCCATTTTCTTTCCTCCTACTTTGCCACTTCATAGAAGACAAAAAACCCCTTGTTTGGTGTAAGAATGTTCATTTTGCAATTGTAGACAGGAGGGTCCTATAAAGAGAACCTAGTCTATTTTTTTTTAAAATAAGAAGAACATGGTTTACGTGTCTATAGTTAATTTCTTTTGGAACTTCAGGTTGATCGACTGAGGCAAAACACTCACTGTCAGAATAAGTACCCAAATTATGCCCAGTATGCTGAAAAACAATACAAAACCGGTAAGTTTCCAGAGTGCCACCGTCGTGACATTAGCATCTCCTTACCCCTGCAAGGATCGTTTTTCACTAAGAACTCATCGAGTGCCATCCAGCCACCTCCAACGCGGACCATCACGGTACTTCGCAGGATCCGAACCAGTCGCAGTTGCTGGGAGTCTCCAAACTGCGCAGTGAACAAAGAGAGAACCTCTAATTGTCAGTAAAAATTCTAAACTAAAGGCTGAGGTGCGATCTGCAGTAGCTTAAGCGACCGACTTTACTTTCTTGCTTAGTTCACAGTGATTAGTAAAATCTCAGAAAAAGATCTGAGATCTTGTAATGGTCTGCGTTAGGCTGCTGCATGCTGATTTAGCCCAAAGGAAAGAGTTGAAGAAAAGATTACCAAGGTTACCAGGAATAATATAGAAGCTTTGTTCTGAACACTGTGTTCTTATGATAAGACCAACATTAGTAAGGAAGGACTTGAGAAACACTTTTAGAAATTAACCCAGCCATGAAAATAAGCCCTAGCTCATTCATCCAGGGCTTATACAAGGTAAGGAGATTCCAAGGCAAGTTTAATAAACTCTGATTTCTCTTCATTAAAATTATCTCTTATATTAAAACTGTTTTCCTCTGAAGGTCTATGGAAGAAATTTTTACATATACATTTGTTTTCCTTAAAAAGGTTTTGACTTACGGTTAGTAAAGCAGTAAATAAATACAACTAATAAGACTTTCACTGTCAACTAAAATTTCTCATCCCTAATCATCTGGTAAACCAATTTTTGAAAGGCTGGATTAATATGCCACTTCAGATTAATTGTAATATGACAAATTGTCACTGACAAATTATTAACAATACAGCTTTCAAATCTAAAAAGGACACTTTTAAAACTGCTTATGCCGAAACTGCTGACACCAATAAGCAATCACTTTTTTCTTGCTCTTTCAATGAGCTGCCAGTCACCTGGTCCTGCAACAAATTTGGCAAGTCTGAAATAAATGCTACACTCCAGGTAGTTCTGATCACAGTTTTGTTTTGAAAGCCTGTGAGAAATGATTTCATACCTTTAAATCATTTCTAATAGGCTGATAAACAACTCAGGAAAATCATAATACCAAATTTCACAGCTGCCAACCCAGAAGACAAAGCAAAAATGAATGGTCAATTAACCACTCACAGCTCTTTTTCAAAGCAGAGAAGATACAACCGTGACATTCCTTTGCCTGGGCTATGATTAGCAGGAAACTAGAAATAGAAATGATCATTTACTTTTCAATAAGCTTTAGCATTAGATTTCAGGAAGAGAACCCTAAGACAAAGCCAACGGAACCCACTTGGGATCCTAAAACTCAGAAGGACCCACAAAGCACACACAATGCACCGGCCACAGCTCGTGCAGTGTGCATCAGGCCTTTGGAAGGTGCTATTTCTAAATCTGGTTTTTAAACATTGAGACATAAGTGTTCCTGTAAGTGAACCTATTCCTGAAATGTAAATGCAAATTTAAAAATCAAAATACATTATTTGTTTTGTTAGAAAAAATCTGGTGCTGCTAATAAGCAAAGGGGAAAAAGGGGGGCTTAAGGAAAATTACCCTTAAGGAACCAGATAATTGGGCCAGATAATTGTGGTCCAAGATTATGTTCACAACCCAAAGTTTTAAAAAAAATAACTAAAAGTACTTTATAGAGTTCACAGCTCAATTCTGTTAAATATGAAAAATTTTCAATTTTATTTTAAGAAGATATTCTTCAGACAACTAATACTGCTTTCAGAATTTCCCTATTTGTTTAACAGCCAAATGGTAAAACAAGAAAAAACATATTAATGTTGTTTTTGTGTTTTCAATAGACAATCTTTTGGAAATTTCTTATTATCTCCTCAAATAAAAGATAATAGTCAACTTACTGACTTAGAAACCAATAAAAATAGGTAATACTTCATGTATTATAACTTAATGGAAATTTAACCTGATTTGATGACTATCACTGTATACATGTATTAAGTTATCACACTGTTCCTGTTAATATCAAATAAAAATATTTCTTGGAAAAAATCTATCTGACGTAACTGAATAGTTCTATTTATCTTGTTTATTTTTGGCTCAGGCTAGTCCTGAACTTACTATGGAAGCCAGGCTGGCCTTGGACTCACAGCAATCCTCCTGTCTCAGCCTCCTGAGTGCAGGGATTAAAGGCGTGTGCCACCACACCTGGCTTATGTGGTGCTGGGGAATCAAACTCAGGTACTTAGTGCTTGCGTAAGTGCTTGCTAGGCAAGCACTTTAACTGCTGAGCCATTCCTCTAGCCCCAGTATTTCTCTTTTAAACAAATTATTTGCTTGCAAGAAATTGGAGCCAAAGAGAATTTAACATTTAAGACGTAATGTGGCTTCAAAATGAAGTGACAGAGTAAAATCTACTATGATATAGTTAGACACTATACATCGTAATGCTCTTTATAAAAATATATTTTAAAGATCCTTGAATTTAAAACCAAAACATAATTTCTTTTATCATAAGTTTTAAAATTCTGACCTTGCTGCAGTGCCAATCAATATACAGTTCATATTAAGAGTCAATATAAACATTTGGCCAAGATGGCAGAACACGTGACTTTATGATTTTGTGTAAATTACATGTGGTAACTTTCCACAAAAGGAATGCTTTCACTTAAAACCTCCAGAGGGGACAGTTCTGCTCAGAGGATAAAAAGCCCTAAATCACTGACTAGAACAAATGGAAAAGAGCTGTTCTGGAGAGAACATTTTATGTGCAGCTGAATGTCACAGAGCCCTCCTGGAGCTCAGAGCTCCCACGTCACTGTTGATCTTTCTACCACAGATGACATGTCTTAAATAGTTAAACACCAATGAAGTGACACAGAGATGCGTGGAGAATTGCATTTGTATGCCAATAAGTACTTGTGTAAAATACACACTAACAGCATTACAACAAATGGGAAGTGAAAAATCGCATTTGCAATGCTGTAGCCAGCAAGGCTACAGTTCATTATCTGGTTTGCTTAAAAGTAATCTCCTCATCTGAGACACAAGGCACAAAGGAGTCCTGGATCAAGGACCCTTATAGCGCTGACAGAAACACCACGCCAACCAACAATGTAGTAGCTGGGGAGACAGCGTGGGAAGACGGGCCATGGCAAAGCTTTATGACTATGAATTAAAGTTTCAAAGAATCATTTGGAACTTGAGAACACATTCCACTGGTTTATACCTGATTTCCCAGGAAGAACTGATAAAAAAATGAAAAATGGAAGAAAGACACAATTAGTTTCACAGCAAATGTTCTATATGACTCGAGAACACACACACTCTTCCAAACTCTGGGCTTCTGGTGGATATAGTGACTAGTTTAGAGATGTGCAGGTACCCACTTATCCCAATTTCAAATGAAACAATCAGAAATTTTTCTCTTTAAAACTTAAAAATGGAAAAATCTTGGGATTTCAAATTTGAGTTAACTACCTCAGTATGTACATGAGCACTTTTTAATATGAAAGAATACAATTACTATATTTGTAGCACACTGTATTAGGGAAACTCAGCACACGTCTTATCTAGCTACTATACATAGGGGGTGTTCCAAAAGAGAGAGAAAATGGAGTGATGAAGTCACATTGTTCTTCTGTTCTACAGGTGAACCATGCTGAGATTTTGAATAAAAGCAAAAATCACTCATATTTTTCATATTTATAAAAACAAGCCAACATTTAAAAATTCAAGGTTTTGTTTTAGAGGAGCTTTGTTATTCAAAATCTGGAAACTTACCTCTACGTATAACAGAATATGAAGTAATGTGAAGCAAACTGAATTCACGAGGTTTCAATGTTTTATTACAAAGTAATTTTCTCCTTGAAAGTATTATGCCATGTTGGAAACATCAAAGACATGGCTTAACATTAAAAAAAAAAAACCCACAGGGTATCTTTACATGATCTAAAATGATAAAAGTTGGATTACCTATTTACCATTAATTTTGATACAATGTAAAAATGATTAGGATTCCTAAAAAATACCCCACAGATCAAATTGCACACAAATTTCAACTTTTATCCCTTAAAGGAGCTACAAAAGTATTTGGAAAACTTACCCTGTATTTGTTATCACCAATCTGTTCAACTTGAAATCGTTTCGCACATTTACACTTAGCTACCTGCCTGGTGACCTGCCAAAAAACAATGATGCATTTTAATGCTAATATTACATGGTGGAATCCTTAAAGCTTCTACATGAATTGCACACGACAACCTCACAGAACACATGTTTGATTGTGGGCAGTAGAAAGATAATGAATACCTCATCTTCAATTTTGTCAGCATCTGTGACAGGCTTATATGCATCTTTATTTGGGTGAAGGGCTGCTACAAATTCGTAGTAGTCTATGTATCCATCACCATCTCGGTCAAAGATGTCTGCGACTGCACTCATCTCCAGGCGACTGGTTGGGAACTCTAAAATTTACGAAGCAATAGTAGTATGGTAATTTGTTAATTCCACCTTAGGACACTCCTCACTTCACAATTAATCAGGGTAACTGGCTAAACTACCAGGGTTATCAAATATGCTAAATCCTTTTGAAAAAAACTAATCAACTTTGTAACAAATAAGCAGCTATTTATGTGATCTAAATTTATCTTTAGTTACTACTAGAACAAACTGCATAAAAATGTTTTACATTAGCAATCTCGTCTGATTCTTATGGTTCAACTAATATTTTAGGAATAATTCATAGGAAATTTACATTACTAATTGTTTCTAGTTAAGTCTGTTAGGAAAATCACATATAAACAACCAAAATATCAAACAAAGTGACAAATATTTTAGGACTTCCTATAGAGTTCTAATGTCTTAATGACATGTTAGATCAGAAAATAACACAAAGGAATAGGACCTGAATTCATTGATTTCCTTTTATTTTTCAGGCAACACAACAAAATCTAAGAAGCATATTAACTTTACTATACTTGCAAAGATACTGCTTTATTGATGTGAGGGAACATGTCTATGGTCATACAATTAGTATATGTGTTTCCTTCAAAGCCATTAACTTACAACACAGATACTTGTCTTTTTAAAGGGTGTCACCTCACAGGGACAAAGGAAATGACTTATCATGATAATCTTTGCTAGGCCCACAATTTTAAGCTGTGCTGGTTTTCTTTAAAAATTACATCAGTTATAGTCGCATCTCTTGGGACTTACTTGATGAAAGGATCCCATCAATAAATTCCTGTCGAGTGATCTTCCCATCCTGATCTTTATCAATTCTCCTGAAGAAATCCATCACTCGAGATTTCTTATGATTCATCCACCGCATGTATTTTTTGCGCCAGATATCGAAATCAAAGTTAGCAAATTCCCTCAGCTAAAAAAAGCAGGAAGGTTTGTCCCAGTTAGTGCTCTGCTCAAATTACATCTTAACACTATCTAAAAAGTTAAAAAAAAGAAAACCTCCATGTAACACACCTATCTTTCCCATTTCAAAAAAGGTAATCTTGCAAAAAGGACTCCAAATCATTTTCCTAGGTTTACTTTATTAACATCACTGATTTTTCCTTAAGAATAAAGTCCTTAAAAACTTAACCTGAAAATTTCTCATAATACCAGAGTCACAAAGACAGTGTACTCCAAAGTCCCAGCCCTCGACTCATACCTATGAAACCAGACGTTCAACCAGCAGCCTCCTTGTGACCTCCCAGCCAGCCTTGCTCTGCACCATCCCCTACTCCGAACTGCCCAATTTCAGCATCTAATTATATTCTGTGCAAGCCTTAGAACATAGCATACATTACCCAGAGATCTGAATTACAAACAACTATGTTTTCCAAGTGCAACAACTACCAAACACTTGTCAAGTTAGAACTTCTCCTAGGAAGTCAGTTTTTAATTGTTAAAACCTGAAAGTTTTTTACTTTATTGATTCCTAAACCCAGAGCCCACACTGCCAGTCTTTTACAAAAACATACAAGCTGATAGAACTCGCGTTAGAAGTACAACATGAACCCAGTTATCCGGAGTTCACATAAAGGGCAATTGAGATGTGTCAGTGTGGGGTGAGGAACCAGGCTGAGTGACCGAGTGGAGCCGCGGAGTGCCCACCTCCTCCAGCCTGTCCAAGGCGTCGTTGAGCTTCCTCCTTCTTTCCAAGGCGAGGAGCCAGACCTGCTGCCATTTGCTCACCAGTAAGTTTACCCGGGGGTTCTTGGTCTCAATTTGTGTCTGGGACCCAGAGGGGTATAAGCTTGATGCCGGGAAGCGTTTTCCTGTGAATACATGACTAGTTAGGATGGCAGAGCTTCCAGCATTCTCATGCATGGTAAGACCTGGCTTTTTTTTTTTTCTTTTTTGCTGGCCAAGAAAGAATCAACGTTTAGTTATTGACTATCATAATCAGAAATATCTTAATGAGTGGATGCACAATGACATCATCTGAAGTACCATGTGTGGACCACAGAAATCAGAGGAATGCATCTTGACAGCGACAATAGAAAGCTCTCTCACTAAGTTTACACTTAAAAACATTTTTGTGCTTGAAGCGTACTGTTTCAATAACAATGCAGCACCTTGTGGTTAGTGACCAGAACGCTGATAAATCTGTCCTCTTCGTTAAGGCATAAGAAAGAAACCTCCTAGTGCAGTGAATCAGGTTGTGGGATCAGTCACAGCAAACCCAGCTTTGCTTCTCGGGAGACTTGACGCAGAAAGGAGACCCAGGGAAGGATGACACTGGGCATACCCACAGTCAGAGCCGTATCTTGACAAATAAACCATGGAAGTATGTGTACAGGTGCCAGCTTTCTCCCACTTCCACTGAGACTGTGAGATTTCTGCACACAGGCTCATACCCAAGCTTCCACTACAGTCTTCGCCTTTCTTTCTGGCTGTTTTCCACAAATTTCTCTCACATTATAAGATGATTACTTCAATTTCTTTCCTCTCATCTAAGTAAATGGTTAAATTTGGCTTAGAAAAAGTATTGATTTAAGGTCTTACGAGTGCCTAAGCTGGGAATCACAGGAACGACTAGTATTTATCAAAGATACAACCCATAGACCCTGAAGGAAACACTTCACATGCATGAGCTCACTTAGTTCTCATGGGGCTCCAATAAGATTACAATTTTCTTAGAGACAAGGCAATCAAGGTCTTGAGGGAATCAAAGTCTAGAAATAACTTGTGAAGGTTAGGGTTCCCTGGCGATAAGTGGTAGGGACAGCCCAGGATTCTGTTTCGAGGGTTTTCAACCAATTTGTTATCCTGTCTTCTTGTATAACACAGTAATCACAACAGCTCTAACTCTGCTTTGTAAAAACCAACCAAGGCATCACTCAGACATATGCACATAAAACGTGACACACTGTGCTTCTTTTAAGTATTCCCCAAGCTCACTGCTATTATTTCTAATTTCATGTTATTTTGTGAAAGTTGCTTGGGAAATAATAAACAGTCCCCAAACAAGGAACACAGGCAAAATCTATCAGCGTTCTGGTCACTAACGATCCAGGTCATGGACAGTTTTGTTATATGTATTTGTAAAGCTCTCTTTACACCAGAAGAAAAAAGAAACAATTTAAATACCAATTTCAGTTCTTGAAAAATTTTCCAACTGAAAAATTCTCTAACTTCTAGCTAATCTAGAATCAAGTCAAGTTCAATAACGAAACCTGGACACAGCTTTTTAAACAACTTGCTGTTAATTCCTGAGCTTGAGTACTCTTTCAAAAAAAAAAAAAAAACCTTTCATAGCGAGTGCTTATACCCTACCAATTGCTCTAAAATTTCAAACATTTACTCAAAGTAAAAGAAAAGCAGTATTTGCAAAGAACTTGGCCATTGCTTACTTCCTGCTCGACCCTTATCCAAGACTGGAATATGGGACTGTAACGAGGAAGGATCAGCTGTCCTCCTCTTATAGGTCTTGGTGACTTTATCAACATCAGGTTGTTTCCTGGTCATTTCTTCCATGAAGCTCTGAAAGGAAAGAAATGGCATCAGTTAAATGTAAGTATACCAGACTGAATCATCATGAAGAATGAACCAAAAACACAAGGGTGAAAAGATCATGACATAATTCTAAAGAATAAATGATAGTGCATATGCCTTTTGGTGAAAAACCTTCTAATATGGTTTGGATCTGGAATGTTCCCCAAAGCCTCCTGTTTGGGAGGTGATTCAATCACAGGGGTTCATCTATTGTTTTCCTGTGCTACTAAGAGGTGGGGCTGGCCAGAAGGGGCAGATGGCTGGGGTTTGACCTGGAAGGATGTAATTCCCTTGGTAGCTCTGCCTTTCCTCACTCTTTCTCAGCTTCCTGTCCTCCCCTACCATGAACAGTATCTCTCTCCAGTTAGGCTCTCTGCCAACCCCTTTCTACTCTTACATTCATGCTAGCTGCCTATGATGAATAGACTGAGACCTCCTAATACTGTGAGCTAAAATAAACTTCTTCCCATTAGTTGTAGGATTGTGTCCTAGCAATGATAACTAAGACAACTTCCAATCCAGCATAACACAGCATTTATTGATTTTTAAAGAATGTAAACTGTTATGGCTGTAAAGGAGAATAAATTAAAGACAAAAATAACCTGGAGGTCATACACGGAGCAGGCTTCTCAGTAACATCATCTATCTGTGCATTGAGCTGACGCTACCAAGCTCTTTCATGAGAAACTATTTAGCTGGGGAGCTCCTTGGAACTTTCCTGCAGAAATTCTATCTACATACTTGAAGTATCTTAAGATGGCTCTGACACACAGTGATATAAGGCATCTATATTAAAGGCAAATATATTAAAAAGTCATAAACGTTATTACAGGTAGATTTGAAGGGCTTCCCTATCCTGCCAGCTCTTACCATGCACCTCCTTGTTTATTGTTACCACTGACTAGTTGTACATGCATCTAGAATATGTGGCTCAGGCTGAGGAAAGACAGAGACCATGGCAACAAGTGATGAGAGAAAGCTAAGGCAGAGAAAAGTGAAAAGGGGAGTAAGACAACTCTGAAATACTGATCACACTGGAGAACCTTCAGCACTTCAATACCTCTGATTATAGAGAACATGATCAGAGATGCTTTGGACCTCTCTATTACAACATACAACAGCAGTGTGAACTTCTTAGCCAATCGGGTGAGCATTTAATGTTTCTCTTTGTAAATGACTTTTAAACAAACTTTAAATCAGAGTTAGCAGGATGGCTATTGCTTCAGACGTGAAAACATGCAGGATATATAGAGGTCATTTCTGTGAGAAGGGGAGATATTCCCTTTTAGATATGAAGCATTTGGAATGGTGATGGTCATCTCAGGAGGTGGCTGGAAACAATAAACAAGTAGAGTTAAAGCCAGGAAGAAGCATGAGATGCTAAGAGGACGCAGAGCCGGGGGAGCAGAGAGCGAGGATCAGACGTAGGCTTGGCGAACTGACACTTGGACGGCAAGCATGGCGTAGAGGCCGGGCAGAGGCAGTGCCACCTGAGCATTAACCTCACAGAGGGCAAAGAAGGGGAGGTCTGCAAAGGCCCAGTAGGTATCTATGAAGAGAAAGGTTGTAGGGCACTGTCCAGCGAGAAACCCACCCCACTGTCAGAAGCTGAGCGTGCGAGGATGCAAAGGTGATCTTCAGTGAAGGGTCACGGTGAACGGAAGAGTGTGGTGGTGACTAATGGGCTGAGATTAGGTTTCTGTTACCTGGTGCTCTGCGATGAGAGCTTTCACCTCTTCTATCTCCTGCGGGATGACTTCTTTGTCCTTCTCAGTAAGCGTTGTTTCAGCCCACTGCAACCAGGCCAGCAAAGCTTCCAGCAACTCCTGTTTAGCAATGAGCCCAGCCAGGGCACTTGCTAGTCTCTGCTGGTGTTGCTTTGCCCAGACCAGCACCTGTTGGAGAAACAGAAAGTTCTCTGAATGGTATCCAAGGGCACTGATGTAAGACACACAAGCCAAGCATGGTGGCGCACACCTGCCATCCCAACAGTTTTGGGAAGCTGAGGTAGAAGGGATCCCTAATCTGAGTCAAGCCTGAGAAACATCACTACTGTGCAAGACCTTGTCTCGAAATTTTAAAAAGGGCTGACGATGTGGCTCAGTGTAAGGGCCCTGTGATCAATCCCCAGGATTCTACCACATAAATTTAAACGTAAATCAGGATCATCCTTGGCTAGTCCCATACTGTTTCCAGTCTTTCCATGTCCCTGCAGTGGCACCAACACCCTAGAGTAACTCTAAAGATGACAGAGACACACTGACCTCCTCAAACCTGGCCCGGATGATTGTTATCCAGTGCTTAATAGTAGTGATGGAATCAGGGTGGCAGATGGCCAAAACAGCATCACCCATATTGGTGGCTTTACTGAGTTCAGCTCTTTTCTCTTCCAGTTTCTTCATGAATTCCTACAGCAGAAAAAGAAACTTCAATGAGCTGTTGGTGCTGAAGGGAACAAAACTCTGGGGGCATTCATTACAGTGAGGGTTAAATAAATAAGCAAGAACTTCAACTGCTTTTTCAGAGCTGATAGTCTTCGACTTAACCGAGAGGAAACATAAGGTGGTGATGGTAAGAAATTAAGTACTTCTTCCTATTTATGTCAGAAGAGAAATACAGACCTTAAAAATATATGATTTTATAAAAATGAATCCAAAATTTGTATATATTAATGGGAAGTAAAATTGGGAGATATACTATTGTCAGAGATACACGTAGTACTGATTGTAAAAATTTATAACAAATAACACAAGATTAGTATTTAAAACAGCATTAACTATGTCAGAAAAGATACACGTATTTTAAAAAAATGAAGAGAGAAGAATGGCCAAGCAAGCATACATGTCCAAGCATCCAGGTAAGATTCAGGGGGAGGCTGACAAGAGTGGGCCTGACACCAGGCTAGCCAGATGGCAAATGTCCCTCCCAACGGCCACTAGTGTGCCCTTCTGCTGTGCAAGCAGATTTGCCAGACTCCAGGGGAACAGCATGAATAAAGCTTCAACAGGTCAAAGATGATCATTCAAATAGCCTATGTGACTCACGGACACAAATGTACTTTCTACCATCAGAATGTAGTCATAGTACAGACTACAGAATTTAAAAGTGTGGTGAAAAAAAGGGAGGACTTTGCCTTGAAAAATTAAGACATGCTTCTAAAATCTCACATGGAATTTCAGAGCACCTCCTGACACCCTCGTCTGCAAGGACCTTGCCTGTACTAGGAGGGACGGCTTAATCCCATGACAGTGAGTGCCACAGGCTACAAAGATGACCCCACACTGCCTGGGACATAAGAACAGAGATGCTTGCTGTTAAAATAGAAAAAATGCCTTTTACTGCAGTCAACAATAACCTTTCGTTTTTAAGATCTGTGTATGTCATATACCTCCTATGTTGGTGTTTTGCTACATTATACCCATTTACATACACATGTCTACTAGCCCTTAAAATCCACAAGATTAGAAGACGTTTCACTTTCCACTTTCGGCTTTAATTGGCTCAAGAAGGATTTTGTGATTGAATAATTGATTTTTACCTCTTTTATTTAACACGTTTACTACTGTGGAGTCAAAGGTCAATGAACAATATACTTGGATAGTATGACCTATTTTTTCACATCCTAACCTTTTGAAAAATATTATTTTCTCCAATGTAGATCTTCTTAAAGAGTAAATAAAAAACTCAGGTTAATAACACTCACTAATAACACCTGTAACCAACCAGGACAGATGATACAGAGCATGTATTTCTATTCCCTTCTGTACCCTAAAACACCTAGGTTGTGCCCAGAATCTGAAGAAAGGACCACCAACTTCCTGGTTTATGCTGTGCTCTTGGGAAGGATCCCAACTCTTTTGTAGTAGTGCTCAAAAAATTTAAATACTGTTTTTCGTTTCTTCTTCAAAATATTATCACTAAAACACCCTATAAAATTATAGGTAGTTTTATCCTGTTTAAAAATACTTCCTTTGCCAGGGGTGGTAGCATAGAACTGTAATCCCAAGCACTCTTGGAGGCTTAAGAAGGAAGATTGTAATATTTTAACATACCTTTGCTCTGGATACCTGCCTCCTGGAGATTTTCTGATCCTCCAATGAAGATTCTTTTTGTGAGAATTAAATTTGTACTCTGTAAGTCTTAGGGGTGTAGCTCAGCAATTAAAATACTTGCCTAACAAGCCCAAGACCCTGAGTTCAATCCCCAAGCACCACATAAGCTAGGTGTGTTGGTGCATGCATATAGTCCCAGAACTAGGGGGCTGAGGCAGGAGGATTGTTGTGAGTTCAAGGCCAACCTGGGCTACATAGTGAGTTCAGGACCAGTTTGGATTATAGAATAAAACTGTCTCAACAAAACAAAATAAAACAAAACAAAACAACAAATAAATTTATACTTTAGGAGTCAACAGGCCTCCAGAAGATACTGCTATTTTGAGACTCAAACTCTAACACATTAGTGGACCTCAATGCTGGCTAATGATAAGTCCAAAATAATGCAACAGATTTCTAAATATTAAACTGCATCAAAAATCGATTATAGATTTAATGTAGTTTTCCTATTCTTAGACTTTAGCTTCAAATTTGAAATTCATATATATATATATATATATAAATTTAATTCCTCTAGATAATGCTACACAAGCTTATATTATTTTTATTAACCACAGGCAATATTTTCTTGTTATAAGTCAGCCAAGCTGTCTTTGAGAGGGCATTAATTAAAATGAATCTTTATTGATGATGTCATCTATGCTACAGTCAAATGAATGATGTACTTGACCTTCAAAGGCAAGGTTATTAGTGGTATTAAAAAAGATCCTTTGAAGTTGATAGAAAATACTGACAACACTACACTGAATGTTTACATTGTAAATTCCCAATTTTTTTTGTCAAAGGCCAATGGTTGAAAACCATCTGCCAAGATCTATCTGGACCATTCTCTTGAAGATTTTGCCAAGTTTCCTGAACTGCCAGCGAGAAGATTTTAGTTTGAAAATTAAATGGTCAGATTTTTACAAGGTTAAACAGTACATTTACTTAGGAAATTAATTTTTTTTTAAATTTATAATTTAAAATATAGTTTAGTTCTAATGTGGACTTTAAAAGGTTCTTGATTAAAACACAGAAATGGCAGGGGCTTACAGAGTAAGATTCATGAACTTTACATTTTATTAAATTAAAAGATTTCTCTTGTCTATAAAGGTTAAAATTATTAATTTACAACTCTACTGGGATAATAACTGCCAACATGTTCATTAATGAAGTTTCCTTCTTGAAATCCATATGGAAGTACAGCAAAACTGACCAATTTTGGTCAGTAGCCAAACATCCCCTAGAAAATTCAATGTACTTCCTATAGGTATGAAAGATTCTACAATAACTACCTTTCTTAAAAGGAAGCATAAAAGACATGTACACATCCAAGCATAAGCATGCAGGGGACGAAACTGCCTCAGCAAGGAGGACAGGGGTGATTCACGGTACCAGGCGCTCGTAACTTCTCAGGAAGGAAAATTCTCATGCACTTGATCCATATAATCACATGTCTGTTGTATCTACTAGTCTGACTTTCTTATTTAGTTTTACTTAGTGTTTAGAAATTACTCACTTTATGCTGCTCAATGAGAGTCCGAAGAGCATCGTCATCATCAGGGAGGACACCATGGAAACGCAGGGTTTGCTCTGCCTCAGCCAGCCACTCCAACAGGGCGTGGACCACCGAGTGGAACTCCTCTGCCTAAGAGATACACATATGTACACACCAAGCAAGTTCCCCCAGAGGCCATTAGCGAAATTCACAGAACTGTATAGTAGATCCCTCCCTCAATGAAAAATAAGTCTCAGATTTAGACTGATTCGTTATGTGCATTACTTCTACTAAAATGATAAAGACATGAAGTTCTGCACTTCACAGATATAAGAAAACATGTAATAGATCAATAAGGCCATTGAGAGAACAAGTTACTCCTTTAATAATTCGTTCTTAGATGAGTGCTAGCTCATCATACTTCCAAGTTTAAAATTGACTTGAGGAGCACTTTTAAGTCAAGATGAGCAAACTTCCCGCAGTAATTTAAATCCCTGAGGGAGGCAGAGCAGGGAGTCAAAGCAGTGATGTGATTACCATTTCCTCCTTCATGACTTCTGAGAAATGAGGACCCTCACAGTTCTCCACTGTGGCCCTTCCTGCTGGGACTTCACCACCCCTCTCGTTACACTCAGTTACACTCAGCTCTCATTCACATGGCTTTACCTGGCTCAGGGCTGCTTCTAACCGTGTCTGCTTTGATATAGAAAGTGCGCACACGGTCTCCCACCGCGTGCTCAGCTCCTGCATCTGCACTTTGACCCAGGAGGCGTCATCCCGGCTGCCTTCTATGAGCTCACGAGCTGAGCGCTTGAGTGCCTGCACACTGCTGGTCCTCTTCCCCAGCTCCTTTTGGAAGACCTAGGTGAGCCAAGTTTTTAAAAATTAAGTTTTAATTATAAAACTACTATAGCAAAATGTACTGACATCACATACACACATCTAAGACCTACGGTTTGATGACCACATTTCTGGCAGAATCTTCAGAGGGTAAGACACGTCCTACTACTTGTATCTGTGAATCATTCATCAGGAACAGTTTTGTCTGTTTGTTTAGTCTTGTAATATTCTTAGAAGGGCACAAGATAATGCTGCTCACTTTGAAAATGACACATTGGATTTAAATGATGATGCCCAGGTATTTTACATCAGTTATGCACATACCTACAAATATGCTTGTGCTCATGCACATACACAAACAAAAGCATCAGACTGCCTTTTCGTTCATGAGCCTAACTGTCCCAATTCCTTTCAGATCAACAGTCCATGTGCCACTTTTGCACCAGCTACTATACTACTCCAAGAGATGATGATGCGGGTGAGGAAGCGACCCTGGTGTATGTCCCCAGGCCTTGGAGATAATGGCAGTATCTCACAGAGAGTTGGTACATGGTCCTTTTCACAACATGTCTCTGTCTTCACATTATCCTGGGTACTAATCTATAATTTGAAGCTTCAGCAGACCAAATCCTTACCTGTCATTTTAGAGGAAAAGATTTTGGGAATTTTTCCCCTCTCTGCCTAATTTTGATGAACTTTCATGTAGCAAGAGTTAAACTGACTTCTTTTGACTATACTTAATCAAGAATCCAGGGTTCTTCATTTTCTGATCCAAAAGTTTATCAATTTTTCAAATAACCAATGTTTTGGGTTGGAGGAACAGTTCAGCGGTTACAGCGCTTGCTTAGCAAGCACTAAGTCAAGTGCTAAGTACCCGAGTTCAATTCCCCAGCACCACATAAACTGGGTGTGGTGGCGCACGCCTGTAATCCCAGCACTCGGGAGGCTGAGACAGGCGTATTGTCGTGAGTCCAAGGCCAGCCTGGACTACAGAGTGAGACCCTGTCTCAAAAAAAAAAGAGAATATTCTTTCAAATAACCAATGTTTTGCCTAGAACAAAGTTAACTTATTTCACAAAACATCATCACAAATGAATATGACCATTTGGGCCTATGTGTTTCTAATCTGATACTCGGACAAGTCATAAAAGGGAACTTGTCCAAAGCAATCTGAACACACTGGGGTAAATTTTTTGACTGCTTTCACCCTAAAAGTTTTTAAATGAGACATGCTGTCAGATACAAATATACATGTATGTACCAATACACATACAAAGACATAAACACGAATGCACACAAGAAAAAATATTTAAAGATTACATTAGTGATAGGATTAGTTCAACAGTTCTGAGACTTCCTGATATATTTCATATACTTGAACTTCCTAAGCCTTCCAATTGTATTAGTAATGTTAAATGAGTCACTCATTCTCGATGACCTCTAATATATAAAAAGTCTGGCAAGACTAGAATAGCAAATATTTAGACAGTGAGTTTATAAAAATGGCATTTATGTAGAAAGTAACATATTCATTACTCATTAAATGAGTGCCAGGATATGAAAAAGTTTATATCATGCACAAAATGTTTCAATATAAGGAAAGCACTATTCTTTTTTTTTTTCTTAATATTCAATTGTAACAAACGCTTTTTGGGGAATAAACATGGGGGAAGAAAAAAGGAAAGAAAAAATATACAAAAATTATTTAAAAATAAATATATAAATCAAGACAGCATAACTAAGAGGTATAAAGAGAATATTTTAAAATGAAACGAATTTTTTGAACTCCAAAGTCATAGAGAGGAAACACGTAAGAATTCACATAGACTACTATGAGATATTTCTGTTTAAGATCACCTTTGATACAGCCACTACACATTAGTACATTCTTCACATTGTGTCCAAGGTCCTTTGAGTTGTATTTTATCCTTTGATGATAATTTAAGACCTCATACTTAGTATCAGCTGGATAGCTCAAATACATCTTTGATTTGCATAACAGTTTAACGTAAGTATAAAGAGATTGTGAAGAAAGTAAGGTTTTGAAATAAGTCCTTCATAAGCATGTGCCATTGACTCATAAATTGCTATGGTGTAAGAGACAAGGTTAAAACAGCTTAAAAAAAAAAAGGAACATCTAATCATGACCCCCATGTGTCATGTCACAACTCTGTTCACTTGTGCAACGACCAAGCTCCAGGCCACTGAATGTGTGCTTTCGTATTTTATTACATAACTATTTCAATGAATAACTAAAGGCAGTAAAACATCCTTGAGACATATTTTAAGTCAGCAGAGGGTGAAATCATTTTTTGAGTTCTAAAAATGATTCAGATATGATTATTAAAAGCAAAGGTACTTCACTGATAACTCAAATAATTTCCCCATCACTTTTAAAGTTGGCTTCCTGATTCTATTAAAATGTAAACATTATTTCAACAATAAAGATACTAAGGTAGTACAGCGAACTCTCTTAATTTTAAAGAACTAACTGAAGTGGTTATATCTTTTGCTATACTCTGACTAACAAAAAATACAAGATAAAATGCAGCTTCCCAGGTAACAATACCTTGTGATTATCCATCAGGTTCATGACTAAATCAATGTCTCCATGGACAGGCTGGTCTTCTGCCAGCTGAGGTTCAACTCTATACAACCAATCGATGAGGGCCTGCAGGGCGTCTGTGAATTGTCCGGAAAATAACAGTGCTTCCTCCAATTTGTTTTGTCTGGCAAAAAAAAAAGATGAAAAAAGTAACATGAGCATCAGCAAAGCTGCCCTAATACATTTGAACATTGAGACTTTACTTATGTAAGCTGAGTGGTACTCAACAGGAGGACCGACATATTGGTATTTGCTGTTGTTTCACTGTTGCCCTTAGCAACAAAACTTTTCAAGTTTTCTTTTTCTTCTCTAAGTGCGTGGCATCTGTGCCAAGAAAATCCCCTTATCATTAATTTTGAGAACCAAGGACTCTCCAAGTTTCTACACAACAGTATAACTTTTTAACTTAAAAACATTTTTAAATTACCAGACAAAATGTTGACATTTTAGCATATAGTTCTATAAATTTTACATGTGTATAAATTCATGTGACCCTCAAGATAAAGAAGTGTCCCACCATACCCCCAACCTCCCCTATGCTATCTCTTCATGCCCCTATGGCCAGCCCCAGGCATTCACCAATCTGTTCGCTATCACTGTAATCGCTTGCCTTTTCAAAAATGTCACAAATGACTTCATGTATGCAGTACTGTGAAAAGGATGTCACCTTGAGAATGGAGATGTCAACACTATACAAATCAAAATCAAAAATCAAAAAATCTGAAACATCTCTGATCTCAAATCTAGAATATTCAACCCTTTTGACAAAAGTAATCGAAAAATTTAAAACATTTATAAGATACTTAAAGTCTTTTATTGCTATTGTACACTTTTAAATTTTGAATTAAGTCTTGAACCTTCATGAAAGTATAATGCAAAAGAGGGGGACCGGAAAGTAGTGGATGGAAATTGGAAGAGAAGTTGCAGCCAGACCAGTGGTGCTAGGCAGGCCACCTTAAGGAAACTATGTTTTCTTTCACATTCAGTAGTAAATTTACAAAGGAGATAAAGCAAGGGAAAGGTAAGTTCTCATTTATATTAAAAAATATTCTTAGAATGATATAAAAATCAGAGGATAAAAGTAGATTGGGGGAGACCAGTCAGAAGCAGTAGGTATAGTCGGGTGAGCCTTAGAGTAGGCTATTTTTTATTGCAATAAGTAGCCATAACTGATAATAAACAATGATTATGTTGCAATACGTATATGCACCAATTCTCCAAGTTGAACACAATTATTATATATGGCAAACATATACTAATAAAATACTAATTATGGAAAAAATAAAATAAAGAATAATAACCTAAATTCCTATTAAAACCTACTGGACCTACACTCCACTAAAAATTTAACCAACTAACTAACTGACTAAATACCAACCAACTAACCAGCAAAGCTTTCTTAGGAGAGGAGATCTGAGAGTGGTTACTCTGGTGAGCCAATGATCCTCACATACAGGAGATATGTAAGGTCCCCAAAACACCCCTGCAGAGCAGCACTACCTTCCACTTACAAAGGCCTACAGAGTAACCAAAAATGCCTGAAAGGCCGTTTTACCTCTCCACAGACTTTCCACATATGGTGTCCCACTTGTCTCTGAGCTCACTCAGCATGTCCTCCAACTTCAGGTTGTCATCGGCCAGAGAGGTCTTCTCCTTCAGGGACCGGCCAGTGCGGTTGGTGGTGTCATAGACAGAATGCTTGGCTCCGAGTGATTTTTGAAATTCCTACACATTTAACAAGAAAACAGCGTGTGTTTCTTCTATGTGGGCCTATGGAGCGCTAACAACCGGAGACAGAGAAGACTTGCACCAGAAAGTACAATGCCACATTCCACACGGAAGCACAAGAGGGCCCAAAAGGATCTTTCAGCTTTCCAACTGACAAAATTACTTTTCTCAGCTACCAAGTAACTCTGGGAAAGTAATTTCAAACCAAAAACAATTCCTTTTTTTTTTTTTTTTCAGAAATGGTACCCAGGCATCATAAATGCTAGGCAAGTGCTGACTACTGAGCTATAGCTCTGCCCTAGTCCTCAATGTTCTTGCAGATATAAACAACAAACATCATAATATTTATGATAAAGTGAAACTGCTAATAAACTAATGAAGTCAAGGTTTGGGTTGTGAAAATATGACCAAAACTTGTTGAATAACTATGGGTCCACTACAAAAGAGGGTAACCAGATGTATAAATCTATTAAAGGCTTGTTTTTTGGTCACACAGATTTATGGTCATATACTTTGGACAGTCACAATAATGATACACATAATTTTAAGGAAGGAATAACTACTTCTTTAGATTCTGCCATTTGAACCTGTCACATTCTAACCCCACTACTTGCAAAGGCTGGATAAACTGTATATTTTTGCAGTAGATTATGGAAAGAGACACTGTCTTCGTAGGCCTCTCAATACCATTTCAGTCCTCATAGATACTTACTAGTACTTAATAGAAGAGAAAATTGAGACAATTGATCTTGGGATATACAATCTTAAAGATGAGGGGAAAGAAAGGTCAACTTAATTAGCAGCTTATAAGCTCATAAAGAACCAAGGCAGTAGTAATACAGCAGCTCAATCCAGGCAGCACACGAGAATCAAACTTGACAGGAAAGTGCTATGTAAATGTATAATTTTCTAAAAATAATCTCAATGTTACAGTTACCTAAGAAGCTCTTTTTTCCTGCTTTTAAAGCTACCTTTTAAATGCTTTTAAATGAGAAAATTGTCTTGTAACAGGAAACAACTACATATGGAAATTTTTATGCAATAATACAATTACAATACCACTCTATTTCTACAGTTCTCTTTCTGTAAATATGATTTATTCATGTTACTGGGAACAGAATATGTTTAGCATCAAAGTCCTGACACAACGTTTCTATACACAGTAATGTAATACACATTATAGCTGTGCACAGGATAGTTTTTAACAAGATAAGGTTCTCTACATATTCTTGCTTCTAGAATTCTCTAACTTTAATATGCAATATACTTTCATTAGACTAAATAACACCCATGCTGAAGTTCAAATAAGGCATTCCATATTGATTGGGAGGCGCTCAGCTCTCCTGTTTCCATGTGGGAAGGAGGGAAGGTGCTGTTCCCTGTTACTATGCCTCCAGTATTGGAAGTGGCAGCTCCTGGGCAGCAGCAGATACAGAAGCCATTCAGAAGCCCTCATGCAGGCAAAGGATGGATGCTCAGTGTGTTTGCTACTGTTGTCTTCTGGCTGTGAGCCTCTGAGGCTTGTGAGACATGCATGGAACCCACCAATATGGGTTGAGACAACGACTAGAATTTTTGGATGACTTAAATCTTACATCAGCCTGTTTTCTAGCATTTTAAAATTACCACATTTATAGGCAGGTGCCTAAAAATTAGAAAACTACTGAAAGGAAGCACCCTCCTTTACCCACATTTCACCTTGATGGCTGATGGTCTTTTTACAAAGAGAACTATAAAATAAAACAAAAAGAGTTGGGGAGGGTAGCAGGGAATACTCTTTGAACATAGATATATGCATTTTTAATGTTTCTGCATGTTTCTAATTTACACGTAGAAGCCACTATGTCTTCGAAGGTAGGGATAGAATTTTATACCTACCAACATACAATAAAATATTACTTCTTAGGTAGTAGCATTCAACTCTCCTTTTCCTTGGTTTACACCTACATTACTTTTTATTTATTAATTTATTACTTTTTATTTATTTTAATTTGAGATAGGCTGCCACTCTTTAGTTCAGACTGATCCTAAATTCACACTATGTAGCCCAGTTTGGCTCAAACTCACAGCAATCCTCCTGTCTTAGACTCCCAAGTGCTGGGATTACAGGCCTAGGCCACCATGCTCTGTTTGTGTGGTGCTGGGGAATCGAACTCAGGGCCTTGTGCCTGCTAGAAAAGCACTCTAACAGCTGTGCCATTTCCCCAGTCCCTACATTACTTTGTACCGCGGAATTCAAGGTTGCATCTGGCCTATGAAAAAAACCTGTAATACATGACAACTAACGTGCAAGCTGCAACGCCAAGGTTTAAACCACTAAAAGCCCTTCCTATAGTTCAGAATGTAGGAAATTCCAGCGTTAATTTTTTCTGTTTTTATTTTAATAATTAGCCCTGGAATCATGAATGAAATGGCTACAAGAAGTAAAGATATTTCTTCCACCTGACCAATACGAAGGGCAAGTAGTCTTACATTTAGCATGGATTTGCACTATTGGCCTTTTTTCCCTCTAGTGATGAGTAAATACATAATCAAGTAAGAATCTGAAAATGATATGAAATACTTGATGAAACAGTACATTTTTGCTAACGACAGACCCACCTTGTGCTGTGCAAGCTGGGTTTTAATTTTGTCTGGATCATTGGCGATCTCCAGTTCAGAATCCAAGGACTTCTCTGACTCTTCCAGCCATTCCATAAGCTTACTCCAAGCCTCATGGAACTGAAAAAAATTCATATATTTTGTCAGAAGCATACTACATTTTAAATCTAGCATATTTTAAAACAGAAATTAAAATTCACAGACATAATGAAAGTAATTAATTCAAAATTTCCTTTAAAGAAAGAAAAAAGTTAACACTTCTGTCGGCAAATCCCAAGTGTCTTGATAGTGGCTGGCATCTGTGGTTGTGCCCCATGGTAACTCATCCAACACACCAGCTTTAGCATAGCAGCAATGAGCCTACAAAGTTCAGGAGCACTAGGAAAACCTGTCTTTTTTCCTTCTGTTTCATTTTGCTCAATACTTAAACTCTTAGAAAATGTTTTTCTTTTATTTTGTCTATTATGTTCACTGTTGTCTCTTGACAGACTGTGGTTTATTTCTAGGGTGTGTAAATGTCCTAAGCAAAGTAAAAAGGAACACAAGGGAGAGAGAAAATCTAAAGTTCATAAGCTTATTTTTTGAAAAGACAAACATACAGTCCATAACATTTCTATCTAACACAAAGACAATTCAACATCTTTATTGGTATTACTGGAATCCTCAAATGAAAGCCTCTGTCTCACATACAAGTTCTATATGCGTGAGCACCACCAATGTTTGAGTTGTAAGTAAATAAAACTCTTTGTCATGCAAGCTCAAATATTCTGGTACTATTTAGATAAATGATTTTAGCCACAGTTTCTTTTCTGATTATCATGCAAAAGAATTTGTGGATTCCAATCTTGTATACCAAGTGGTGAACTTGGTTATAAATGACTTCTTATAACAAACTTAACTAATCAACACAACGTCCTTGCATCCTAAAGCACGTTAATAACAAAGTAACAGAAAGATGTTCAGCAGTAGGAGGAAACCTATGCAGAGAATCACAGTGCGGCACAGGCCCACTAGAGACTACCATATTACAGACACGCTCTCCCCTGAACCTGATTCGGCAACTCCAATTAATTTAAACATGAAAAAAAAAAATCAAGCCAGAATAGGTACATAAATTGTGCCAGAGAACTACAATTAATATTAAAACTAAGATCCAAGATAACATAAGAAGAAAGGCATTAAAAAATAGCTAGTAAAAAATGTTAGATAGTTTGATCCCAAGTAAGAAAGGCTGTCTAACAGCTAGGTAGTAAGTTCAAGGATATATACCATAAGTTCTAAGGAGAATCTTGCTTTTGAATCTATTTCTAGGCCACATAAATAGAGGAAGTGCTATCCCTTTGCAATCAAAATTGTGGAAAATGTTAGTAAAAATAGTGAGAAAATAAAATTAAAAGAGGGTAAGCAAAGAGTTACTGGTACCCAAGAAACATTTGCCAATTAGATGTTCATAACTCAAGAAACATCCCTACTAAAGAAAGCCCTGTGCCACATAATAGGAGAGAAAAACGTCAGGCTCAGGATTATTACTATATAAAACAAACACTGGAGACCGGCTCTACTCCAGGGACTTGCCTGCAACACTGAACATGTCACACCTCCCACTGAAAAGGGATGACCGCACCTGAATCTAGAACACTACACTCCGTCAATGCCTTTTAAGCCTTTATAATTTTATACTAATAGCTTAATCACTGAGAACACCTCATTTCTGTGACATCTTTTTGTTTCCAACCACTGTACCCCCAAAGCAATGGAGCACATCACCAGTCCTGGACCAACTGGAAAAAAAAAATCAATTTTTAAAAAGAGATAAGCCAAACAAGGCGGACAGACCTTTCTCTTCCACAGGGTACAGAGACCCACAGAGATGTATAATTTTACCTCTTTGTATTTAGTCTAGCATGGAATGCTAATAACAGGTAAAGAGAGCAGGGAAAGTTCCTTGTGAGTTTTGGGAAATTTTCTGGATTAAATTCAAAATCACTCCCACAATATTCAAACAATTAATTTCAAAACGAGACAGAGCTGCATCAACATGTTAGGGAAAAAATGAAAGGATGGGAGCAACAAGCTCAAATAAGGTGCCAATCAACTCCCGATCCTAGACATGCCCCTTCAGAAAATTGCCTGGAGGCTGTAAGTCTGGATCGCAGCTCTGACACGATGTGAAGAAAGTTCATCTGAAGAAGCAAACAAAGTTAGTAACGTAATAAAGTAGGCTGCTACACTCAGTGTCTGAGTGCGGAGGTCGAAAGGACGAAGGAAAAGAAAATAAATCCAGTAACAAAATTTGGAGCTTCTCTTTGGGCCTTAATGATAATGGCTCATCTATGAAGTCAAGCTATAATCAGTCTCTTCAAGATTAGTCTGCAGGACCTAAAGTTACTGCCAAGTCAAAAAGGGATGCCAGGGTCCAAAGGTAAGCCACAGCCCTCTCGGTAAATGAACACTCTGGCTCCTGATCATCTCTGCTAACACAGCCTGAGATACAAGTACTTAAATAACATACGTTTCAAGAACTAGAACTGATTCATTGCCAAGGTCAGAGGATCCTTATAAAGGTTACTCACCTGCTTGGCTCTCTTCCTTGCATCATCCAAAGACCTTCCTCTTTCTACTAACCGTTGAACCACTTTTTCCCATCGACTCTGGACACTAATAAGTA